>WSYQ01000139.1:0-402944 GCA_011426435.1 Lysiphlebus fabarum
ACAAAAAAAAAAAAAGAAGAAGCTGAATTTTATGTTTTATTTTATCATTTATCATTTTTTTCGTTTTTATTTTTTTTTTACAGACGAGGCGACAGGGACCGAGACCGTCAACGACCCTATTAATTTTAATAAATATTCCTCAAGGCACTCACTGCGTCTAATTTTTTTTTTTTTTCATTTATTTTTTTTTTTCTAAAAAATAAAAAAATTATCATTATATTATAAAATTGCGTTTGTGGTCTCCAAATTAAATTGTCCCCCCTCGTTGAGAATGTGTACATTTCCTATCAATTTTATTTGTTTTATTTTTCCTTTTTTTTTCTTTTGATACACAGTAAATATTGTCACACCAATATTGTAAATGAATAATTTTTCATTGTCATTTTTTATTCATCATATTTTTGTCACACATTTAAAATAAAATAAATTAAAAAAAAAAAGAAACTAATGAATGCATGAATCTATTGTTTGATAGATAATAAAAATTTTTAAATTACAAAAAAAATATTGTAAAATTAATTTAATTTAATTTAACTTGTCTCACTCAATGTATAGAAGTGAAAAAAAAAATAAAATAAATCATAATTATAATAATAATTAACAAGTATGTAAAAAAAAAAAATAAATAAACAAAAACTGTTTAAATAATAATAAATAAACTATCTTAGTTTGTATATCCATAATTTTTTTTGTCTATTTAATTGTGTTGGCTTAATTTTTGTGTTGCTGGATTTTTTTTGTACAAAAATAATTAAAAAATATTTATCTGTAAACGTAAAAATAATAATTATTATTTAACAAAATTAATCACACAAATATATTTATATTTTATTTTACGATGCAGTAAAAAAACTAAGTAAAAATTAAAAATTAAAATATTGGTTATAAACTTTTTAATTTTCAATTTATATTTATATAAAATGCATGAATAAGTAAAAATATAATGGACACGTGTCTCATGTCATAATGACATAATATAAAAATGAATAATTTAACTCTTTATTAATATATAAACTGTAGTACTTAATTTTTTTTAAATAATTAAATAAAATGTCAATTGAAATATCGATATTTTTGTGTGATAAATTTTGACAATTGACTTTGATAATAAAACAACAATAAACTAATAAAAATAAAGTTTTATTGTTATTTATTTTAAAGATTAATTATCAAACAGGTAATTAATAAATGAAGACTCATTATTTACAATTACAATGGATAAATTTATTTTTAAATTAAGAAACAAAATATTAATTTTTTTTTTTTAACCCTTAATAATAATAATATTAATTTATAAATTATAATTTGTTTTATTATTATATAGGTATGTTTTTTTTTTTTTTTTTTTGTTATTTTATATTTTTTTTAAAGAAAAATAGATAAAGCAAATAATTAAAAAAATTATTTGTTTTGTATCTTCTTTTTTTTTAACATTAAATAATTTTTAAAATAAATAAACGCAATTTTTTTTTTTTAAATCTTTTCTTAATGAAATATTATTGTATTCACATTGATATATTTTTAATTATTTATTAATCAAGTATATAAACAAATAATTTATATTAAATAATATATATATTTTATATTTATTTTTAATGTTTATATTTGATGTAGAATTTTTGAAATTATGTTTTATTGTATAATTTTAAAAGTATATTATCAGAAAAAATGAAGACCATTAAGTATTTTATGGATTTACTCGAATGTTGATGAGATACCACATTGTTTATTTAAAACGTTTATGAACAAATTATTCTTTACGTTTACGTTTGTTTTGTTCCTGCAACAAAAAAAAAAAAAAAAAAACAATCAAATAAATAAATTTATAAATTGTAAATATAAAAATATAAATAATATATTTACCTTGATGGTAAGAATTTCAACGAGATAACGGAAAACTCTGAACAAATCAATAAATAATTCAAGTGCATGAGCAATAAAATCTTTGTTACCCATATGGAACTTTTCAACAATAAGCTGTGTATCAAATATGATAAAACCACACATGAGAAATAGTCCCAAGTACAATTGTGCCTGATAAATTAAAGCTGATCTCATAAAGATATTTAATAATATCAAAATAATGGCAACATTTGATAAACTTATAAGAGTGCCACCGAGGTAAAGCCATTGGCCACGTGGTGCATACAACGCCGAAATACTGAATGATACAAATACAACAGTTGTACCTAAAATAAAAATGAAAAAAAAAAAAAAAACAAAATGAATAATTAATTAATATTGACATTTTTTGTTGACATAAATATGTTATTTTATTTTTTTATTTTCAAACTTACCAACTAGTGCTGTTACAATGATACTTGGATCAATACTGACAACAATTTCCAAAAGTGGCCCGAGGCCAAGACCTGATAAAAATGCAAAACCAAGAAGATAACCAAGACGAAGTTTTTGATTTTTTCCATTGTCTGGTGTTACACTTAAAGCAATAAGAAGACCAAGTGCACCAAGTGTACTCAATAAATTTGCTTGAAATAAATCAGTAAACATGTGTACATAAGCACCAGCTGCTGCTGATACTGTTGATAATGCCAATGCACCATAAACATTTTTTAAATGTTTTTGAACTGGTGGCTCGCTAAAATTAATAAAAAAAAAAACATTATAATTAATTAACTATCAATAATCATTGATTTTAAATAACAAAATATATTATTATTATTATTTATACCAGGAAAATAAAATGGAAGGTTAACTACTTGAATAATAATTAAAATAATATTATCAGAAAGATAAAAAAAGCAAAAAAAAAAATGTGTTGAGGTGACTTGTTGTTTTATCATTTTTTTTTTTTTATTTTTATAAAACGTCATTGACTTGTAATTAATTCAAGTATTTATTAATAAATAATGATATCTAATTTTATTATTATTTTTTTTTTTGTTACATCATCCAGAGAAATTTCTGGAAATTAATTGACCATTTGGACAATCTAAAATATACCTCTACATTTTTGTTAATTCAATTAATTATTTCATAATTTTTTTTGTCAATTTACATGACAATAAATTTAAATATTTTTATTCTTTCCATAAAACAATTCAAAAAAATAATATAAAATAAATAAATACTTACATTCTGTTGTTGAATGATCTCATAAAATTATTGAGTAAAGAAGCCATGATGTTGTCTCAATAATTTATAAACTTTTAAATATAAATTTACAATAAATCAAGAAAAAAATATCACAATTTTTATAATTGGTATGTAGAAAAAAAAAAAATAAATAAACAAAATAAAAACACAAAAAAAAAAAAAAAACACTCAAAAGTTTATTTTAGATTTTAAAACAATTTAATATTTTCTTTATAAATAATAGGTATAATATATAATAATATTTTGCGTATAATTTTTCAGTTTACTGTACAACAAATAATGTGAAATGATGATGATGTCCAAAGTCAGTCAAAGTGATACGTTTTGGGGACACGTCAGTGTTTAATTTCCCCTTTTTTTTTCTTTTTTTTTCAACTTTAATTTTCTCGTATTAAGTTCCGATTGGCCGGGACAATTTATTAGTAAACGTCAGCTATAAACAAGGATAAAAACAATTATTAAAATCAATGATATAAAATGAGACAGAAATAACAACTTGCCAGGGGTCGAAATCATATAACCGCCATCTTGTGGATTTTCATTTACGTCTTTACTCCCTCCTTTTTACTCCAAAAACAACAAAAAAAAAAAAAAAAAAAAAAAAAAAAAATATACAAAATCGAATTTGCGAATGTGTCTCCACCTGTAATGGCTTATCAAATATCAATGAAATTAACAACAACAACAACAACAACAACAATACACCATGTAATTAACAATAATAATAATAATTATAAATATTTAGGTATATTAAAAAAAATATAATTAAACTTTTCATACAAAAATTAATAATAATTAATTTATAAATAAAAAAATTTAAATAAATAAAATAAATTTTTATATTTAATTATTTTATATTTAATTTATTAATTTACCACGTGCTATGTGATTAAAAATATATTTTTTAATTTCATCATTAAAATTTTTGTTTTTTTTTTTTTTAGTTTTTTAAATTCTTTTTTTATATTTACAAATTATTATTATTATTATTATTATTTTTGACTTTATTCATTTGACTAGCACCTACACACACTGTGTGTTAAATAACACTTGATTGGAAATAAAAATAAATTAATTTGTTGACATGGATGATGAATTGGAGGATAAAGTACTTTATCAGGTAAATAAATAAAAATATAAATAAATTAAATTAAAAAATAAATGTACTAATTATTTGTATAATTTATTTAAATATTGTTTTTTTTTTTTTTATATTTATAATTATTTAATAATAAAAATGTTTAAAAATAAATATACGTATTTAATAGGTATCTATTTTTAAAAAATAATAATAATATTATTTTTATATAAAATTATATATTTATTATTTGATGTGTTAATAATATTGTTATTTGTTTGTTTTAGACTTATATGTCATACATGAAGCTGTTGTCAAAATTTGCATTTAGTTTAACAACAAGTTTAACAACTGTTGCAAATACACCATTTGGTTATTTTTTAAAAATGTTTCGTATTTATGCATTAAAACCAGAAATACTTATTTGTTGTACAATATTATTTTTAATAATATTTTATATCAATGCTGTTGATATTTGGAGTCGTTCATTGTTTGAAAAAATTAATTATACACTTGGAAAAACTAGTTCAAAGGTAATTTATTTATTATTTTTTTAAATGTTATAATAATTAATAAAGTTTTACAATAATATATGTTTCTTTAATAGGTATCAAAATTTCAATTTCTTGTTACAAACAGTGGATCAAATAATGAAAAACAAAATTGGGAATTGAAAGAAAAATATATTGCTGCATTTGCAATTCAAGGACATCGTGCTCATATGGAAGATAGATTTGTTATAAATGATGATATTAGTGGTACTGGTGTATCATTATTTGCTGTATTTGATGGTCATGGTGGTCAGGTAATTAACAAATAATAAATAAACAAAATAAATATACTTATTGATAAAAAAAAAATAATCATAATTATTGTTTAAATTTTAGTTTGCTGCTGATTATGCAAAAAATTTATTAATACCAAGTATAAGTAAAAAAATAACGACACTTACAAATATGCTCAATGGTAAAATATCAAATAATATTGATGATAATAATAATAATATAATAGAAAATGATAGTAAAAATGTAAAATTAAATAATGATGTTAAAAAAAAATTATCATTTCGTAAAACTGTATCACAAACTGATGATAATATTAAAAATATGAATGTAACTGATCCAGAATTATTAAAAAAATTAGATAGTTTGCAAAGACCAATTACCAGAGAGGTAAGACCAAGCAAACATATTGATAATAATATAATAAATAATATTGATATGTCATTGTATATTGATGGTAGTAAAAAAATTAATTATTCAAAAATATTAAATGATGAAGTATTAGCTGCTGATAGATTATTAGTTGAAGCTGCTAAAAAAAATATGGATGTTGCTGGTACAACAGCATTAATAGCAATTGTAGAAAATAATAAATTAATTGTTGCTAATGTTGGTGATTCAAGAGGTGTTATGTGTGATTGTAAAGGAAATGCAATACCATTATCATTTGATCATAAACCACAACAAGTTAGTTGATATATATATATATATTTGATAAATTATTTATTTATATTATTTATTTAATTATTTAATTATTTATTATAGCAAAGAGAAAGACAAAGGATTAATAAAGCTGGTGGTCTTGTAACATTCAATGGAGTTTGGAGAGTTGCTGGAATATTGGCAACATCAAGAGCACTTGGTGATTATCCTCTTAAAGATAAAAAACTTGTTATTGCTGATCCTGATATATTAACATTTGATTTATCTGATCATGATCCAATGTTTATTATATTGGCAACTGATGGTTTATGGGATACATTTACAAATGATGAAGCTGTTGCTTTTGTTAAAGAAAGATTACATGAACCATTTTATGGAGCTAAAAGTTTAACACTTCAAAGCTATTACAGGTATAAATTATTAAAATTTATATTCTTCATTTTTTTTTTTTTTTAATTTTTAAATAATAATAATATTAAAAATTTAATTATTTAAATAATTTATTTACAGAGGATCATTGGACAATATAACAGTTCTTGTTATAAATTTAAAAAAAAGAAAAAATACAACATCGTAGTTTAAAAATTTGCAACAATAAAATAAATAATTTAGTATTAATAAATATACAATTTATTTATTTAAAATATATTATAAACTTTATGAATCATTGTTTACTTTTTTTTATTTTTAAACATTGATTATAAAGTTATTTTATATTCAATTCAAGATTGTGATCACTAGCTTAGATAAAAATAAGAAATAAAATAAATCAATTGTTGTTTAATATTTATTTATGTATACACCATATTATTTATGAAATTATTATTTTTATTTTCTTGTGATTTACAAAATATAAATAATAAATTATATTGTCAATAAAATATTTATTAAAATTATTATTTTACAACTACTCATGTAATGAGCAGCACCACCATTAACAAATGTTTTGTTTTGTTATTTAAAAATATGAAAATCAAATGGTATATCTTGAGTAAATAATGGATCCGATATTATTGGTAAACTGTTTGTCAATGTTGTTGTTGTATTTGTTGGTTGATAATAATAATTAGAAGCCACAGGATTTATTTTTGGACCAACAACACCAGCAATTTCTGATTGTCCATTGTCATTAAAATTATCAGCAAATGTTAATTTGCTAATTTTTGGTTCGACATTTGATGATTTTTCTGATTCAACATGTCTTATTGTTGAAGAACTAGTTGATCGTAAAGCTGGTGCAGTTATAGGCGATGATGATAAACCTTGACATATATCAAGATGTATGCGTTCATGTCGCTTTGAATTAAATCCTTTTTTAAATTTTTTTTTGCCACATTCACATTGAACTTTACCAGATTTATAACAACCAGGTTCATTACAAATATATTCAGTAACAGGATGCAATGTTCTATGTGCAAATAAGCTGTTCCAGTTATCAAATTTTTTATCACAACCAACATGTGAACATTTCATTTGTATTTTTGGTGTGTATGATGTATATGGAACTTTTACTCCACCTTGAAACAAACAAAATCAACAAATTTATTAATAAATTATTTAATACAAAAGTACAATAATATTTTTGCTATATAATTAAAATAAAATTTCAATGAAAATAATAAATGGTACATTTGTATGATATTCGTCAACATATTTTTCTTTTTTTATTTGTTTTTATTGAATTAACAAAATTATTAAAAAATAAGTAAATTAATTAATTCATTTACCTTCATGATATTTTATATGATTCTCCATATTTTCAACGTTATTATAAGTTTCTGTACATTCATAATAATTACACTGATTTATAGGCTTCAGATTATTGTTAAAATTAGTTGATGTTGAAGGACCTGGATGTGTTTCTATAGATGCTGTATTATTTGAATTATTTGAATAAATATCACTGAAAAATTTATTAACAAATAATTTTGTATTATAGTAGATAATAATTTAATAAATAATAATTTTTTTGATTGTAATTTCATTTTTTGATTGTAATTTCTATATATTTGATATAGAAATTGTCTACAAATTTATTTGATGAAAAATGAATAAATAATTTTATTTTATATTACAAATTTTTACCTATCAATTGTATTTCTTGTTGCCATTATTATTTTAATATTGTTCAAATACTTTATAATGAATAGATTGTTTTATGCAGTGTGTCAACTATAAAGACTGAAATATAAAATTATAAAAGCCAGAAAATAGCTAGTGCAAAAATATTAATGTGCATGTTTTTAGTATACATTTTACATTTCGATGGAGGCGGGGCCTTATAGTATTTTTATAAAATATTTTATATTCATAAATAAATATAAATATCAAAAGATATAAGCTAGTTAAACTAATAATTGTATTTAAAATTTTAAATTTATATAAACACACTAAAATTCAATAATAAATTTTATCAACAATATAAAAATTAAAAAAAAATAAAAATAAAAATAATTTTATAAATATTATATTTAAAATAAAAATAACACAATTAAATTATTTTTATTAATTTATTAAAAACAAATCATGTTTACAATTTGATATAAGTTTTATTCCAAGTCTGCCATATCATCAGGTGTCATGACAATGTACAATAATAAAGGCATTATTTGTGCCAATAACTGATGTATACGATCCAATAGTATGAGACTTGATTGCATGGTTGGATCAGTTGGTCCTTGTTCTTCTGATTCATTATTATTATTATTATTTGATTGTAAACCTTGAGAGATATCATCAAGTGATGCAACAGCTTGTGATAACTCAGTTTTTATATTTTTTGTTTCAATACTTGGATTATCAATAACATGGTCGTCATCAATACCATCTTGTTGTAAATTTTCAAATTTTTCTACTTGGTTATCATTACTTGTTGAAGAATCAACTGCTGCTGATGATGAAACAACTTCTGGTACTGCTGTTGATCTAAATGGACCTTCAATGTTATTTAAAATAAATGATTCTTCATCTTCATTTTTGAAAGAAACAGGATCATTAGCCAGTGGACTCATGGGAGGAACCGGCTGAAGTACCCTTTCATATGTAGTAGCGGATAGTAAACGGATCCGTTTGCATGGTCGTTCACTATCACTATCATCTAATTCACTTGCTTCAGTGCCACTTGGATCAGTGGTTGTTGTACCACAAGCAGCTGAAGTTGAAGATGATTCATCAGTAAGCGCAGATAAACGTTTAGCATTGCATCGCTTTGATGGAGCTTGAGTATCATTTGTTGAGTGACCAGCCATTGAACGTTTTTTTATAAATGAAGACAAAAGTGTTTGAGAAGAACATGACTGTTTATCTTCCGTATGTTTCAATTTGTGTTTTCTCAAAGTACATCTTAATTTAAATGCTTTACGACAATTTTTAATGTCACATTTATATCTAAATTCTCGGCTGCGTATTCCACGAATCTTTCTAACAATAACTAAACAAAAAATAAAACAAAAATAATTATAATAATTTATATTTTTAAAATAATACATAATATTATATGTTCTATCAACCAAAGCTCACTTTTTCTTTTTTTTTTTTAATTTAATTAATTATTTAATTAATTATTAATTATGCATAAAATTTTTTATTTTAAAATTTAATAAACAGGTATTATTATAATTAATTATAGAAATAAAATTTAAAAATAAATAAATAATTGATAAATAAAAAATGTCACAAGAAAAAATGGAGTGAACTTACTTTCATGATGACCAAGGTGTTTATTGAGGCTTTTGATGTCCTTGAATCTCAATGTACAATTGTTGTAACTGCATTGATAAATATACTCATTTTTTTGTGAGTAATCAACAAAATTATCAGATGCTGAAGACAAATTCTCCAACTCTGATACTGGAGCCTTTGATAAAACGTGGTTTGATGAATTATTATCTTTACTGTAACACAAAAATTATTTAAAAAAATTAATAATATAATTATTTTACTTCTATTATCTTTGCACAACAATTTTAATTTAAATAATTTTATCACAATTTATATGCACAACAATTTTAATTTCAATTTTAATTTCAATAATTTGATCACTATTTATATGCACAATAATTTTAATAAATTTTTTTATTACCTGTTCATTTTTAATTTTTTTTTTAATGGTTTGCGGAGAATAGGTGTTGATCGATCAACCAAGATGAGAGAAGTGTTAACAATTTTCAGAGGATTGTGACTATCATAGGTATCACATCCTTCTTCCTCGGGAAATAAAAACCACACCTCATAATTTTGGTGGTAGGGATTCATAGATTTTCCCCAATAATTCCAGGTATTATCAATTGACAACGTTTTCACATGAATTTGACTTGATAAAAGTAGTGGATTTTTTAAGTTGGAAAAAAAAAAAACCAAAATGACATGAGTCATTATTTCAAGATAAGATAATCTTTTTTTTTTTTTTTTTTTCCAATCCGATGAACAAAATTTTACATTGAATAGAAAATATATATATATTTTTTTTATTTATTATTATTATTTAATAAAAATTTATAATTTATTTTGTTAAAATTTTTAAATTAATAATTTTTGCTATTTTTTATATATCAAAATTTCGTTTTGAAAATTTCAATTCAAGTATATTTTTTAGTGACGTCAGAGTCACGATATAAAAACCAGTAAAAACCGAAATAATGTCGACAAATTTCGCCGTCGAACAAATAGTTACTAATGGATAGATTATAATTTATAAATATAATATTATTAAATTTATATTCAAAATAATAATTTAGATAATTTAAAAATAATAATTTTATCTACAATATTTTTTTATCATTTTTATTATTTTATATAAAAAATTTTAAAATATATATTTTTTTGTTCTTAAAATAAATAAATAAAAATAATAATATTTATCATTACATTATCAGAATAAAAAATTCCAATAGATCTTTTTTTTTTTTTTAAAATAATTACATAAATGATTATATTACAACAATTTTTTTATCTACTTTTTGCATCTGATGAATTGTGATTTGTAAAAATGTTACCATTTTTCTACCAGTTATTATTTCACGTTGACAATAGTTTGTTGAATTAATTATAATTGCGTGTTTTAATTTACAATTATGATGTTAATGAATTTTTAATAACAAAAATCTTAATATTTAATTTGAATTAATAAAAAGGAAATACTGCACAAAATATATAAATATCAGTCTGCTATATTTTTACCATGAAAATTGTTTATCAGATGATAAAGATTTAAGGGTTGTTGATGTTATTAATCGCATTGTATGATTTGGTATTGAAAAACTATATAAAACACAAAGTATATTATTGTTATTATCATTTTTTAAAGCATGACATTTATGATACTCTGAGCACCAATATGTTTCTTTACCAATATATTTTTTATCATCATTAAAATCATTATTTTTATCTTCATTTTCATCACTATTTACATCAACTAAAAATGGTTCAACAGCTTGATAATAAAATGTTTTTAGTATATCAATTCTATGAGTGCCAATTTGATGATTGCTTAATTGATTAGAATTTTTACTGACAATAAATTTACCAACATTAATATCAACAAGTAAAAGACCAAGTATAGCTGGATCTAATGTTAAATCAATTGGTAAACATTTTGGATAATTTTTCTCAGCAATTCTCAATGTATCAATATGATTTTTCCAATATTGTATTGTTAATTTCTCAATATCAATAAGTTCAGGATGTGGTCCACACAATGCTAAAAAATGTACATCTTTAATAAGCATTATTGATACAAGACGAAAAGCAATTGTTGGACTCATTATTGGTAAAAATACTGGTAAATCACATGATGTACATGATGTATCTAATAATATTGTCATAATTAATAATTTAATTTCAATTTTATCAAGTTTAAGCCAACTTTGTGTTGCTGCTGCAATACAACCATGAATTAATATACAACCATATGTTGAATCTAAATTATCCATTAACATATCTAAACAATTATTTAATAATTGTTTTTCATAACAAATCATACTACTTGACATATTTATAAAATCAATATAACATGTTCTATTACCAATATCAAGACAATCTAATAATTTATCAACAATACAACAACAATTACGTAATTCTTTCTTTAATTTTTCAATATTACGAAAATTTTTAATTTCATCAATACCAGCAACAAATATCATAGAATTAAATACAATATTTAAAAAATTTTCTAATACTAATTTTGTTGTACCACTTGCTATTGCAATTAATATTATTGAATCAGCAAATTCTTTCCATACAACAATCATATCTGGTAATATTGTATTTATTAAATTTATATTTTGTGTTTTTAAAAACATTTGTACACCATTTAATGAAGCCATTTTTGTAAATGTCATCTATTTAAATAAATTATTATATTATATTATTATAAAAAAATTAAATTTATTTATTCATTTATTTATTTATTTATTTATTTAAACTTACTGTATTTAATTCTCCTTTCTTTCTCGTAAATAATGGAATACCTCCAGATGATGTTAAACACATAATTTGTGCTGTCATAATTATATTGTTAATTAATTATTCAATTAATAAATAATAATACAATTTTAGATATTTATTTTTTGCTTGTGTTTTTATTTGAGTTTGTTTGTAAACAATTATTTTGACAAACGTCAAAAACATTAAGGCTGATTTATTGAATTTTAAAAAACACCCGCTCTCTCTAAATAATCGCATTTGTAAACTCACTTTAATATCAGATTATGACAGATTAATCATAATCATAATCAAATAAAAAAAAAAAAATACAATACATTTGCTGACAGATTGCAGTTAAAGTGCATTTATTATTAATTCCATTGTTAATTTGAATTTTAATTAAATAATCTTTAAATAATTACAATTTATATCTACAAATAATAATAATGTCATATTAAATTTTTATAAAATAAAATCTATTTATTGATATTTTAATTAAATAATATAATAATTATTATTGTTTATATATTATTATTATAAATTTATCATTTGGAATAATTGTACACGTATTTATTAAACGTTAATTAATATATTATACAATAAAAAAATGAGTGGAAATACTGATGTTTATGATGACTTGTATTTGTAAGTATCTAATTAAAATATGCATTAAAAAACAAATAATAATTGAATTTTAATTAATTTTTTAGATATACAACAAATGAAAAATTTTATGTTGAAGCTGTTGGTACTAAAGTATTGCTTATTGTTGATAGATTAAATCAACAAATATTTACTCAAGGTACAAATTAATTTTTGTTTATTATAATAATATAAATTTGTTTATGATAATAATATTCAATTTAATATTCAATTATAGTTGGTACAGCTAGTCAAATACCTCATACAGCAAGTAGACGTAAAATATGGGGTATTGTTGGTACAATACGTTTATTATTATCAAGATATTTTATTGTTATAACTGATGCTGAAAAAATTGGTACAATTGCTGGACATGATATATATAAAATAATATCAACAGAAATAATTCCATATTCAAAATCAGATTTACATTTGAGTGAAAAACAAATACAAAATAATACAACTTATTTGGAAATGATTAAGTCTGTTTTAAATACACCATATTTTCATTTTAGTTATACTTATGATTTAAGTCATACAATGCAAAGATTACATAATACAACACCAGAATTTTTACAGGTAAATATTATTATTAATAATATTAATTATTATATTTATATAATTAAAATATTATTAATTTTTTATTTTGTCAAGATGGCTCTTCATGATCGTGCTGATTCAAGATTTGTATGGAATGCATATTTACTTGAAGATTTATCATCAAGACCAGAACATTCAAAATTTTGTTTACCAATAATACATGGTTTTTTGTCATTAAATACTGTTCATATAAATGGTTTATCAACAAGTTGGGGTATAATATCACGTCGTAGTGTACATAGAGCTGGTACACGTTTATTTTCACGTGGTATTGATGGTAATGGTAATGTATCAAATTATGTTGAAACAGAACAAATAATTGAAGTTAATGGTGAACGTAGTTCATTTGTACAAACACGTGGTTCAATACCATTATATTGGCAACAAGGACCAAATTTAAAATATAAACCAAAACCACAATTAAATCAAAATGAAGATCATCAAATAGCATGCTCAAGACATCTTGATGCACAAATATTTCATTATGGTAAACAAGTATTAATTAATTTAATTGATCATAGTGGTGCTGAGGATATATTAGAAAAATCATTTCGTGATGTTGTATCAAGAATTGGTAATCAAAATGTACGTTATGAAGCATTTGATTTTCATGCTGAATGTCGTCATATGCGTTGGGATAGATTAAATATATTAATGGATCGTTTATCACATGATCTTGATAAAATAAGTTATTTTTTATTATCAAAAGAAGGTTTATTATTATCAGCACAAAATGGTGTATTTCGTACAAATTGTATTGATTGTCTTGATAGAACAAATGTTGTACAAAGTATGTTAGCTAAAAAAGTACTTACAATAACACTTGGTAAACTTGGTGTATTAAGAACACTTGAAGAACATCCATCATTTGAAAAATTATTTAAATCAGTATGGGCTGATAATGCTGATATTGTTAGTATACAATATTCTGGTACTGGTGCATTGAAAACTGATTTTACTAGAACTGGTAAACGTACTAAAATTGGAGCAATCAAAGATGGTATTAATTCATTAACAAGATATTATAAAAATAATTTTGCTGATGGTTATCGTCAGGTAATAATAATCATAATAATAATATTACATTTTACATTTTTATAATTATTATGCTAATATATATATTTTATATTGTTCAATTTTTTATTCAAGGATTCATTGGATTTATTTTTGGGAAGATATATTATTCAAGATGGTGAATGTATGTCAGTTAAATGTCCACTTGAAGTTGAAAGAAATTGGCGTTATGCAACATTCCCATTGGTACTTCTTGTTGCTTCATCAATGTTAATTGCACATATTATTTTACCATCAAGATATACAACTGAAGTATTATTATATATGTTATTTTGGGGTGCAATGATTGCTGGTACATTTGCAACAATAATTCATCATGGTAAACAATATGTTGACAAACCAAAATTACTATAGATAATATCATTCAATAAATTTATTAATCAATTATAATAATTATACATTTATGTCAAATAATATTATTTTTAAATAATTTTATCAACAGTGATGTAATTTATTCTTTTTTTTTTTTTTCTTGAAAATTATTAACATGATTATTTAAACAAGGGTATACTGTTAAATTAGATAATGTAGATCCAATTAAATGTGTAATTAGATAAAAAAATTTAACAATAAAAATATTAAATATTATTGACAAAAAAAAAAAAAAAATTGTTTTTTCTTTTTTGTTTCTTTAAAAATCCATGAATAATTATTTTCAATCAAGTTATTATTATAATTAACAAAATTAATAATATAATAAATTTATTTTTTAAATTAAAAACAATTAATTAATCATAAAAAAAAATTATATTTAAATAATACGCCATTTTTACGTTTTCAAGTAAAAAAAAAAAAAAAAAATGGCAGACGTCTGGATGATGCTGCCACGTAACGGTGAAATTATCAAATAAATGATAAAAAAATAGACAAATAAAGTGAGATAAAAAATGTTGACAAATTTTATATAAACAAGTTTTGTATATTTTGACATGTTTATTAAAAAATACCCAAGTATCAATAATATAATTTAATAAAATAAAATATATAATGAAATAATATTGATAATTTTGATAAACAAAATCAAAGTTCATGTTGATTTACCGGTAATTACGTGTTTTTTTAATTATTTTTTACGATCCCGGTGACACTTATTATTATTGCAAAATGTAAATGATAAATTTTCATCGTTTTTAAAAATTATAATTTATAATATTTTAATAAACTAAATCAATCAACAAAAAGTGATAAGATTGTCTTCCAAAATATATCAAAAATGTGGTAAGATGAAGAAAAAAATTAATAATAAATTGATAATTATCATGTAGATTTTATCAATTATATGTTTACAAACATTTCAAGTTTAATTGACCTTGAATATAATATAAAATAAAAATATAATAAAATATTGATATAATTAATTATTTATTTTACAGATGTTATTGTCAAAAGCAATGGCAAGATGGTCGACAGTATTATCAGGGGTATTTTTAACCCTTTCTATGGTATTATGTCTTGGAAAATTATTAATGCTTGCTGTTAATGAAAATAATGGTGATTTAACTGAAGCTGATTTATGGCTTGCTGAAATTGATTTAATTAAATATCGTCCACTGTTTCATCAAAAAGGTAAGAATTAAATTTTTAAATAATAATTTGATGATTTTTACTTTAAGTTGATAATGGAATTTTGCCAATATATTTTTAAGATTTATATCACACTTAATAAACCACAATAAACTAATAAAAATTGATCATATTAACTACAAATTTATTCATAAAATAATAATTCATATGATTAAATTAACATGACCTTTTGTTAAAATTTATTTACATTATTATTTTTATCAAAAGAAATTAACGTAATTATAAAATACATAATTTTATTTTGAATAATGAATTAATTAATTTATTTAGTTCATTGAAATGAGTAATATATTTTTTTTTTATTAGACAAGCGCTTGCGCAAAATTTAGATAAAAAACATGTTAATTTGTTGATGATTTTATTAGAAAAATAAAATATATTTTGCAATAGATCAATTATATTTTTTCTAATTAAACAATGAAATTATTGATTGCATTTTTAATTTAATTTTTTTTAATTTTTCAATATTTTTATGAATATTAAAATTTTTTTATAATTCAATGAAATTATATTTTTACTTGAATTCTTTTTATTTAATTTTTTTATTATCAATACAAAAAAAATTTAGTTAAAAAATAAAAATAATTATTTGCATTTATTTATTTTATATTGTTATTAAATATAAATTTTATTTTTTAATTAAAAAATAAATTTTATAAAAAATTTATAAAACCAGTTTTTGATGCAATTGTTAGATATTGCTCAATAAATTTTCATAAATTAATACTCAACATGTTTCATGCTTTAAAAATATATTTAAAATAAATCAAGAAATTTATTATTATAATTATAGTTTGTTAAACAAACCAACTGGCTAGGTCATCCTAAAAAAGGTCAAAATAAAAAAAAATAATAAATATAAAACAAAATCAATAAAATGATCCCTATCAAAATAATAAAAAAGCAAAATTAAATTTTAATGTAAATAATAAAAATAAAAAATAATAATGCATTATAATGATACACAGTCATGAATTTAAATACCAAATATATTTTTAAATTAAATATAAGTGCATATGGTAATTTAATTTTATCAAAAACAATTATATAAATTTTTAAAAAGTCCAAAAAAAAAATGCATTTATTCGTTGATATTTTTATTTAAAAAAAAATCAAATAAATTATTCAATTAATTTTATAAATAATTTAAATTATAAATATATTTAATTAAAGTTTTGTTAAATATTTTGTGATGACATCTAGATGATGATGATGATGCTCATGAAAAATCTTTAAACTTGAAGAAAAAAAAACAGAACCTTGTTCTTCTAATTAAAATTTGAAATAAAAAAATTTAATTTGAGATGAGTGCAGATGATAATGATGTTCAAAATTCCATAAATGACAATGACAACATCAAAAAATAATATTAAAATTACAAACAAAAATTAAATCAAATATCGAAAATTAAAATGACATTCATTGATGATTTTATTAATGATTATAATGATAATTTAGATAAAAAAAAAAATATTTATTTTGCACATATTTATACAATTAGTATAAGGATGTTGGATAAGTGGGTGGGTGGGTGAATTTGATAAAAAGAGAAAGATATAAAAAGAGCAAGGGTTGGTATTACTGTGTAATCATATTGTATGCAGTCGACTGGCGTGACTCCACATTGCCGGATCGTTGTGAAAATTTTATTTAAAATAATAATATTATTGTGTTGTATATTGTTTAAAAAAAAGACACTTTTATTTATTTATTTTTTAAATTTTTTTAAGTTTTAAAAAATATATATTTATAATAATTTTATTTATTTTTAAATTGAACAAAAAAAAATTTTAATCAAATGTTTTAATTTTTGTGATTTTTAAATTATAAATAATTAATTTTTGTTTTAATTTTTTATTTAAATTTAATTGAGTTATGTTATTGTGATTTTGTTTTATATGAATTTTGATTTTTTATATTAATTTTATTATTTTTTATTTATTTTTTTTTTTTGTGAATAATGCAAGCCAGAGAACAAAACAAATGTTCATCCTTAATTGGCACATCTGATAACTATGATTATGCCAAACACGTTTTACCAATACTTTGAAAATGCAAATGAAAATAATTAATTTCCAGATGTGCTTTAAATTTATAAAATTAATTTAATTATTTATGAATAAATAAATAACAAAAAAACAAAAAGAAATTAATTAAAAAAAGTTATAAAATTTAAATTAATTAATTTTTTATAAAAATTAATTACTTGATAATTTATAATGAGAATTAATAATTAATTTTGTAAATATATAAATGAGGCCTTGTTATAAATTTGGAGTTAAAAAATTAAGTACAAAAAAAAATATAAAAGTTAATAAATAATAAAAATCAATGAAAATTGAAAATTGTTAATTATTTTTTTTTAATTATAAATCATTAATTAAAAAATTTATATTAATAATTAAAAGGTAATACTTGAAAAATTTATATATTTTTTTTAATAAAAAAAAATAATAATTTGACATTTTTATTAAAATTAATAAAAACATTTTAGAATTTTAATTTTACTAATTAATTTTTTTAACCAGTTAATTTAAGTTTGATAAATTTAATTGTTATTTAATAATTTATTTTATCAAAATTTATTTATTTATTATTTTTCTTACAATTATTTTTCATTATCTTAATTATTTTTATATTTTTTTTCAACAATTTTTACTCAACACGACTTTATATTTTTCCCTGCAATGCAGATATCCTTCTCAATCTTTGAATTTATAATTTAAACTTTAAATATCATTCAAATATACTAAAATTTTAAATACCCCATTATTAAAAATTTAAAAAATAAAAATAATTATTATCATTATTTAAAATCATTTAGGTCATTTATTATTTTTAATTAAATCAAACTCTTAATAACATTTATTTACATTTATTTTTTTCACTTTTTTAATTAAATATTTTTTTGTTTTTCTTGTAAATTTATTATTACACTACATTTATCTGATGATAAATAATTTTTTTTACTTAAAAAAAACCATGTCAAAGTCAGTAAACTGGTGGTGTTGAAAAATTGATTTTTCACTTAAACATTTTCAACATCATGTATATATTTTTCTTGAAAGTTAGCATTAAAAAATATTTAAAAAAAAAAATGATATGAAAAAAAAAAATAGGATAATTTAAAATTTAAAATTTTCAAATAATAAATATGAAAAAAAAAATTTATATTTTACATAAAAAATATGAATATTGTAAAAGTTTTTGTTTTTATTTGAGAATTTTATTCATTGAATTATTTCAAACAATATTTGCATTAAAAATTTATATAAATAACAATAATAGCAATGAAAAAATATAAATAAATATTAGAATTTTAAATTTTACTTGACACAATCAAATTTAAAATTGCAAACACATTCAGTCAGATTGTTCAAGCAAAACAGCGTAAATAACGTGAATGTTTTGATAAGTGAAAATAGAACAAAGAATATCTTGTTGTCAACAAATACTTAATAAATTATAAGAAATATTTATAAAATATATCTTGAAACTTTATTTTTTTCAAAACAAATTATTATACTTGAATTTTCCCTTTCAAAATCATTTGAATCTTTTTTATATTTAAAAATTTATTTTTGTAATTTTTGTTTTTTTTCATTATTAAATTTAAATACTCATTTTTTTACATTTTTTTTTTAAATTTTATTATAAATATTTTAAGCAAATTTATCATTCAATTAAACAATTAAAATTCTTTATTTTTTAAATACATTTTTTCATGTAAAAATATAATTTTTATTTAACAAAAAAAAAACTAAATTACTGAATTAAAAAATTTTTAGTCTTTTTTAAATGATAAATTTTAAACTAAAAAATATAACATTTTTTTTCTTGTTAAATTTATAAAATTTTAATTTAAATATAGTAATAAAATTTACTATCAAAAATTTTATATTTTATATTTTCAATTTTATAGTTTATTTTTTTTTTGTTTTTAAATTAAAAATTTTATATATATAAATTTAAAAACTTTTTAAAACTTTTTTCATCATTATAAAAAATTTTTTTTATAGATAAATCTATTGAATATGTTTTTAAAATGATAAGACTGGTAAAGAAATAAAAGAAAAAAGAAAAAAAAAAAAAGATAAAAGAAAAAAGATTCTTTAAAAATAAAAAAAAAAAAGATAAAATGATAGAAACTCAATTTTTTGTTATATGACAATCGAAAAGCCACAGGGCATGTGATAAAAAACCAAAAAAAAAATAAAAATATAAAAAAAATTTTATTATCTACTTTGATTTTTATTATTTAAAAAAAAATTTTTATATTATTTTTATTTTTTTCAGTATGTTATATAGATAATTCAATATTATTTTTAATCATCATTTGTTTTATTTTTAAACTAAAATTATCTCTTCTTATTAATTCAACACCCTTAATTATTTTTTTTTAAATGACGTGGTTTTTTTTTAATTAATAAAACAAAATCAATAAGGTGATAATATTCTAGATGTCAAATATAAATATTATCATAATTTTTATCATCACGAAATATAACATGTTGATTAAAGATTAATTTGTAGAGAAAAAATAAATAAAATATAGGTGATACTTAAAGGTCAAGAGTCCAAACCTCGGTCACTAGGTTCGTTTTTTTATTTTTTTATTTTTTCATTTTTATTTATATTTTTATACATAGACTGATTATTTCATTCTGAATTTTTTACGTTTGAGGCTATATTTACTCATCCCACTAGTAACTGTGTCACTCGAACAACATCATATTGATGTCAGTTATTTATTTTTAATTATATTTTATTTTTTCAACAAAAAATTACACAAGTATTGACATTTTGACTAATAATATTTACCTCATGTTGACACCTGTAAGAATATATAAAACAAAAAAAAATTGACTAAATAATTTTAATAAAAATCGAAATAAATTGTAGAAATCGAAATAAATTTCGAAATTAATAATAAATAAAAAAATTTATCAATTAAATTTAAATATAATTAAATAAATTAAATATAAATTTATTAATTATTTTTTTAAATTAATTTATATTGTTAATAAAATTTTAAAAATATAATTTTAATTTATGAATTTTAAAAAATGTCAAATTACTATTTTAATATTTAAAAAATTAATAATAATTTAAAGCACTTTTGGATTATAAAAAAATAATAATATAATTAAATTTAAAATATAAAAAGATATAAAAATATTTATATGATAATAATATTATAATAATTAAATGAATAATAAAATTGCAATGCCTGATAAAATTAATAGTCGTGAAAAAGATAATATTGTTGTTGATGAAATATCATCAATTGGTATGTCATTACGACCAAGTGGAAGTGCATCTTCTGGTGAGTTAATTTACATTAAAAAATAAATATAATCTTTAATTAATAAAATAAATATTATTATTAAATTATTATCTATATATTTTATTAAAATTTTTTTTTATTTAATAATCATATTATTTGTCAGATAAAAATTCAACATAATTATTTCATTTGTTTGTCAATTGATAATCAATAAAAGTAACATTTAAATAATAATAATAATAACAATAATAAAATGATAATAATAATTAAAAAAAAAATTTTTAAGTATGCTTTAGTAAAGTTTTATTGAAGCTTTAATAAAACGAGGTTACAAAAGCACTTGAGAAAATTTATATCAAACATTTTTTTATTTTATAAATGTTGGCAAAGTTCGTACAATTTAAATAATATTTTAAACCAGTATATTATTTAGAAATAAATATAAAAAAATAATTTTAAAAATGTCATTATAAAATAAATATAATAAATTAATTATAAATTAACATGACAATAAATATTCTACCAGACAAAATTGTTTGTTTTTTTAAACTTTTTTTTCTTTTCTTTATTTTTTTTCATTTGTAAATAAAGGTTTAATGTACACAATTTTACAGATAATAAAATGTAATTTTGTTTATTTAATTGTTTTATAGTATTTAAAATAAAAACTGATAATTTTTTTTGATTGAAAATTAAATGAAAAATGAATTTTTAATAAAAAATAAAAATATTATTAATTGAATAACATTATTATGATTAAATTTAATTTATATATTAATAAAAATTTATGTATTTATTATTTTTAATTTATTTATATATTTTTTTTTGAATTTATTGTTGGTGAAAATTGAGTGGATCGATTGAGGCCTTGATGAAAATGTGGAAAGAGAAAATACATTTAACAAACTTGTAGTTTGTGTATAGAGACATTGTCATAAATTATACTCCCACTAAATATCATTAAATCGATTATTATTATACCTGGTTTAATATCCATGCATGACAATAACGATATGCAAACTTACATATATATTTTTATTATTTAAAAAATAAATTAAAATTGATTTGTATATCGTATTTTTATGTTTTTTATAGTCAATATAACACAGGTTTTTATTTATTTTTTATTTAAATAAATTTTATTACTTTTTTATGATAATATTTATTTTTAATTGTTGGTTAAATTTATTGTTTTTATATAAATTACTTAAATTATTGTTTTTATAAATTTTTAATTTACTATAGAAATTATTTCGATTTTTTTTTTTTTTTTTGTCTCAATTCAAATTATTTCGATTTCGAAATATTTATTTTGACTTGAAATAATAATTTTCTGTGCATTTATTTTTTCTACAGAATTGTATAATAATTTTTTTTATAAAATATTAAATTTCAAATATAAAAAACTGTATTTTTTTTATGACTGAAATTTAAGCCAATATTATTTTCTCAATTATCATCATATTAAAATCAAATTACCATAATATTTTTCTTTAATATTATATAAAAAGTTATAAAATTTTTTTATTCATATAAAAATGTATTTTCTTTTGTAAATTATTTTTATTTATTTCATAATATATAATATTATATCTTTAAATATTGTTTATATTATTAAATTTTTAATGTCAATATTTATTGATAAATTTATCTGACAAATATATTATTTTAAAAGCAACACATTGTCGCAATTTTATATCTCTAATTTTCGTGCAGTTTGATATAAATTTTATCGTTAAAAAAAAAATATAATAAAATATTAATATTGAAATTGTGCCAAAGAATTTCAAGATAATCTTCTTTTCGCTTGAATGATCAAATGAAAAATTTATTCTTCAATCACAGATTTAAATTAAAATGAAAAAAAAATAAAAAAAATCTATTTCATAAAAATAAAAGAAAATTAAAATTGATAAAACTATTTTAATTTTAATCTTAAACATCAGGATAGAAAATTTATATTTATTGGAAAATTTAAGCACAATCAATAATGCGATTATTTAACTAAGCTGTTTAATCGAAATACAGTAATATGATTAACTTGATATAATACTAAGTTTAACAATTATTTTTATATACTTTTTTTTTTTTTCAATTATAAATTGGATTAAACTTGATTTATGTTAAACATTATTAATAATATTTATTCATTGAAAACATAAAAATTTAATAATATATTTGGCTCAATAACAAAAAGGCTTAACACCTCGAAAAAATAAATTCTAGTTTTAGAAATTAATTTTAACAATACAAACTGATGGTCAATAACAAAATTAATTATTTTTTATTTAAATATTTATAAATAATAAAATTCTAGTAACAAAAGCTAGTAAATATTTTAAATATATTTCAAAATGTATAAAGAAATTTAAGAGAAAAAAAAAGTAACACTTGATTATTTTTACGATTAACAAAACAAAAAATTGCAGATCTTTTTTAATAATAGTAATGCAATGATAAAATTATTTTTTATTTATTTATTGTGATTTAAAATAAAATAAAAAATAAAATTTAATTTGTGTTATTCTTTGTACTATTGTAAATTAAATTGTATATATCTAGTGAGAATAAAAAACCACTTGGGAATAATGAAAAATAAAAATAAAATATAAAAAAAAATACAGCAAAAAGCTAAATTCTCATGAGAAAAAAAAAAAAAAAAAATGGAAAAAAATAATTAATAAAATAATAAATAATATATGTACTGATAATGATAATTATTATATTATTTATTAAATTAGGAATATCAAGTTTAGTAAGTTGTGGACAAGTTGAAGCACTGCCAGAATTACCACCTCAGGATGAGGAACGTCTTCAACGAGCTGCCAGATTATTACAACAAAGATTGGTCCTTAGACAGTGGTTGATTGACAGTGGTTTTCAAACAACACACTATCAAAAGTTTGTTATTAATATACAAAATTACAAAATTAATTATAAATAATAATAATAATAATAATTTTATAATGTAAATTATTAGATTAATACAAATGGATGTATTATCACTTGAGGATGTTTATTGGGTAGAAGATAATGAAGCACGTAATGCACTTGGTAAAGATTTACCACGTTGGATTGAAGCTAGACAAAATTTACCAACATCAAAAGATGATCTTGAAACATTAAAAGCTGATTTATGGAATTCAGTTGTTAAAAATAGTCAACATCAAGATGCCTGGACATGGGGTTATTATTAATTTAATTAATAAATTATTAATATAATTTTATTTTATTATTAATAATATAATTTATAAATTAGGTGGAATGCTGGTAGTTTCAGTATCTGTTGCTGGATTGGTAACACTTGCAGCAATGACACAACCAGCACTTGCACCAGAAGCTAAACATTCATTGTTACAATATGTTACTGGAAAATATTTACTTCCAAGTAATTGTCGTGTACATTTTGAATGGGAAGAACCACAAATTGTTGGTGAAACAATGACATTTACTGTTAAAGTATGTTTAATTATAAATTTTATAAAATTAATTTATATAAATATATATTTTTTTTTGGTTAATTAATATTAATATATTTAATTAGTTTTATCAACGTAATGGACAACCATATCCAATATGTGATAAAGATAATTTAATTGTCGATGTATCAGAAGGAACAAGAAGAGTTGCAACATCAATTGATTTAGGTGGTACTAATCCATTAGCTGCAAATACAGCTGTTGTTAAATTTACAGTACGACATGCTGGACAATATAGAATTGCTGTTTTAATTGGATCTTGTCATGTTCATGGTAGTCCATTTTTAAAAAATTTTCTTCCTGGTAATAATTTATTTTTATCAATATAATTTTATATAATTTATCATTTTAAATTATATCTATAGCTTTTTTTTTATTCAATATTTTAATTAATTTTAGGACCACCTGATCCAAATAAAACAATTTTTGTACGTCAAAGTTCAACTGTTGTTTGTACTGCAGGAATTGCACATTCAATGATTATTGAACCACGTGATGAATATGATAATTTATGTATTTTTAATAATGAAGATCAACCAACAAATGAATACAATGTCAATATAACACAAGTATAAATTTATTTTTATTAATATATGTTTATTTTATTGATAAAATATAAAATTAATAAAATAATAATATATTAATTTAACAGATTGGATGTAGTGAAAAAAATCAAAATACTGTTTGTAATGTTAAATTAGAATATGATGAGCCAAATCAAAGAATTCGTCTTAAAGTTACATTTCCAAAAGGTGGTTGTTATCATGCAACAGTTAGTCTATCTGGTTTACAATTACACAATGGAGATTTTGATATAATTGTTCTGGAAAGTTAGTTAATATATATACCTATATGTATCATATGTATGATTTAAATAAATTATAATAATTTAATTTAATATATATATATACCTATTTTTTAAAAGGTTCTGTTGCAAGAATGGTACATAATAATGTTGCATCAAAAGATCCAGATATTTGTTATGCTGCAAAATTACTTGGTATACAAGGTGAACGTTTTACAAAACCAAAAAAAGTTTTTTGTTTTATATCACCAAAACAATTAACAATTAAAGAATATTTACTTAAATTTATACCAAAACGACTGGTTACATTTAGACTGTGTCCCTCGACAAAGGTAAACTTATCAATGGTGTGTAGAATATGTATCATTTGTTATTTAAATTTATTATTTATATTTATTAAATTAATAATTTATATTTACTAATATATAATAATAATAATAATAATAGTGAAAGAATATTTTTAATATATTTGATATTATATACTTGTATTAAAAAAAATATAAATTTTAATTTTTTTATTACAGTTTCATTTTGATGATAAAAATAATGAAAATAATAATGGTTATGATTCATTTACAATTGATGATGGTTGTCAGCCAACAATTGAATTAATATCAAATTATCGTGATGTTATTGCAGCAACATTTACATTATTTTTATTAAAAAATATTGGTGGTAGTGAAACATTTGCTGATAAACAAAATTTTTTTTATCATGAAGTACGTAAACATCATCAAAAACATTATCATGAAAAATTAACAATAAAAATACAACGTGATAAATTATTAGAATCATCAATGAAAGCAACAAAAGGATTTTCAGTAAGTGAATGGTGTAGAAATTTTGAAATAACATTTTATGGTGAACTTGGTGTTGATTGGGGTGGTGTTAGACGTGAATGGTTTGAATTAATATGTGCATCATTATTTGATTGTGGTAATGGTTTATTTGATTCATTTGGTGAATCACAACAAGCACTTGTACATCCAAATAATAAAAGACCATCATATTTAAAATTAAAACATTATGAATTTGCTGGACGTATTGTTGGTAAATGTCTTTATGAATCAGCACTTGGTGGTTCATATAGACAACTTGTACGTGCTAGATTTACACGTTCATTTCTTGCCCAAATAATTGGTTTAAGAGTACATTATAAATATTTTGAACAAGATGATCCAGATTTATATTTAAGTAAAATTAAATATATATTAGAAAATGATGTTGAAGAAATGGAACTTTATTTTGTTGAAGAAGAATATGATAATGATGGACAATTATTAAATATTGCTGAATTAATTAATTGTGGATCTAAAATACGTGTTACAAATGATACTAAATTACGTTATCTTGATGCACTTGCACAACATAGACTTGCTAGTTCAATTAAAAATGAAGTTGATGCATTTTTACGTGGTTTAAATGAATTAATACCAGATAATTTATTAGGTATATTTGATGAAAATGAACTTGAATTATTATTATGTGGTACTGGTGAATATAGTGTTGCTGATTTACGTGCTCATCATATTGTTAATGGTAGTTCACCTGAATTTTTACGTGTACTTGATTGGTTTTGGACAGCTGTTAGTAATTTTACACAAGAAGAAATGGCTAGATTATTACAATTTACAACTGGATGTTCACAATTACCACCAGGTGGTTTTCAACAATTAAGTCCACGTTTTCAAATAACAGCAGCACCAACATTTGCAAATTTACCAACTGCACATACTTGGTATGTTTATTTTATTTTATTTTAAATTAATAAATTAACAAACTATTAAACTATCAAATAATTATTAACTAATATATTCTTTTTAAATTTTTAATTATTAATATTTTTAGTTTTAATCAACTTTGTCTACCAGACTATGAATGCTATGATCATTTTGAGCGTTCATTAATGCTATCAATAAGTGAAGGAACTGAAGGATTTGGCATGATTTAAATTTTAAAACAAAAAAAATACAATAATTATATAAAAAAAATCTCTAGTCAAATTCTTGGTACACTAGTCACAAACATATTTTCAAAAATGAGCTATTTATCAATTAGTCAATATAATGACAAAAAATATATAAAGTATAAACAAATAATAATTTAATCAAAAAAAAAAAAATAAAATAATTATTCATTTATTTAAATTTATATATTTACCATCGACATTGGTATAATAATATTGTAAAAAAATAAAAACATAACGATTTTTAGATTTAGACATTTATAACTTAGCAATAATTAAATAATAATTAAAATAATTTAACTATTTCTCCTTTAGCTCTTTCGAAAAAAGAAATAACCTAAAATCGAAAAATCGAAAAATCGAAAAAAAAAGTAGAACAATAATCACGAGTAGTAAAAATTTTTTTTGATGGCATAAATGCTTCTGTGATTTAGTAGTTTTAGATAAATAATAATAAAATAATTAATAAAAAAATATTAATAACGTGACAAAAAAAAAAAAAGTTTACTCTAATATTTTTTTACGTTTAAATTTTATTCGACAAAATAATTTTCTTGTCGAATTAAAAAAAAAAAAAAAAACATAATAATAAAAAAAAAAAACTTGTAATGAATTTTTGTTATTATTATTAATTTAATTTATATTCTATTAGCTATTTTTATATTTATTTTTCAATATTTCTACAAATATTAAAATTGTTGAAATATTTTAAACAGCTACATGCCAATTAATTTAAATATATAAAGGAAATAATAAATAAAATTTTAAAAAACACATTTATACAATATAACACTAGTATATATTTATTTAATTTTTCATTATTAACATTATTAATATATTTTTTTTCTTTAAATCATCTAATAAATATTATATATTTATTTTTTTTAATTTAAATAAATGTTTTTAAAATTAATTTGTTCATTTAAGCTTTAATATAAATAATTTAGTTTAATAAATAATTTTTTTATGTTTTCTATCAACAATTATTTAATAAAATATTGAATAAATAACAAAATTGATAAATATTTTATATTTAAAATTAATTTTCTAAATATTTTGTTATAATTTCTTCAGATAAAACTGGTAAATCACCAGAGCAGTCATTTAAGTTGATTAAATCATCATAATCAACTTCATTTATTTCTAAACATAATAATAATGATTGTGTTGTTTCAATATTATCATTTGGAATAATATCATTGTCATTATCACATTCTTGAGACATTTTTTGTGATGAATCTTCATTTTTTTTTTGGATAAATTTTTCAATATTCATTTGTGGTTTAATTTCATCACTCATTTTAAAATATTGTTGGCCTAAATTATCATTACTATATTTATTTGATAAATTTATCTGTTGATTAATATATTCATTTATACTATCCAATTCATCATTTATATATTGATTTCTTAATTTTATTTGATTTGCAATCTGATTATACACATATTGATTTGGTAAATCCATTTGATTATACACATATTGATTTGGTAAATCCATTTGGTGATTATACACATCTTGGTTTGGTAAATTTATTAGCTCATTTGGAATCACGTAACAAGTTGTTGGTACAAATTGATAACATTGTTGTCCATATTGTTGATCTGGAAATTGTTGCTCTTCAAATTTTTCTTCTTCACTAAAAAAATTATAAAACAAATTTTTCAATTATTATTACATAAAATAATTTAGCATAATTTATTAACTTTTTTTTCAATTATTTTTCAGACAATATTATTAAAATTAATATAAAAAATAAAAATTACCTGGATTGTATTTTTGTCAGGAGAAAAATACCAGTTGGATAAAATATTTGATCAGGTGATATTCCATAATAATTACATATGTTAGCTACTGGATCATTTGTCGAATTTGAATCATCATCTAGAAAATTACATAAAAATAAATATAAATACATAAAAAAATTGCTAAATATTAATTAAATATAATTAATGTATAAATATATTTACCAGTATTATTTTGTAAGGGTATTTTTTTAAATGATCTTTCATTTTCTAATTTATCAAATTCATCATTTTTATAAAATCTTTTTTTATTTTCATTTGGAAGTATATTAAAATGGCGTGGTTCACTAGATTGTCCATCCGACGGTCTTATAAGTTGTACATTTACTTGAATTTTTTCATGTAATTCTTTATCATATTTTGGTGTATTAAATGTTATACTAATTCGTTTATAAACACCAATAATATCAGCATAACTTTTCCAAATAATTTGTTCATCATTATCTTGTTGATAAAATAATATTTTAATATCATCTTTTGATATTTTATCACAAAATAATGTTACTTCTGTACCACCACAAGCTGGAGCAGAATCACGATTTAAATTTAAAATTTTTAAATTATTTGAAACTGAAAATAAAAAATAAATAATTACAGTTATAATTTATTTCAAAATTACAAATTATTATATTTTATTATGATGTTAATAACACGTTTAAGAGAATCATTTGATTTTAATTTTTTATCAATAATTTTATGTAGATAAATACAATATTTTCTATTAATTTTTTTAGTGGTTGCATATGTTATAGTTGAAGTACATACCTGGTTCATGATCACTACAATTATCAATTTTAATTGTTAAATTATCATCATCACAATTTATGTCTTGTACATCATCAGCTGTTGTTTCTTCAGTTTCTTCAGAATCATATTTAAAATTTATTAATTCATTTTCTTCTCCAGTTAAATCAATATATGGTATTTCATTTATTTTTTTATTATTTAATTGAATATTATTTTTAATTGTTGAATCCATAATTTATTTTTTTATATTTTAATTTTTGGAGATTGGAGCTGTTGATGTTGTCAAGACGAGTGGACGAAATAATCTGTACTGATGACTCATATTTCTCACCAACATAAATTTTGTAGAAAACATGGTTTTAATGAAAATAATCATGGCAACAGGTATATTTTTTTTTTTTTTTTTTTTTTATCTCTGCCAATGATTTAGCGATTTTTTATTCCTTTGATCAAATGGAATTGGAAATTTCTTATCTTTATCTCGCCTGACTCAATCCTATATTGAAAAATCTTTACTAATTTTATTGATTTTTTTTTTAATAGAAAAAAAAATGGCTATATATTTTTGTGAAAATGTAAATCGAAACATATAATTTTTTCGATTTCGATTTCGAATTGTTTTTTTTTTTCGAAAAAGTCATATTATTTCGATTTACATTTTCAAATAATTTTTTAATATTAATTTTGTAAATATTATTTCTAATCGATTTTTTGGCAATAAAAAAAACCTGTTTTTATATTTTGAATAGATTATGGTATATTTTGTTTAATATTTTTTATTGCAACATGTGTCGAAAGACGTTGCACACACGAAGGTGCAAGTAAATTCCATCACAGCGGGAACTCAAAATTTTCTATTTCACAATAGAAAAAAAAAATAACTACACTATAGTTAAAATATTTTTTGCTATACTGCATGCAAAAAATTCAGGTAAAATTTTAAAATATTTTTTATTTAAATAAATTAAATATTTACTAATAATTTAATAGTAAATAAAAAATTATTATTTAATTATTTTACTAAAAATTAAACACGTTGTTATTTTTTTATTATTATTTATAAAAATTTAGAAAAAAATTTAGGCATAGTTGCGATCAAAAAACTTTCTATCATCCCTTCTACTTTCTATTTTTTCATATGGTACTACTTGGTCATCTAGACCTCATGGCACCAGACGGAAACGTTTGATTAATCCTGCAAACGTTAAAGAGACAAGTCGTGTTTTTTAAGATATATATTCATTAAATAAATAAAGGTAATTTTATTATACATTTATTACAATTTATATATTTAAACAAATTAACAATTTTAATGTTTTTATATTAAAAAATAATTGTTTAAATATAATTTTATCAATTGATTTGTTGATTAGTTCTTTTTACTCGTGATTTTTATACGATAACTTTGGTTAATTTAATTCATATTATAATTACTTTACGTGTTTGTTTTATTTATATTAAAAAGTAATAACATTATAAATATTTAAACTATATTTTATTAATTACTTTTAAGGTTCAACATGACTACCAAACAAATGTATTTTTTAAATAAAAAAAGATTTGTTGATGTTGAAGAACAAAATGATTTTATCAACTTTTTGGATTATGATTCGTTAGCATATGTGTTCATGATGCTTCCAGTACCTGAAAGATTAATGGTTGAAGAAGGTAATGATTAAAAAATATTTTAAATTTGTTTATTTAAATTTTAAATAATAATTATAGTTGTATTAATAATTCATAATATATTCTTTTAGTTTGTTCCAAATGGAAAGAGGCTGTTCAATTAGCATGGTTAGATGTTAAAAAATACAAATGCAGCAAAACTTTTTCATATTCACAACTTGAAAAATTGGTATTATATGCTGGTAAATATCTAGAAGACTTGACTTTTTCAAGTTTTTACAACACGAGTATCATGACAAAAATAGGTAACCAGTGTAAAAATTTAAAAAAACTTGAATTTTTATTTGACGAAGTATTTATGTGTGATACTGAAGATTATAATATGTTCACTCAAGCATTTAAATGTTTGGATAAAATTGAATGTATTAAAATACACATAATTGGTAATAACAGTAGCTGCAGTGCATTTTTATTTAATAAAACAGAATTTCAATCTGAAATGCTTAATAGTCTTTCAAAAAACATTCAAGAAATTCATTTATTTTTTGATAATAAAATAACAATGAGATCAGTACAATTTGTAAGTATTATTTTTTTTAAATTTTAATATTATTAAATATAAATAAAATAATAATAATTCATATAAATTAACTAATTTTTATTATCATTCTAGGACTTGAATAAATTTACAAAACTTCACAGTTTAACATTGAGAAAATGCAAACTGAATAATATTGTACAACAAATTTCTAAACAAAGTTCACTTGTTTATCTGGACCTTCAAGATTCAAGAATGACTGTCAACAAATTAATATTTGATCAACTTGTTAATTTAAAACACATAAATATTATGAACAATTTATCTGATCCAAATTTATTCACAAATATTTTAAACAATTGCAGAAACATAAGCTTTCTTAAAATAAAAAATAACGTATTTGTTGATCAAACTAATACAACAAGCTGGGTTAACTTAAAAAACTTGATTCATATGGACATCAGCTTGCACATTACTGATGATTTGGCTGATAAAATTGTAAATAATTGCAAGAATTTAAAACACTTAGATATATCAATGCATCAAAATAGTAAAATAACAAAATCATCATTAAAAAAATTAACAAAATTAGAAAATCTTGAATTTATAAAATTGCCACAATCAATTAAACTTGGTAATGGTGAATTTATAAATGAAATATCTAAAAATTGTAAAAAATTGAAACATTTAGAAATAACTTCATGTTCAAATTTACAAGATTTTAATTATAATGGATTAATTAGCCCAGCTTATGTATTTGATGAATTATCAAAATTAAAATATCTTGAACATTTAAATTTATGTGATACAAAAGAATTTGGTAACAGTAGTATTATTGCTATTTCTAAAAATTGTATTAATTTAAAATACTTGGATATCAGTTATTGCAATTTAATTACTGAAAGAGGACTAATTACTTTAACTAATTTAAAAAAATTAGAAAATTTAAATGTTTCATTTATTAATTGTGTAACAGATAATTTTATTGTTCAATTAAAAGGTTTAAAAGTTTTATGTTGTATTAGTTCCAAAAAAATAAGTGATGCTGGTATTGTTGAATTTTTAAAAAACAATAATCATATTGAAAAACTCGATCTTACCTTGTGCAATGTTACATTCAAGATGATTATTGCTGCAAATGAAATAAACAATAATCCATTAAAGAATATCATGTCATACATAGAAATAATTCGTTGTAATAATAGTGATGATAGATTGACATGTATCAAACCAGGAATTAAAAGTTTAGGTTTTTAAAAAATATTTTGAATTTAATTTGTATATATAGTAGCAACTGTATGTATAGCTTGATAATTTTAATAATTTTAATTGCAATTTTTTGTACCTAGAATATTTATATATTTATATAAATAAAAAATTTTTTAAATAAAATTTTCATTTTTATGTTTTTATTTTGAATGATTTTTGTAAATTAAATATGACTAAGTTTACTTGATTTTTTCTAACAGAAAAAAAAAAAGATAAATAAAGAAAAAGTTAGTTTAATAAATAAAATATTAAATTATTTAAAAAATAAAATAGAAACAATTAATGTAATTTTAATCAAATTTACTTTATTATTTTTATTGATAATTATTATTTAATTGGATAAAATAATTGATAGTTTTTTTGTTTTAAATTAATACATAATATTTAATTTTTAATAATATTTAATTTATGGATTTGGTGATAAACCACCAGGTGATAAAAATGATAAAGTTCTAAATATAGCACGAGGTGCCCAAACAACACTTCCAGCAATTTGTAAAACTTTACTGCTCCATCTGCTTTCTTGACTTTGACGTAATAAACGTTCTCGAAAATCATTAATTTCAATTCTGTTGATTAAAAAAAATTACATTTATTATTTATAAAATTTATTTAAATACAACTTACAATTGTAAATTAAATGCTGTTTCAATTCTTCTGAGTGCAGATTCACGATCAGCAAGTTGCATTTCTAAATTATCAGCTCGCAGACTCAAAGCTTTACCAATTTTTTCACTTGTTAAAAAATCATTTTCCAATTTAATTTTATCAATTTGAAATACTTTTAATTCTCTATAATTAAAATTAAAAAAAAATTTAACATTAATATATATATAATAAATAATTTTAAAATAATAAAATTACCTTGATAATTTTTGTTTTTCATCTTGAATATTATCAATAATTTTCATTTGATTATCTAATTTATCTTTTAGTTCATCAATTAATTTATTTGAATCATCAATTTTATTTTTATATTCTTTTGTTAATAATTCACTTTTTGATATCTAAAATTAAATTTATTTAAATTATTTTTTTTTTTGTTAATTTTATGTCAAAAATATTATGAGAAAATTGTAGTCATCATATGAATTATTATCTTGTGAATCATACTCTTGTTATTTTGTAAAAGATCATTGACCTATTCTATGTTTAACACAAATACTATATAAATTTTATTAAAATTATAATTTTTTATTTTACTAAAAAATATATTTACGATAAATATTATATTTTAAAAAACAATGTCAATAGTTTTAATTAATTATATCCCGGATATTTTGAAATAGTTTTTTTTGTTTTAATTTTATTTATCAATTTTAATTTAGCACAAATGACTAATGATATTTCAATTTAAAATAACTTAAAATATAAATAAATAAATATTATATTTTAATAAAAAAATTTAAAAATACCTTTTCTAATAAATTATTTTTATCATCTTGTAATTTATGTAATTTTTTACGTTCTTTTTCAATTTGATTATCAACATCATCAAGTTGTTTTTTAACAGTGAATAATTCATTTTTTAAATTTTCAGTATAAACATTATTTTCTTGATACTGTTTATTTAAATTATCAATATAAATTTCTAATTTTTTTTTTTCCTATAAATTAATAATTATTAATATAAATTAAACTTGAAATAAAAATTTAAAATTTAAATAAAAAAATTTATTTTATTTATTACTTGAATAATATTATCTCTTTGTTTTGTAACATTTTCAAGTTCTTGTTTAATATTATGAACTTGAAAATTAATTTTACCAATACGATTATTTTCAGTTTCAAGAAGACGTCTTAATACAATAATTTGTAATTGTAAATGATCAACTTGTTGTCCAAGTTTAATTATTGTATTATTTAAATCAACAACTTCTTTACGTCTTTTTCTCCATGCATTAACAACAAGTGCATGTGATACAATAACAGCAGCATTTTTATCATCATTTATTTTAATAATTATATTTTTATCTTTTAATTTATTTATATCTGTTAAACTTTTTGTACTCTCTGATCTTAAATATAAAATAAAAATATATAAATTAAATTAAATAAATATATTACAAAAATATTAAATAATTTATCAAGGATAAAAATTTTTTTTTTTTTTTTGTTCTCCAGGTCAAGATACTTTAGTAATAATAATTATCATGAAATAATATTATATTAGTCATAAATAATTAAATTCAGTGAACGACTTGTTTGCAAATAATATATTAATAAATTAATAAAAAAAAAAAAAAAAAACCTTGGAAAACTTTCTAGATATATTTTGTTTTTAAATTTTATTTTTATTTTTTAATAAAATATTTATTTAATTTACAAAGCTATACTGAAAATTGTCAGAATTATTTTATTTTTATCTTAAAAAAATTATTGTTTAAATGCTTTGATGTTATTTTATTTTATTTTATTTTTGACAAGATAAATGACAATTATTTTGACCCCTTCTCTCGAGGTTATTCTTGTCTGATTTTATCCATGTGAATATTATTATAAATTTTCTATTTTTAAAATAAACACTTGGTACATGAATTTAAATAAAAATAATTTGTAAAATTTTGTAATTTTAATTTAATTTTTTGTAATAATTATATATATATATTATTAAAATATATTTTTATACCTTTGATTAATTTGTGAATCAGTTTTTAATGGTGATAAATTAATCATTGATTGACTTTTACGACAATTTGTAGTTAATTTATTTAAATATATTTTATTATTCATATTTATTTTATCATTTTTATTTGATGTTGAATTTTTAAATATTTTATTTTTATTAATACGATAATTTATTAATCCTTGTTTTTTTATTGGTATTATTTTTACACGTTGATTGATATTATTTGATATATTTTTATCAACATTTGTTGGTAATTTATTTAATTTTTTTTGAATATTATTTTTAACTTGACTACGAGATGCAGCACATGATGATTGTGGCATTTTTTTTTTTTATTTAAATAAATCATAGACAACTAGATATACAAGACAAGTTTAATATTAAGAAATAACAGAAAATTTATTTAATATTTTTTTTTTAATTTTGCTATGGTAACAAATAATTCAAAAATAATTGACGATATTAAAACAAAAATATATTTTAATTATTTTTAAATATCTTAAATCCGGTTTTAAATATTAATTTTAATTTAATTATTACATTTGATAATATTTCAGGGACATTTTAAGAAATTATTTCTTCGAAGTGAAATTTCAATTGACGTCATTTAAAATACCTGGAATCAAAGCATGAAGCAATATTATAAATGAAAAAATAAATATTACAAATTAATAAAAAAAAAAAAAAATCCAAACAAAAATATATTATAAATTGATTTAAAAAAAAATATATATATATTATGAATGAAATTATTTTAGATATATTTTTATAATTACTAAAAAATAATGATAATTTTTTATTTTTTTATACAAATTTATATTCATTTTAACGAATAAAAAAAAAAAAAAACAGTTTCAAGGTCAATGAGCGTAGTAAAAGTAATAATAACAACAAAGTAAATTATTATATAATAAAAGGAAAAAATAATAATTTCTGAATAATTTAAAAAACATAAAATTTACTGGAAAATTAATGATAATAATAACAGAAAGTTGATTAGAAAAAATTTTTGGATTTACATTATAATATTAAATTATTGATATATCATATGAAAATAATAAAATTACAATAATTTATTTTCTTTATTTCTTATTTTTTAATCTTTAATTCTTCCTCAATTGATTATCTCTTTTTGTTAATTAATAATTATTTTATTTACTTTAATTCAAAATTTTAAATAAAATTTATATTCTTTTTCAATTCATATATTAATTAATTAATTTTTTGTATATTTATATTTTTAATTATAAATTTTTATAATTTTCTGTCCAAGTTTAAAAAAGTGAGAGGAAATAATAACTGCGCATGTGTAAAAAATCGTTGTTAAAATTTAAAATAGTAGGGGAATCATAAAAAAATAATAAAAAAAATATAAAATTATCATTATGATTGAGATAAAGATATACGAACATTTTCTATCGTGTTATTTCATGCTTGCGAGTCATCAGAGTAAATACATTGTGTGTGTGTTTTAATATTTTTCAAATTAATAAATTGTCAATTTGTTTTTAAATAAATTATATAATATTATTTTTGTTATTTTATTATTTATAAATATATGGAGTTAAATTAACTATTATTTTTGGTTTTATTCAAGTTTTATTTTTTTTTTAAATCAGTGATTAGTGGTGTTACTTAAAATATCATAATAATAATAGTTTTTTTTTTTTTTTTTTTTAAATATATATATTTTAGTTTTGTTTTTAATGATGTTTGTGAACTGATCGTTATCATCAATACAAGTGATTGTGAAGAAAAAAAAAAAAAAACCATTTTATGATAAAAAAAAAATAGAAAAAAATAAAATTAATGATTTTCAAGTTTATATTTATTTTATTTTTATAAATTTTAAATATATATATTTTTTTTATAAATTTATAAATAATTATTTGATAATTTTTAATACAATTGTTTAATAAATTTTTGTTATTTATTTTATGAATTGTGATAAAAAGTATGTTGACTGTTGAAATATAAAATTGAAAAAAAAAACAAAAATTATTGTTGAATATGTTAAGCATTAATTTGGAGTACCAAAAGGCAAGTGTTTTGTATTTATTTGTGTGTATTAAACAGCTCACATTGTTCCTAAGATTATGTTTAATTATAGCAACATGAAATCCGGACAGAGTCTGTATCCAAAAATAATAATGATTGAATTAGTATATAAGTATATTTGTTCACTTTCGTTTTTATCTTGCTCAAAATTACTTGGTAAATTTTTATATAAACTATACTTGGTACTTTTAAAAAATTTAAATTAAAAATATATTAATTAATTTTTTTTAAAAATTAATTTACAATGAATCATCTGTTTTAATATTTTTTTTATTATAAATTTAAACAAAAATATTATATAAAAAAAATTTATACTTATATATTTTTATTTTTTTTTTAGGTCAAATAAATTTTGAATAATAGTTGAATTAAAAAAATAATACAGAATGGAGCAATTTATGAATGAAAATAATAATAGTAATATGGATGAGCTAAATGAAGTTTGTAAGTAAAAAAAATTTTATTATTTTGTTAATAATAATTATTGATAAATTAAATTTATTTTTTTGTTTATTTAAAGTGGCAGTTCTTGATCGGCATGCTGATATTAATGGAGCAAATGATCAACAACAACAACATCAACAACATCAACAACAATATCAACAACACCAACAACATCATCAACAACAACAAATAATGAATGTATATCCAACTGGTCGTATTGGTGTTGAACGAGCAAGACCAATTGAATCACCAGAAAGAAAAATGCCATATACTGTTATAATTGAACAACCAGCTAGTAAATCATTGAGATTTAGATATGAATGTGAAGGAAGATCTGCTGGTAGTATACCAGGTGTTAATAGTACATCTGACATTAAAACATTTCCAACAATAAAAGTAATTGGCTATGTTGGACGAGCAGTTGTTGTTGTATCATGTGTTACAAAAGATTCATATGATGGTAAATACAGAGCACATCCACATAATCTTGTTGGAAAAGAAGGATGTAAAAAAGGTGTTTGTACTGCTGAAATATCACCAAATAATAATATGGAAGTATCATTTCCAAATTTAGGAATACAATGTGTTAAAAAAAAAGATATTGAAGATGCATTAATAACAAGAAAAAATATACGTGTTGATCCATTTAAAGGTATTAATTATAAAAAATTATATATAATTATTTATATTAATATTTTAATTTATTATTATTATTATTATTATTATTAATATTTATAGCTGGTTTTTCACATAAAAATCAACCAATGGATTTAAATGTTGTTAGACTTTGTTTTCAAGTAATTCTTCCAAATGAACAAGGAAATTTTACAAATCAACTTAAGCCAGTTGTTAGTGATCCAATTTATGATAAAAGTCAGTATATATTTATCTTAATTTATATTTAAATTAATTATTTTTGTTATTTAAAATAAATTTTATATTTTTATTTATTTCAGAGGCAATGTCTGATCTTGTTATTTGTAGATTAAGTCATTGTTGTGCATCAGCTGCTGGTGGTACATCTGTAATATTACTTTGTGAAAAAGTTGTTAAAGATGATATACAAGTTAGATTTTTTGAAAAAAAAAATAATAAAATAATATGGGAAAAATATGCTGAGTTTTCAACAACAGATGTTCATAAACAAGTAAATAATTTATATTTAAAAAAATAAATAACAAAAATATATCAATAATAATAACAATAAAACATATATATTATTTTTTATTTAAAGGTTGCAATAACATTTAAAACACCAAAATATGATTTAAAACCAAGTGATAAAGCTGTTAAAGTATTTGTTCAACTACGAAGACCATCTGATAAAACAGTTGGTGAACCAAGACCATTTGAAATAATACCAGTTGGTTCAGGTAGGCCCTTATTTTGGTCATTACAAAATTCAATTAATAATAATTCAAATATATTTAAAAAAACAATACCAATTGATTCATCAATAAACCCAAATAATACTGATATTATTACTGATCAATACACTAATAATGTTGATGTATCATGTGATAAAATAGCAGCATTACGTGCATTTAATAATTTATACAAAGAAAATAATATTAATGATAATATAATTAATAATAATAATAATAATGATAATGATAATATTATTTCTAAAAATTTAACAATTAATAATGATGATGTTGAAGGTGATGATAATAATGATAATGATGATGATGATGATGATGATGATACTATTGATAAAACTTTATCAATTAATTCTGATATATCTCATAGACAAGAAAATAATATTAAAACATCAATATTAGAAAATAATAATTCATTACAAGAATTAAATAATGAAAAAAATTGGTTTGATTATTCAGAAATTGGTAAATGGATTGAAAAAAATAATCAACAATTATTACAAAATAATAATGATAATTTAACATCAAATAATAATAATAATAATAATAATGATGGATTAATAAATGAAGTAGCTGAAATTGATAAAATATATCAAGATACACATGAAAAAATATTAAAAACAAAATTAGAAAATAATAATAATGATATTATGGAAATTGATGTTTGTGATAATAAAACATATACAAGTTTACAATTAGCTATGAAAAATCCAATTGAATTATATGATGATAATATTAATAATGATGATGATAAAAGATATGAAGATGTTATGATTGAATCATCATCATCATCACTTCAATTACAATTACAACAACAACAACAACAACAACCATCACCACCTCTACCACCACCATTATTAGCTAAAAGAAATAAAAATAATATAAATGATGATAAATTACCACCATTACCACCAAAAAGAAGTAAAAAAATGTCATCAATGCCTGTATTACCAAGAACATCATCATTAACAATTGTTAATGATACAAATGCACCAAATAAAAATTTACCATTACTACCTGGTACATTATTAAAACCAAAACAAAGTTTATTATCAAAATTATTTTCTAAAAAAAATAAAAAAATAAATAATAATAATTATATAAATGATAAAAATAATATATCAACATTACGTAATAGTTTACAAGATTTTACAGATACAAATAAACTAAATAAAACAACAAATATTAATAATAATTTATTACAAAATAAAACATATAATTTATTAAAAGGTGATGAATCACCACCATATGGTTATGATTTAACTGAAGCTGAACATTATGCACTTTATACAGCTATGGCACCACATGCAACAACATCTGAATTTGATGAAATGTCATTTTATTATAGTCCAGTTGAAGATGGAAAAATATTAAATGATGAAAAAAAATAATTAATATTTCATTTTATTATCAGCTCAAATTATTATTATTATTTCTTTTTGTTTTGTTTTTTTTTTTGTTTTTATAAAAAATTATTGTTAATTATTATTTATTTTTTATTTCAGACCAAAGATATTTTTTTGTTATATTATATATTGAGCTGTTGATTAATTTTATATTTTTATTTTTATTTTATTAGAATTTATTTATTTTTTAATTAATTAATTCATAGATGAACCAGAATATTTAAAACGCAAGAGAACTAGATATTCTAATGATCAAAGTACAGATAATCTACGTGTATTACAAAATAATAATGAAAATAGTGAGTATTTTCATGTTAAAAAAAATATAAATAATTTTTTATATATTGTTATTATATTATATATATAAAAAAAATATTATTGCTTTACATATATTGGGCTAATAATAATTATATAATGATCATAAATAATACTAACAATTAAATTTAAACGTTAAAATTTTTTTACAAATAAATATTATTAATATTTGTAAATATATATTTTCATTCTTATCATTTTTTTTATTATTCAACATGTTGTTAATTATAAAAACAAATACTTGTATCATTTTTTTATATAAACAATTATATTAGTGGATTGTTTTTTTTTTTTTTTTTATTACAATTTTTTGATTTATTAAAAGTTTATAATAATATTGTATAAAAAATTGATGTTATTTTAAAAAAAAAATATATATATATAAAATTATATACATTTAATAATTTGTCAATTGTCATTTATCATCAATCATTTTCAGAAAAAAATATCATTAGATAAAAAAAAAACAAAATCAGGTACGACATTTCGTTTTGTTTTGTTTTTTTTTTTTTGTTATTTTGGGTTTTCATTTTATAAATTAACAATTTGTTTGCTTGCACTAATTGTTTGTATTTTTTTTTTGTTTTAAATTTATATTTTATAAATGTTAATAATGACTCAATAAATAATATGTATTTTTATTTAAATATAGTAATTGAAGAATCACAAGTGATGTATGAAAATATGATAAAACCAGAACCATCTGAACCATTGATGGTGCATCAACAATGGGGTCAACCAGGTAGCTATAATAATCAATGGAATCAACCAGGATGTTCACCATGGAGTCAATCTGGTTATTCAACATCAGTTGGAACTGGATCACCACTTGGTGCAAATAGTATTTCACCAAGTCATTCACCAAATTCAATAACAAAGTAAATTTAACAATTAAATATTTGTTTATTTTAATTTAATCAATATCAATAAATTATTTATTTATATTTTTTAGTAGAAAAATTCTTTCTCCACGTAGAACTCCATCACCAATGGAAAAAGGACAGTACAATATGTCACCTCAGTATCATCAACAAATTGATAATTCAAGCTTTCAGCCACAATTTCTTCATCCAAATACTGGATATAATCAACAAACAAGTGTTAATATATCACCAATAAATATTCCAGATAATCAAAATACAATATTTGATATAGAAAATCAAGAAAATGCAAATCCATCACTTGGTAGTTTGGGTAATATTGATGTTGATGATCTTTTGATAAATAATTTATCAGATAATACACTTGCTAGTTTATCAATATCTGCTGATGTTAATATACCATACAATTAATTAAATTACAAATTATTAATTAATATAAATTTTTTTATTACAAAAGAAAAAAAAAAACTCATGATGTTGTTACTCAAAAATTTTAAATTTTAATAATTTAAGTCTCAATTATTTGCTCAATAATTTTATAAATTACATTTAACTTTGTTTTTTTTGTTTTTTTATTATTATGATATTATTATTATTATTTAAATGACATTATATAAATTAATTTAATATTGTTAATTTAATTATTATTATTAATAATTTATAAATAAAATTTAATAAAATATGTTGAGATTATTAGAAATATTTTTATTATTTTGTATTTATTTTTCATTTAAATAAATATTATTATAAATTTATAAAAATAAATAAATACAAAAGATTATTTATGATAAAATACTAGTTTATATTTCTACGAATAAAAAATAATAGCTTAAGCTTCATCAACAATTGCTTGTTTTTTTTTTTTTTTTTTTCTTTTACTAGATTTTCTTTCCCACGCTTTTGGAAACATGTGTTTCTTTTGAAATATATTTTGCACAAGTCATCTTGCAAATTGTCCAATATTGTATTTCAAAATCAACAAGCAACAACAGTTCTTCATTTTTTTTCCCACAGAATAGTTAAATTTATCTGTAAAGAAAAAAAAAAAAATTTATTTATTTAATTTACAAATGAAAAAATGAATTTTTATAATTTACCATTTATTGAAATTATTGAACAACCAGCATCATCAACTCGTTTTAGATACACTGGTGAAAATCGTATTGAATCATTGCTGGGTAAAACATCAACAAAAACAAAAAAAACATATTTCAAAATAAAAGTAAATATAAATTAATAATTAATAATAATATTTTTATTATTTAATAAATAATATAATATTTTAATATTTTATTTATTAATTAATTTTATTTATATAGATTCACAATTTACAAACTTTGGCAAGAGTATCAGTATCATGTGTTAGTAAAGAACCACCACATTATGTACATCCACATAGTTTACAAGTTAAAGATCAAGAATCAAAAAAATGTGAATGTATTAATGGTATTATTTATTTTGATTTAACACCAGATGATCCATCTATGGAATTTACTAAAATTGGTATACGTTCATGTAGAAAAAATGAACAACATTATTTTATCAAATCAAAAATGTTTCATGATCCATGTAATGGTAAGTAAACAATTATTATTATTAATTTAAATAATATATTTATTTATATATTTTTTATTAAATTTATCAACAGCTGGACCTAATCATCCATATTTTGCTGGAACCATCATTGATCTAACAGCTGTACGTTTAGCTATTCAAGCAGTTATCAAACTTCCAATGATGAATAATGCTGTACCACTTGAAACTGTTATTACAGATATTATTACTGATTCAAGTATATATATTAAATTATAATAATTATTAATTATTAATATATTTAAATATGTTATATGTTTTATTTTCTGTTTTTTTTTTTTTAGAAATAGCTAATGATGAAATGAAAATTTGTTCTGTTAGTCATGACAGTGTACCAGCAAGTGGTGGAAAAAAAATAATTATTTTAACTGAAAGAATATATAAAAATGATATTCAAGTTTTATTTTATGAATTAAATGATGAACTTGATGTTATTTGGGAAGCACCAGGTGAATTTGAACCAGAGGATGTTCATTATCAGGTAAACAAAAAAAATAAACAAAGAATAAAATTTATAAATAATATTAATTAATTAATTTTTTTTTATAGAGAGGAATAACATTAAAAACACCAGCATATAAAAATAAAAATATTGATAAACCAGTAACAGTTTATATACAATTAACTCGTCCATCGAATCAAAGTGTCAGTGAATTACATAAAATTGAATTTTATCCAGGTAAATAATATATTTTTATATAAACTAAATTAATTGTTATAATATAATATATGCATGATTTTTTTTTTTTTTCATAGATGATGAATCAACTGATGTAAGAAAAAGAAAAAGAAGTGCATTGGGAAATAGTACACCTCATATAGATATAAATTCATGTGAAGGTTGTACATGTGTTAATTGTCCAGTACATGTTAAACAATTTGATGTTAATTATGATAATCATATTAATCCAACTACTGCAATAGATAAAATAATAGATGATACATTATTAAATAATGATATTGATTCTACTAATTTTATTGAAGATATTATTAATCAAAATTACAATGAATTATCAAAAACATCAAATACAAATCCAGATAATTTAATTGAAAATGAATTTCATGATGAACTTATTTTAACACCATTGGAAATTGAAAATGCCAATAATCAAATTAATATTATTAATAATTATCAACATAATTATCAAATACCAACTGAAAATGTTAAAGCATTATCTAAAAGTTTAACAAGCATCAAAATTACTTCTGTTGAAGCTAAAGAATTTGATAAATTTTATAGTTAAATTTATAAATTCTTTCATAAATAATAAAATTTTAAATTAAATTAATTATTGTTTATTGTTTTTTTTTTTTTAATTATTTTTTACTATACTAATTTTTAACTATTTTACAGTTTTTTTTCTTTTTTTTTTTAGGTAAATTGTTTTTTTTTTATTTATTTTTTCCTGTTTAGAAACATGAAATTATTTGTTTTACATTTTTATTTTATCATTTACCCTGTTGTATAATAATGGTATACAAAAATTAATATTTAAATTAATAAATGATAAAAAAAAAAAACTGAATAAAGAAAAAAATTAGATAATAAATTTCTTAAATTTCTAAAATTTAATTTCGAGAATGTTTTAATGTTTTTTATTTTATTTAATTTTTGGTCTCAAGTATTTCCTTATTATTTAAATTTTTATATATTTTTAAGAATTTGTCAAGGTACTATTTTGAAGCAGACACGTGCTTTTTTTATTTCAAATCAAATTGAGGATGAAAAATGAAATAAATAATTTAAACAATTTAATTTAAAAAAAAATAATAATGACAAATTAATTGAAATTATCTTTGGATTTGTTTAATGTTTTAATGAATTTTTATTTTTAAAATTCTCCTTGTGTTTATTATTATTTTTTTATTTAAAAAAAAACAATAAAATCTTAATGTTTGTTTATAATTTTATAGACATTGTTTATAATAATTTATTTGTAATGTTCAAAGTTGCACAATAATCATTAACACAAATAAATTTACTTACAATGTAAATTAAATTTAATTAAATAATGCAGGGTATTAAAAAATGAAAAAAAAAAAAAAAAAAGTAATTCTATTTTTTTTTTTATTATTATTTTATCGAAGATTATTATTTTTTTTCTTTTCTTTTTTTCTATACATTGAACAACTTGAGTGGTGCAAAAATTAAAAATCCATGATTGAAGTTAATTTAATTTTTTTTTTTTGCACCACTTATACCATAATGTCTTAAATAATAATTTTATTTTTAAAAAATAAAAAAACAAAATATTGGTAAATGCCAGACTCGCACCTCTGTTATACAATTAAAAAAAAAAATAAAAAACAAATTATATAAATAAAAAAATTCATTTACAAATGAATTATAATTATTTTTCATTTTGATTATTGAAATTTAAAAAATCAAAAAAAATCAGTCACACTCACTTATGAGACATTTGTAAATTTAAATTTTTTAAATTAAAAAAAAAAAAAAAAAAAAATTAATTATCATCATTATCATCCTTACACAAGTGTTCATTTTACACTAAATACAATAGAGTTTTTTTTTTATTAATTTTTTTCTTTATTAATTCTTAAATAAGTTTATTTTTTTTGTAATTTTTTAGTTTTATTATAAAACTGTGTCTCACGAATAAAAGCCAGATGGCGACAAGTACCACGTTGACAAGGTTTATTTGCTCATAAATCATTAAAATAATATTTATTATTATTACAATATGCATTTGTTGGAAGTGCGCAATTAATAATTATTAAATCACAATAATAATTGGATTAAATTATTACAATGATGATAAATTATGTTTATAATTATATATATTTTTTTTTTAACGATGAATTAGAGCTTTACATCATTTGGTGATATTGAGGAAGACTAGAATTGCAATGAGCCAAGTATTTATCGTTATACATAATTAACAACGAAAAAAATTTATCAAGTCAACTCGTCACAACTCTAGAAGACTAATTATTATTTATTTATTTTTTTTTTATTTAAAACTGTATTTATTATTTAAAAAATTTCATTTTTTATTATTATTTTTTTTTGTTCTTGTAATTAGGAGGATTTAACATTTTATGATTAAACATAAAGGCGTCAAATTTGTTTTTTTTTTATTTTTAAATTATTACAATTTACAATTAACGCGGTATTTATTTAAAATTAAAATAAAAAAAAAAAAAAAAAAACATTATTTTTTATTTTTATCAGTTCTATTCAACTGAGTTGAACATTCTGTTTGTAAATATTATTTATATATTTATTAAATTAGTAATATTATATTTTTTGTTTTGTCAATGATAAATGACGACGCCATTTTATTATAATCCTCCTTTTTTTACTTACTTAAAACATTTTTACAATTAAAAATTTTTTTTTTTTTTTGTTTTTTATATTATTATTATTATTATTTTATTTATTATGCGTCTTCATAATCTGGATCAACTCCATCTTCTACATCATCATCTTCTTCATCTGTAAAATTAAAATATCAATATAAATATATGAAAATTATTATTAAATTTTATAATTTAAATAAATTATACCTTCTGCTTCATCAATATCTTCATCACCATCAACCTCATCTTCAACTTCATCTTCTTCACCATCAATATCTTCTTCTTCATCTTCAACTTCATCATCAAGTTCTTCCTCCTCGATATCACCTCCATTTTCTTCTTTTTTTTGTTTTTTTACATCATCATTTTTTTCCTAAACATAAATTATTTAAACATTTTTAATTACAAGTTTATTTTTAAATTTAGCAAAGTTAAATAGGTGAGATATTTATTTCTCCAGGTCATTTTATATAGATACAAAAGTAGGGATGATGATAACGATACTTGGTGTATAATGTTAAATAATTTAAGGGGAAAAATAAATTTAAAAAATAAAATAAATAAACTATGCTTGTGCGCGTGTCTGATGTACACCTCGTCCTAGTTTATAAAATCTGGAATAAAAGGATAAAAAATTCAAAATCCAATAATGATAAAAAATAAAATAAAATAAATATTTTGATATATTTTTCTACTGAATTAAATGACTGACCCCATATTTTTTTTTATATAATAAAAACTGCTAAATATTATTTTCAATAAAAAAAAAATAAATAATATAATATTGAGACTTGATATTGCATAATTTTGTTTATTTGTTTTTGAATATATAAGAGTTCAAAGTAACTCAAATGGATTTAGCATTGACATAAAGTAATAAATGTAATATTATAGAAAAAAAAAAAAAAAATAAATATATATCTTGGCCAGTCACTAATCACAAGGTCTCACGAGATAACCCAATCATTTAATAAATAAATATTATATTTTTTATTATTTAAAAACATTAAATTAAGTAAATTTACATTTTGATAAATTTAATTAATTAACTTTGATATTTTGTTTTTTTTTTTTTTTTAAATAAATAAAAACAAACCTTTTCACCGAATATAATAAATAAAAATGTTAGCATTGATAAAATCATTGTTAAAACTTTGTTATTAAAAATTTAATACTTTTAATATATATTAATATTTGATGATATAACACGACGAGTGCAAAATTCTATAATTAAAAATAGCATAAATGTATAATAATAATTATACACTGAAATTATTTTATTAAAATTTTTTCATCATTAAAATTATATATATAAAAAAAAGCATTAAACTTGATATATTTATATAAATTATTAATTAATTATCTTTAATAAATCAATAATAATAATTAATATATATTTATTAAAATTAAAAAATTGATTGAATAAAGATCAGGAGAACAGGGCACCAGTGCCGTCTTAAATAATCATTTCAAATTTTCCCGCTCGATATGTTCAGTTGATAAGCTAGAAAACTGTATTATTAAAATATTTAAATTAATTTTTTTTTATTCTTTACATATTTCCTCCATGATTATAAAAAAAAAATCATTAATTAATCAAATATAAATTACTTTAATATAATTCAACTAAAAAAATATAAATTCCATTAAAAAAATCAATAATAAACTAAAAAAAAAGCATTTTGCTGATAAAAAATTCATCAAATGTTTGATAAATAATAAAAAAGGAAAAAAAAATTGATTATGATTATTGGTAAATATTAACAACAATGTGTTACAATATTGTATTGAGGTCATCGACAATCGAATGGTCATATAAGACTCCTCCCCTAATTTCCAATAGGGGTTCTAATAATTATTTTATATATTATTTATTTTGAGGGGTATATACATTATATTTTTGTACTCTTATTTTCAGTGTATACTATCAACAACCCCCTAGCCCATCAAATTCAACAACAAAAAAACCATGATGGGGTTGAAACAACGTGTGTGTTTTTATTTTTACATGTATATGTGTTTGGCCCTTTATCCAGAAATCGATTGCATAATATACCATTGAAGTTACATTGCGGGTGTTAAATATACAACACACAAATACTCATAGATAATATATATAAAGTGTGAGTATATATATTTTTTATCAATATATAAATCGGAGTAAAAAAATATATATATATATATAAATTTAAATGTAATATTTAGATTACGCATGTGTAATTGAGTTTTAAAAGAAGCCGGTTTAATAATCCACGTGACTTATAAATAATAATATATTAAACAAATAAAAATAATCAGTAGTTTTTGAAATATAATTAAATTTTTCAATAAATAATTAAAGCTAGGCCAAAAAAAAAAAAAAAAAAGAAGAATAAATGATTATTTTTGTAATGTAAAAATTTTTTATCTGATAATGATTAATCTTTTTAAATAATATAAAAAATGCTGAATGAGGTATAAAAAAAAATTATATATATATAAATGAAGAGCAATGTTTTCTAAAAAGTTGGTAAAACGAGTGTAGGGAAATATTTGCTTGAAAAAAAAAAAAAAAAGAGAGGAGAGGAGATTGTAGTTGAGGTGTAACGAAAGAAGGAGAATAAAAAATAAAAGTTAGTTTTGTAGTAGCAAGTTAAAGTAGGATAGAAAGTACAAGACAGTATGTAAAAGCATCAAGTTAATATGTATGAGAAAAAAGGGGAAAATATAAAAAAAATTTAAAAAAATAGATAGTACATGAGACAAGATGAGATATTTTGAGGAGAGACAGAAAAAAGTGCGAGAATCAAAACGATATCATAATACAACATAGCATTACATTTCAAAAAAGAAAAAAAAATTAAAAAAAAAAAAAAATAGAAATAATAATTATTATCATAACTTATCAATTAAATTATAAAATTTAATTTAAAAAAATTTGACATTTGTTTACAACGATGACAATCGAAAAAAAAAATAAATAAATAATAAATATTTCGATTCGAAATAAAATTTCGAATTAACATAAAACATACTTAAATAATTTTGTATTTTATATTTTTCAATAGTATAAATTAATAATTAATATTATTGATATTTTTTGTATTTATTTTTATCATTTGTTATATATAAATTATTGATTAATTATAAAATATTAAACATGACATTATTTTACACGTATAATACATGTATGTATTATTAATCAATTTACTTATAGCAACTATTAATTTTTAATTTATAAAATTAACAAATAATAAATAAAAAAATTACATGACCATAAATTGAGAGCACTATAGTACTTGTATATAAAAAATGCGCGGGAGTTGATTTAAAGATGTTTTATAATAATAATAATAATATATTTAGCAAATAAAATAATAAAAAATAATGATGACAGCGATGCAAGAAAATGGCGTCTGACCGGCGTCGAAATATGGTGGAATAAAGACACTATAAATTTCGATTAAATTTATAATTTAATAATATAATAATAATTATAATTAATTAAATTAATTAATTATATTTAATTAAATATATAAATATTTTTTAAATCAATAAACACATGGAGTTGTTGTTTGAATTGAAAGAAAAAAATTTTTTTAATTTTCATTGAATTATTGTTTCAAAAATAAATTAAAAAATGATTGAATTATTATAATTTTTTTTTTATTTTTTTTATCATTTAATGTCTCAACATATTGATATAATATATTGTTAGTTTGAGAAGAGAAATGCGACTTTACAGGATTGATAATTATAGACGGCATTGTGACGAACCGACAGGGGTGATCAACCGAAGCCACGCGACCGTTTACTTTTATATTTTCATTATTAATAATGGCGTCATAATTTTATTAATTATTTTTCATAATTATTGGTTTTTATATTATTATTAAAAAAAAAAAAAAAAACATTTCCATTGGTCCATTTGAGTGTGTGTATATGAAACGACCTCTTTTTTTCAATACAATTGCTCCCTCTGCTCCAAAAACGCACGCTTGTTATTTCTATATTTTTTAACCTCGGCATATTTATTTATAATTTTTTTTTTTTATCAATTATTTAATTAACATATTAATATACATATCTACTATTAATAAATTATATATTTACAATCATTCAATTTGTCAATAATTTATACCGGCCGGCATTTTTTATATTACACGTTGCTCCAAAAAAAAAATATTTACAATAATATTTATTTAAATAAATACCTGTGATATATTTTATATATAAAATATACAAAATTATAATTTTTTTTCAAATAAATTAATTATTAATAATAATATATTATTTATTTATAAAAAAAAAAAATTTAATGGACGTCAAAAAATGAGTACGCGTCCTAATAATTTTCCCGCTTGAATTGAAGGAACCAGAATCAATATGTAACACATCAATGGCCATAAAAAATTTATAAAAAAATATAATAATAAATAAATATAATTATTTATAATAAAATATATTAAAATATATATAAAATAATGTAAACTTACATCAGCCGCCCTCTTGATACCTCCTTTCAGATCGCATTTTGCGTCATCAGACGCCTTTTCGTTTTCTGTTGGTTTCTCAATGGCAACATCATTGTTTTCCTTGGTACTCATCGTGTATATATTTTTATACTTAATTAATTAATTAATTATTAATAATGTGCGTTGATATATTTAATTTTCTAATTGTTGTATGTTAACAACAATGCAGCACAATAATACTATTTATTTATTATTTTTTAATAACTTGATGTTGTTGGCGTAAAACGTAAACGTGTTATGATGTTGTGTTGTACTTTGTAGTAATATGGTTGCGTGAAAAAATACACAGAGAGAGAGAGAGAGAGAGAGAAATAAAATAAAATAAAAAAAATTAAAGAGAATCTCTCGAGGTGAGTTAGTTAGAGAATGCGATAAAGTCCTCACGCGGCGTCGGTTTCCGGCGAAATGTCCGAAAGATCAGCGTCGTCAGGCAAATTTTTATGGTGGGAGAAATGACGGTGTGTTACGATTGTTTTTTACGGGGGGGTGAAGATAGAGGGGTGCTAAAATAGAAATTGTTAGTTCTTGGTGGGGGGAGAGAAAGATGGTACTTAAAAAATAAGAGAGAGACAAAAAAAATAGATAATACCAAGAATTATGGGAGAAAGAGAGAGAGAGAGAATATGTTAAATTTTTATTAACAATTTTAATATTATAATATAAATAGTTTATTTATTAATGAAATTTGTTCATTTTTTATTTATTTGTTTATATTATTTATAGTTTTTTTTTATAAATATATTTTTTTAAGGTACCGGCTTTGTTTAAAAATGAAGATGGCGCGTCTTTGAAACTCAATAAATCGCTGATTGGTTATGTTTTATATATAAATAATAATTTTTAATTATTTAAATTTAATTATTGTATATAATTGTTAATTGAAATTTTTTTTTATTTTAATTAATATTTAATTTTTTATATTTAATTTAATGATTTGTTAATTGATTAATTAAAATCATTTATTGACGAGGGGTTCGAGAGTTCATTGTGTTGATTGAATGTCTGGTTCGAGGCTACATGTCGCTTGGATTCAAAATTATTCCAACTTTGGCGCTGATTGTTCATTGTTGTTTGTTGTTTATTGTTGTTTTTGTTGTTTTGTATAATTTTTAAATAATATTTAATTAATTATTACAGAAAAAATTGTTATAAACATTTTTTAATTGTCAATTTTTATAGCGAAAATATTTAGCGACATATTTTTGTGGTAAGAATAGATGTCGCTAGCGTCAAATTAAAATGTGAGCGATGTTTTTTGAAATATCATGAATGACTACGTGTTTTCGTATTAAAATTATACAACAAATTTTTTACCCTAAAAAACTTATTCAATTGACGTTATGTATAAAAATAAGGACGATGTTCAATTGACATTATGTATAAAAATAAGGACGATGTTATTTCTCATAATTTTTTAATCAATTATGTTTAATAATTAACACTTTAATCAAGTGTTTGATTGTATAGGTTTTTTTTTCTGAATTTTAAATTGAAAAAAAAAATTAAGTAAATCTGAAATTCATCAGACAAAAACAAAGTAAATAGATTTTTTTTTGTTTTTTCTTTTCAAGTTTATTGTTTTTCTATCAGGTTGTTGAATAAAAGGGTTAAAAAAAATTAAAGACTGATCGAAAAAAAAAAACAAAATCAATCGAAATAAATCAGTGTAAAAAAAAGCTTTTTTTTCAATTTTTAATTTACCCTGATTTATTTATTGATTTATTCAGTTTTTCTTTGGAAAAGAAAAGTCTAATAAATTATTTTCACAATGATGCGCATATATGAAAATTATTTGTACACATTGCGCCGCTTGGGGGGATACAAAGATAAAAAAAAAATTAATTTAGTCAATTACTGATTGGTCATTGCTACCATTATTTCTCTTTTTTATTTTCAATATTACTAATTGATTGATCAGTCCTTGCAATTTATATAAAAATTAATTATAATGATTAAACTTTGCTGTTATTTAATTAATTATCAAATGTTTTCAATAAATGCTATTTTTTTATACAAAAAATTCAAGGTAAACAAGTCTGACTTAATATTTTAAAAAAAAGATAAAAAATATCTACATATTATCCACCAAAAACATCCATACTAATAAACAAAATATTTTTATCAAAATAACTAAATTTATTTTTATTGAAAAAAAAAAATTTGTTATTGTCAGAAAAAATTTGTTTTTATTTACATTATAAATTTTAACAATATATTTTATTACCTGTTATATTATAAATAAATTAATATTTATTTAAATAATTTAATTTATAAAAAATAATTGGTAAATAAAAATTTAACAATATTTATTATGATTCTTGTTGTGTATCAGTTGATATTGGAATTAATTTTGTTGGATCACTGTGAAAAAAAAAAACATTATTAAATTAATATGTTATAAATTATTAGTTGAATAGAATCTAATTATTATTTATATTTTTACTCAAGATATGATGGATCTAGGCCTTCTTGTGTCATTTTAATTTGTACTGCTGGTTTTGGTACACCAAAATTCATCATTTTAAAATATTTTTCATAAATTGGATGTTTATTTATTGGCTGAAGATTTGATGTTTGTTTGTTTATTTTTTCATCTTTATCAGGATCAACTGGTTCATCATTAATATCATCATCTGATTTATCATCATCTTCATTATTTTTATTGATATTTTTGGTGCTGTCATTGATATTTTCAATTTCTTTTTCATTATTTTTATATTTATCTTTTCTTTTTTTTTTTTTCTTTATTTTTACAGATGAATCTGTTGTGTCAGGTACATTTTCTTCTAGACCAGGAACTGAAGCAAGCTGTTGATAATATTAAAATAATAAATTATTAAAATAATAATAATTTCATAAAAATATTATTAATACTTACACGAGATTCAAGTATCACAAGTGCTGCTTCAATTTTTTGTAATTTATTTTCAAATTCATATAATTTTTCTTCACAATTAAGAGCAAATTTATTTAAAAATGTAACAGTATTAACAACAAAATGATTTGTAAATGATACTATTCTTTTTTGATGTATTGGTGGTACCTAAACAACGAAAAAAAAACATTAAAATTAATAAAAAAATTAATAACAAATAATTAATTAATTTACAAACCTTGTTGTAGTCAATTGTTGGCTCAACAATTGGTACACTATTGTCATTCATTTTAAACTATTTACTAACAATTAATTTAATTAAAATTTTCTATTTTTTTATAAACAAAATAATCACTGTCAAGTTGTCAAAATAAACTGAGAAAAAAAAATAAATAAAAAAAACTGCGATTGTAGCGACTCAACTTGATAGCAACAAATTTTATCTTTAAAAAAAGAAATTTATTTTTCCAACAATAGCTAAATTTCTTTGTCTAATAATTAATAATAATTATTTTTATTTATTATTAAAAATTGTTTATTGAATTAACACTATTAATTGTATCATAAAAATTATTTATTATAGATTAAGTTTGTTGCACATAACAATTTTGATAACAGTGTGTCATTATTTATAAAAAAAAAATAATTAAAAATATACTATATAATTATTAATTGTTAAAAAACAATCATGATATTATTGTTGATATAAAGTAGTTATATATTTAATAGTTGATGTTCAGAAAAAAATTATAATTGTTAAAAAAAAAAAAGTATTAATTTTGTATAAATTTAATATCATAATAATTGTTAAATTTATTTTTCATGTTTTTTTTTTGTATATAAAATTATAAAAATTAATTATTGATTTGATTCAAGTAATTTAATTTCATCTTTAATATCATTTTTTCTTGCTATTTTATCTAAAATTTCTTTATCTTGATTTTTAATATCACCATTTTTAATTTTATTTTCAAGTAATTCAATTTCACGTAATTTTTTACGTAAATTTTTAAGTCGTTTCATATCATCACTTAAATGTGATTGATTATCTTGTCTATTTATTTGTGCTGGTTGTGTTTTATTTGTTTTAGTAACTTGTTTTTTAAATTTTTGATTATCTTTAGATGTTTGATTTTTATTTTTATCATCAGTTTCACTTATTTTTGTAGCAGCTAAATCATTTGTCAATGAATTAATTGTTTTTGTTTTATTTTTCTTTTTTTTCTTTTTAGGTTCATCAACAATAACTAAACCAGGAATTGTTGTTCTTGTTTCAGCATCAACTCTAGCTTTATGAGCAGCAGCATATTCAGCAGACATTCCTGGTGGATATGTTGGTTTATTTTTAGAAAATTGTTTTCCTAAACTTTCATAACTGAAAAATTAAATATATATTTCAATTAAATTATTGAACTAAAAAATTTTGTTGTATATCAAAATTGTAAATAATATTAACAAGTTAATATTTGTTAATGTTTTTATATTATTTTTATTAATGACTTACAGTGGTACTTCTTCTTGTGGTACATATCCATCCTTGACTCTTCTTGGTTTTCTCCAGGTACCATCTGGTCGTTGACTTGCTGCTATAAATGTTCCAGCTTGATAGAAAATAAACAAATATTATCATTAATTAAGTATTTAAATGTGTTTTAATAATTGTTATTAAAATTATGAATCAGTTGTTTACATAATTGTGAGGTTATAAATAATCCATCATTGATAATTTAATAATTATTTTGTAAATATTTTTATATTACTTACCATCTTCTTTTACGTAGGAAGTCATTTTTTATTTAATTTTTTATGATATTTTTAAGTTAGTCAATTGTTTATTCAATTATCTATAACATTAATGAGTTATTTTGTAAATTATTTTTAACGTCTTTCAATTTTGGAGCATAGATTTTTCATTATTGTTATTTTTTTTTTCATTCATTTCTTGAAGTCTACTTTATCGATTGCTGATATTTTTTTCTTTATATTAGTTCAAAGTTTTGCCGCTGCAAAAATATTTGTTGGCGGTAAAATTTAAAAAGCTGTATTTATTATTGATATTTTAAATAGTAAATTTATGTCATTTTTAAGATTTCGAATTTGTTTTTTTTTTTCTCGTAATTTCTTATAAATTTCTTGACTAATAAAGACAATAAAAAAATTCTAAAAGTTAAATTCTTTTAATTTAAAAACAAACTAATTATCAGAAAAAAACAAATAAATAAATAAATAAATAATTAAATAAATAAATGAGGTAAAGATTTAAAGTCACAATAATTATATTTTCATTTGAAAAGATAGATTAAAATCTATATAATCATTCGGAAGTTGTTCAACAAAAATTTATATGTACATATTGTATTGTATTATTGTATTGATGAACAGCCGGTGTTTTTGTTCAACGTGATTCAGGCGTGGTGTGTTCGAACAGCGTGTATTTATTGTTCCACAACAAACAGTATAAATTATGTCCATTAAAAATACTCAAAATTAATAATAAAATTTGGACAATTATTTTTCAACATCCTATAATTATTTCAAATGATGTTATAGCTTCAAAAAGTTAACATTTCGAATATTTATAATTCAGTATAAATTCTGTTTTTACTAATTCAAGTTGTGTTTTTTATTACAAACTGAAAATATATATATTTTTTTTAATAAAATTATAAATTTTTTTTTGTCAATCAAAGTTGCATATTTTTTTTGTAATTTATTAAAAATAATAAAATTGTTTTGGTTTATTTTTTTAATTAAATTTTAGCAGAAACAAATATTGGAAAATATCAAAGGTAAATAAAATTTATTTATTCATTTTTTTGAATGTCTATTTATTAATAGTAAATATAATTTTCTTGTAGTATATTTTTTTTGTAATAATATATGTAATAATTAACTTAAACTGAAGGTATATACATATTTTTAAATTTACAATTCTCATACCCTTTTAAAATAATTTATGACAAGTGCAGTTGTAACCAGCATATATACATTTGTCATTAATAATAATTTTATATTTTTCAATTTTCAAAAGTTAGATTGTTTCAAAGTAAAATAAATAATAGGTGAGAACAATTCGGGTCATTAACTTAATGCTTGGCATTGTTAAAAAGCTCAAAAGAACATTAAGGACATGTTTAATGTTCTGTAATCATACACAAACTAACACATGGATAAATTTAATAAAAATAAATGAAAAAGAATAATAAATAAAGTGAGGAAACATTTAACCGTTAGTCTCAGACACTTTTATGTTATATCAAAAAAAATCAAAATGTATTTTTTTTTTTTTTTAAACTCGTTTCATATATATAATATGTATATATGCGTACATAGATGTATAAATATGTATATATATATTAAACAAGTGGGCATGTGTCTATGCCATTCTAATCAATTTGTAAATAATTCGTGACATGCCTGCTCAAAGTTGTTTAGTAGGTAGTTTTGCTATTATTTATATATTTTATTTCAGGTATATATAATTTTTTATATTTATTTTTTAACCTTGACCTCACCACATCTGTAACATGAATTACCTCACTGTCTGCTCTATCATATCGTCTAGACAAATTAAATATATATTCAAACACTTGTCTAATATATACTTTTATAATATCATCTATGTCATAATATGGTATATGTTTACATGTATTAAATACTACTCTCAACTTTAAATCATTTCATTTTCAATAGAATTTTTTGCTTTTTTTTTTTTTTCTATTTCTCATTTTATCAAGGATAGACAGACAAATTTTATTTATTAAAATTTATTAATTATCTATTTTAAGAGATTTTTTTTATAATAAAATGAATTTATTTATTTTAATAATTTTTGTAAAAAAATAATAACATATTGTGTGATTTTTAATTTATTTTTTTTTTAATATATTTTTTACCAAAATAAATTGTTTATTCTACATCAATAGATCTTGCAATTTCTACCATGAATTTACAATGAAATAACGAGAATAAAAGAATTTCTTTTTTTTTTTTTTTTTTTTTTTTTTTTAAGAAAAATAAGAAATAAAATAAAAACAGATTGCAGAGTGAAAAAGCGATGTGGTGTACAACCAAATATCGCTATTTCATGTTGTCTAAGTGACGGAAATGTATTTACGGAATTTTTTCTTGTAACCCATTGATTTTTTATATTTTATTTTATTATTGGTTTAACGTGTTAAATCACGTTTTCCAATATCTTTTGAAATAAGAAAAATAATATAAAAATATAAGGAATAAATTTTTTTAAATATTCAAATAATTTACATGAAAATTTACATATACAGTAAAAAAAAAATTGATTTAATATTAACAAATGTAATCTTTTATGTTATATTCAAAATAAAAAATATATTTTATTAAATTAAATTTTTTTCTATCAATTTATTTCATTGAATTAAATTTGCAAAATTAAAAATTAATTTTTATCAATTATCTGGACAAATTTTATATTTAAAATTATTTTAAATTTCTTCATTGTCGGTGAAAAAAAATTTATTTAGAAATATAACAGATGAATGATGTGTATAAATTTATATTCAAAATTATGTATTTTATCATGTGACAATATTCAATAAAATTATATTATTGCGATAAAAAAAATCTCATAACAATAGAATCTCATCATAGTCACGTACTTTATACATAATCACTCACATTTTGTCCATCTACGTGATGGCCCCAGAGATATTTTACCTCCAAAAAAAAAAAATACTAAACACATTTATATGTCACTCTAAAAAAAATACACAATTGAAATGTTATAGAATGGAAAAAGATCTGTAAATTGCTTAATATGTATATTGAATTTAATTAATAATTTTACTAAACGTAAACATGACACGGAAAAAAGTCGGAGAAATAGTTTTAGTAATCAGAGAGATAGTGTAAAATCAGATCTTGAAAAATCGGAAAAGCGACAGTGAAATGTTCGAAAAAGTTAGCGAAATTCGGAGAAAGGGTGCAAGAAAAGTCCGAAAAATAGCATTTACCAGAATATGCTCTATTACACCAGTTTAGAAAATTTTCATTGAACAAAGTTAATTAGAAAAATGACTTGGAAACATGATGCAAAGCCATGAATGTTAATTTTTGGAATAACCATGAAGCGATCGCTTCTGCAATTGCAATAAAGTTGCAAATAAAATATTGTCAAAAATTATAAACAAATCATCTCTCAAGTCAAATGCTGCAAAAGAATTTTAAGAATGGCTAAAAAAGAGTCATAATGAACAAATTGCAGAATATAATCACTTAAATGAAATATTATCATACTGAAAAAGCATATTTCCGATCAAATAATTTATTTATTAAATATTCGTGTTCAAAAGTCATATATTCTTCAATACTCAACAATAAGAAAAATTGTATTTCCACTTGATGACTTGATAACTCATCAATAAAAAAATTGTGGCTTCTAGAAGCAACAAGGATTTTAGGTAATGAAATTTATGATGAACGTGTTGACCAATGCCCGGAGGTAGCCAAGGAATATTCTAAAAAAAATTATTGTAGTTGTTGGTAACTGATACCCGATACTATGTTTTATATCGTAGAATTAAAATATTTTATTAAATGTTTTTTGTTGCATCCGGTTGAGATTAACCGTGTCGTGTGAATACCTCACAATAACCTGGTAGAAATTTTCCTCCGTCGTTTCTCCGTCTTTTGTCTGCCTTTTTTCCGAAAATGACCCATTGTGGAGAAAGGTGGACAAAAAGCGGAGAAAATTTTTTACCAGGGTAATTTCAATTATTCTGATATAAAATAAATACTTAAAATAATTTTTTATATTTTAGTTAATTTTTGTAATAACGGAAATTAAAAAAATGGGCTGCGGAAGTAGTGGAGAATTAAGTAAAATCAGTGAAGCAAGATTGTTGACAACAAAATTAAATTTTTCATCTGAACAATTGGTTTGTTTAAATGATTTTTTTAGGAAATCCGTTGAGGAATTTGGAGCAATCAATAAAGGTATCAAATTAAATAATTAAAAAATAAATTTGATTATTAATAAAATATATCAATTAATAATTAATTCATCAACAATTAAATAAATATTGATATATATATTTTATTTTTCTAGATGTTGATTATGTTGAAGCAACAGTAGAACGTTTAGTTCAACGTTTAATATCAAGAGTATCAAATTTAGATAAAAAATTCTCATCAATGTTTTTAATTTCACTGAATGAACCCCAAAGAATCAAAGTAAATTTAATTAAATTTTTGTCTATTAATCCATCAATTGATTTATCAATTTATTCAGCTATTTATTTAAAAATTTTATAAATTAATTAATCAATTTATTTAATTATTTATTTAGCAATTTAAATTTGAATATTTATTGAGAATTGATGCACTATCAACTCCAATAATTGATTCAAATTTGGATTCAACTAAAATTATTATTGAAGAAGATTCAATGCTACCAAGTTTTGTTAGACTTAAAATCCATGGATCTGATTACTGGTCTGAATATTTGGCTTCTGATGGAAGACTCAAAAGGGATCTTGTTAAAGCAAAACTTGTGGCTTTATTGGCAAAAGCAATAAAACAAGGTTTACAAAAATATTGATTTATATAATTTTTTTGAAACAATCAAGTTAATTTAAAGTGTCATTTGTTAATTTGCTTGATTAATTATTAAAAGATTTATCATTTAATTATTTTTATTCATTTTTTTATTTTTGAATATATTTTTTAAATTATTTTATTATTTTTGTTATTTTTTCAGACTCAATTAAGAGTAATTGTGAGGACATTTGTCAATCACCTGGACAGATAGTAAATGCTGCAACTTTGGATAAAATTCTCAAGCAGCCAGATTATTGTAGAATTTTTTTTTCTTCTGATGGTATTATATAAATATATCAATTAAATTTTCTATTTTATTATAATTTAATATTTATTAAGTTATTTAATACATCAAATTTTAATTAATTAATATTAAATTGCTTAATTGTTTGGGTTTAAAATTAAAAAAGGTTGATCAATTAATTCAGTAGTTTTTTTTTAATTTTTATGTATATATTATTACTGAGTTGACTTAATTATAACTAACAAGAATATTTTAAATAACAACGTTAAAATAAACATGTTGAAAAATAAATAATAAAAAAATTAATGGCTCTCTAGGAAGTTTATTATAATTTTTACTTTTTTTTTTTATTTTTTTAACAGAAAAAAATAAAATATAAAAAATAAAATTATATACTGTACATGAGTTGAAAATGTAAAAAGAAAAAGTAAATCAAAAAGAAACTCTCAGACTTCTGAAAATAAGAAAAATGGGAAAATTTTTTTATAATATATATATAAATTTTTTCTACGACGTTATTTAATTTTCTTACGTTAACAAATTTTTTTTTTTTGTATCATTTTTTCTTTTTCTTTACGTGATAAAGATATGGCTTGGTAAAATTAATTTTTTTTTCAATAAATATATTTATAGTATTTTAACATGGAAAAATAAAACACGCAAGATAAATAAATTACTTATTTAAAATAAAAAATAAAATTAATTAATAAATAATCAAATGAATCATTAATTATTTGAATAAATAATTAAAATAATTAACTGTTAAATAAATAATTACAAAATCAATTCAATATGTAACTAGATAAATTTATTTGACTTACATAGAAAATAAAAAAAAAAGGAAAAGAAATTCAAACAATATCGTTTAACCCAGATGCAATTTTTTTCTCTGGAGAATTTTTTTTATATATCAATATTATTTAATGTCATTATCGTTATCAGCACTTTTAACTTGTGGTAATATTTTTCATTCACAGGAGATTTTGATAAGGGTCTCACTGAGCCATGTGATTATCGAGTTGTTTTAGTTGAAGATTCAAGTGGCATATTGTTACGTATTAGTTTGAATAATAAAAAAAAAGCTGATGTTGAAGTTAGAATATTTATTGGTATTGGTATTGATGGATGGTCAACAATATCTGATTATCCAAAAAGAATTCAATTACATCATTGTGATGCACTTTTACATTACACTGCTGCACAAACTGTAAGTTTTAATTATTATTTTTAATAATAACTGTAAAATTTATTTAAAATTTATTCCATCTAACAAGTCAAAAAAACTACCTGTTATACGTATTTATTTATTTTTTATTTTTTTTGTAAAAATAATACATGAAAATATATATAAAATATACAATATAAAAAATTGTAAAGAGAAAAAAAACATTCTTCATTCAAAAGCACTCTGCCGCAAAAAGGTTTTTATTTAACTTTTATTTTTATTTATTTTTCATACTTGTGTTATAATGTAATGACAGTGGTGTGGTTCAAATTTTATTCTCATTGTTTTTTTTTTTTTTTTTATTTTAAAATTTTATACAAGTAAAAAAGAGGGAGACAAAATCCTGATGCTCATGGTTTTACATTTTAATTTCCATAAGTATCAACCGGATAAATACACAAAAAACATTTGTATTTTAATTTTTTTAAATGTAAAAAATAATTGTTTTGTTAGCTATCAAAAAACATGGTGTTGTTTATAGTTTTTTTTTATGTTTTTTATAATATTATTTGATAATTTTTTTTAATTAATTTTATTGAGGGAATGTATGCATTTGCAATTGGTCCAAATTCTGGTACAAGATGTGAAGATCGTGGTACATTGTGGCAAATTCGTGTACCAGCTGTTGAGATGACAATGAATCAACATTATTCGGATGAAAGTGTTCCAATCTTGATAGAATCAGTGCTTATGTTAATCCTTGATCAATTACATGGAAAATTACCTCTAAATATACCAATGAAAAAAAAGGTACATAAATTTACAATTAATTAATACAAATTAATATTCAATAAAATAATTTTTTTTTATTACAAAAAATTAAAGACTATTTTTTAAATAAATAAATAAATGAAAATGCTTGTATTAAATGAGAATTTTTTGTATGCATATTGAAATTCAAGAGTCAAAATATAATGAGAAAAGTTGAATCGATTCAAAGCATCAGTGAATTTTTGAATATTTGTAAGAGAGCTTTACAAAGTTTATTTGAATTTGTCCTATTAAATTTGTATAAACAATGATCGTATTTTATGATTATAAAAAAATAATAATAGTAAATTTATAAAATTAAATATTGTATACTGGTTTAGTAATTTTATTTATTTATTTATTTATTTATTTATGAGTATAAAATTGGATAAAACACTTGTCCCTAGAGAAATACTAGAAAAACTTGTAGATTGAATTTGGAAAACATCGAAAAGTCTAACCGACTGAAGCCAAACTATTTTCACTTGGCACAAAGATTGAAAATTTAAAAAAAAAAAAAAATAAAAATTTATTTATAAAAATCAATAAAGTTTTTTTATTTATTTGATTAATTTTTTTTTCAAAAGCCAAAAATTCAATTGACATATTAAATGAATCTTTAAAAATACTTAAGGAAATTAATATTTTTATAATTTTTTTTTTGTTATAGGAAAAGTTAAAAGTTGTATCTCGATATATAATTAAAACAATTTGGTGGTGGTCATTGGAAAGAACTGGTCCAGATCCACTGATATCATGGTCACCTGATACTCTTTCACGTCATGTTCTTCATGCTCTTGATGAATTAGTTACATCACTCAAATGTCAAAATTTACGTTGTTATTTTTTTCCACGTTTTAATGTTATGCTTCATTCTGCAAAAGGTAAATTATAAAAAACAATTTTCCTATCAAATAAATGAATTTAAAATTTTTTAAAATATCAAATTAATAATCTTTTTTAATTGTCAAATTTAATTATTTATCAAAAATTAACTTTTCATTATTTTTTAATTTTCAAATATTTAAAAAAATGTTAAATTTAATTTTAAATTAATTTGACATTTTAAAAAAAGATATAATTTATTTTTTTTAAATTTATATGTGTTAAATATTAAAATGAAAAAAAATTTAATTATATTGAAAATAAAATTTAAATTTATGTTTTCATTTTACTGGATAAATTTTTAGGCACCAGTCGCAATATTGTTGCAGCAATATTGTGGCTTATAAAATTTTATTCATAAGAAAAAAAAAAAAAAAATGCATTTATTTATAAAAAAAAAAAAGTAAAAATACGACAGGTGGTAAAATTATAAAAAAATTGTAACAAGAAAAATTGAATTTTATTTTTTTATTCATAAATACAAATATTTGCATAATTAAATTTTAAAATTGATAACTTAAATTTCAATAATACAAAAATTTTATTTCAAAGAATTTTTTATATCTTGGTAATTAAAATAATATTTTTTATATTTTTATTTATATTTTAAAAAATTAACTTACATTTTTAGATTTTTTTTTTTGTCATTTATAGTAATGAATTTAATTCAAAATAAAATTTACAGTCAATTTACAAATACTATCGTTGTCATTTAGTTTATAATTTATTTTTTAAAATTTAAAAAACTATTTTTAACTTTTTAAATTTATTTTCAAGTTTCAAATTTATTTTCAAGTTTCAAAATTCAAATGTACATTCATGTGTGAGTGTATTATATATACATGTACAAATTTAATTTCAAATAAATGTGAATATTATGCCTCAAGGGATTTATATATTCTCAATTCATTTGTATAAATTATTCTATTCACATTGTCACTTAAAACTTGCTACTTCAATGTATATTTTTTCCATCAAACCACAATAATAGTAAATTTTTTTTAATCAAAAAAATATAGTGGTAATATTTTTTATCATCAAAATGCATCACATGTATATTTTTTTTCAAAACAATTACTTTATTTTTTACATTTTTTTTTATCAAATATATTTGATTTTATTTGATTTTAAATATTTTTTTTTTCGTTTTATATTTTATAATTATTTTTTTACAATTATATCTGATGTATTTTTATTGAGTTAGTCAATTTATTGTTGAAGCTTGGTTATTGATTGATAAATAGAGTTAAATATAAAATTTAAATTTATTAAAATTGACACTGAAAAAAAACAGAAAAAAAATAATTTTATGTTGCATTATACACATTTTTTTGATATAATAAAAATTCTAAAAAATAAGGATAATAATAAATGTGAGAAAAGAGATTTTAAGAATTTCCATTCTTCAAGATATTCATAATAATATACTAAATGAAAATATGAAAATATATATTTTCTTTTTTATATTATTATGAGATACCTTGAGGATATAATTTTCAATTTCTCAGTGTTTGATGTCTTGCTGAAAAAAAAAAATAAATAAATAAAAGAACTAAGTGAATAAAGAGTTTTTTGATTGTTGAAAATATAATACAAGACACTGAATTTACAAAAAAAAATAAATAAAATAAAATAAATTAAAAAACTTGAAGAAACTTTGAAGAAATAATTTTTGAAAATTTCCTGTAAAATTATTAAAATTCAAAATGAATTTTTTTCATCTTTTTTTTGTCAAATATTTAATACAACTTGATAAACTTTTTATCAAACTTTATTTATTAATTATAAATAAAAAAATAATAATAATATTTAAAATTAATTTATATAATTAATTATTTTACATGAAATTTCAAAATTTTTATTATTTAAATAACAAAAGAACAATATTAAAAAAAATTCCCCATCAAAATTAGTTACATTGAATGAAAAATGCTCAAATTTCTATTGAAAAAAATCATTAATTAAATTGAAAATTTATAGCTCTATTGTTAATTATAAAATAATTACACAGATGGAATTCTTTATCATGACAATGCCTACACAAATGATGAACAAATAATTGAAAATTATTTAAAAGTCTTGCATGAATACTCATTGATGTTGAAACCAGCTGATACTCGACCAAATGATCAACTTGAAAATCAATTGATCTTACAATGGAGACGAGTTATGATATCATTACCCAGAGGAACAATGAATACTTACAATGGCTACAATGAACGTCAATTAAAATACATATCACTAATTATCAAACAAATATTAAATATTAAAAATTTAACAAAAAATGTATGTATATAAAATTAAAATAATAATTTATATTAATAATAATTCAAATTTTACAGAATGAATTTAATAATCATCATGATTTATCATCAAATAATTCAGATAATATTGATAATCTTATTTATTTAATACAATTAATACTGAGACAAGCTAGAGAACAAATATTTATTTTATTTGATAAAAAAAAATATAAAATTAATTGTAAAAAAATTAGTCAAGGTTCAAGTTTATTTGAACGTTCATTAGATATATTAATTGAAATTATATGTCATGATCGTGATACAGCATACATGGATCTTAATTGTGACTTAATTTTAACACAAGTATTATTAAAATGGTTATATTTTGGTAAATATTTTTTTTTAAAATAATTATTAGCTTATATTTATTTAAAATTTATGAAATAATAAAATTAATTAGGTATGGATTATGATAAAAAAATACTTGGTCCAATATTACAACCTTATCTTGGTAATTTATTTAATTCATCACATGAAAATTCTTGGCATGTTGAATCATGGATAAAACGTTTTGATATATATAAAAGTGAAATAAAATCATTGAATTTATTTTGTAAATTAGTTGTATCAAATGATATAACACCAGCAAATGGAATTGTTGATGGAATATCAAATGGTTGGAAATGGGCTGAACATATTACAAATATGATTGAATATTTTAATAATAATTTGAATATTATATTTTTAACAAATGAAAAAATTATAAAATATAAACTTACATTTTTAAATAATTGTTGTAATAATAATAATAATTATTATAATGGATTTACAAGTTGGAGTAGAGCCAGAAATATTGGTAATGCAACGAGGTATGCATCAATTGTTAGATGCAATATGATAACATCTGGTGACCGATTGTCAAATTTAATAAATTTTAAAAGTATTTATCGACTCAATGAAGGTAAGATTATTGTCTTTTTTATTTTCCAATTATTTTTTTTTTATTAAATAAATTAAACAAAATAATATAATAATATATTTTTTTATGATTTTATATTTTAATTTATTTAAAATTAATTTTGTACTGATATAAAAAAATTATTTACATGAAAAAAATATATTTAAAAATTCAAGATGTTTTTTTAATATTGTAGTAAAAAGTAATCATTATTATAAAAATTAAAGTATAATTTTTTTTGAACTTTGTCACTTGCAATTTTAGCCTTGAGGCTTTAACAACCTTTTTAGCTACCTATCTTTGAATAATTGGAGGATTTCTACTCTTAGTTTTCTTTGGTTCATGATCATCAAATGAATTCAAAAGCGTACAAAACTTTTCAAACGATAAACTTTTATTAAAACTTTATGAATTAATTAGAATCGGGTCATGAGAAATTTTAGAGTTGAAAACCAGGACAATTTATATTTTATATATATTTATTTAATAATATTTTTTTTTTAATATTTAATTAAATGTCAGTATCATTGATTCATTGATTTTATTATATATAAATTATTTAAGTTTATAAAAATAATTTTTTTTTAGGTTTTCAATGTCATACTGAATTACGAGAATCAAGTCCATTGACCTATATTATTTCATCAAGTTACAGACGTGGTAGACAACGAGGACCTGGTGGTTTAATATCAGCTTTAGTATCACTTAATAAATTTCAAGTATGTAATTTAAATATAAACCTAAAATTTAAATATAACATTGAGGTATTTTAAATAAATTTAAAAATTCTGTAAGTATTTTAAAAAAAAAAAGGGTTATATAATTTTGTCATGAACTAAAAATTTAGTATGATTAAACTTACCTCAACTTTTTTATAATCAAGTTAAAAAAAAAACTGGTTGAGTTCATTGACAATTAGAATAAAAAAAAATTAAAAAAAAAAATTAATGTACTTTGTACTTACAAAGAAGCTAAATTCAATTCATTTCTAAAATAAAACTTGAGGATTTTTTTTTTTACTTAAGAATCTTATTTTAAGTTGAGTAATTTTTCTTTTTTTTTATTTATTTGGAATTTTTTAACAATTTAATATACTTGAATATTATTTTCTATTGTTTTATTAATAATATTTTTTTTTATTTTGATTAAATTATTTATCTTGTTATATTATTAATGATTAATTTAAAAAAAAGTTTATAAAGTTTTTTTAACAACGTGTTTGTTGGATGATAATGTTGATGATATAATATCAAATTTAATTTTAAATTTGACGTTGATAATGACATCATATTTTATGGGAAAAATAAATGAGATAGTTGTCAATTAATTGGGATATCAATTTGTATTTATTAAAAATATAAAGTAGAGAAAATATGAACAATTTATAACAGAAAATATGTTGTATTTGTTATAAAAATTTATTAACTTTGACAATGATAAAAGTTTAGATAAAATATAATATTTTATTGTGTGAATATTCAAATATAAATTTAAAATTTTAAAAAATATAAATTTCTGAATATTTTAACAGTTTGAAGTTTTCTTGTTTTCTCAACCAAAAATATGATTCTATTTTAAATATATATATTTACAAAAAACATATCGAAACTGTAAAGTTACGTATAAAATTGTGATTTAAAAATTAAATAAATAAAAAAAATAATATCAAGTGTTAAAAAGTTTTTATATTTTTCATATAGTTTTAAAAACTTTATAACTTTTTGAAGACATAATCAAAAAATATATACAAACATTAAAAAAATAAACTTAAAAAATATTTATTAACAAAATAAACTCATTTTTAATGACTAATTTAGTCAATTTTTGAATGAATTTAAATTGAAAAATAAAAGTGAAACAATATTTTTGATTTTATTACTTTAATTACAAATAAATAATTAAAAATAAATTTAGTTTAAATAAAAAATAAAATTTATAGATCAAAAATAATTTACAAATAATTTATTTAAAACCAATACCACAAAATTGTGGAATAATATTGAAATAAATTTATTGATAATTGTTTTTGGATTTGTTTATTACATTGAAATAATATTATAATAAAAATGTAATTATTTGTATAAATTGTTATATTATTTAAATAGTAAGAGGCCGATTTTACGCCTTCAGTTCTTAAAAACATTAACAAAAAATAAACAAATAAAAAAAATATTAATAAATAAACAAAAAAAAATATTATAATAATTTTCTATAAGTCGAATACCTTTTCGATTATTATATTCGCCTAATAAAATTCAAAATTTTTCGAAAAAAAAAAAATCAAATACCTCTTCGGTTATTATCTTCGCCTAATAAAATTGAAATTTTTTTTCGAAAAAAAAAAATTGGAATACCTCTTTGGTCATTATATTTGCCTAATAAAATTTCAAAATTTTTTCAGAAAAAAAAAAAAATTGGAATACCTCTTTGGTCATTATATTTGCCTAATACAAATTCAAAATTTTTGCGAAAAAAAAAAATTCGAATACCTCTTTGGCCATTATATTTGCCTAATACAAATTAAATTTTTTTCGAAAATTGAAAATTCAAATTGTAATAAAAATTTTTGAAAAATCATTGATTATTATCAGGAACATAGAATGAGCAAAGAGGTATTCCTACCTTTATCAAAAAAAAATTTGACGATGTGTTACTATTGATATCTCGAAAAATATCGATCGTAGAAAAAATGTATAAATCGATTTGAAATCGTCTTTTTCAGCTCTAAAATATCGATATAACTCGAAATTTTTTCGATATATTTTTCGATAAGTTACTATTGATATATCGAAAAATATCGATCCTAGAAAAAATGTATAAATCGATTTGAAATCGTCTTTTCGAGCTCTAAAATATCGATATAACTCGAAATTTTTTCGATATATTTTTCGATAAGTTACTATTGATATATCGAAAAATATCGATCCTAGAAAAAATGTATAAATCGATTTGAAATCGTCTTTTCGAGCTCTAAAATATCGATATAACTCGAAATTTATTCGATATATTTTTCGATAAGTTACTATCGATATATCGAAAAATATCGATCCTAGAAAAAATGTATAAATTGATTTGAAATCGTCTTTTCGAGCTCTAAAAGTTCGATATAACTCGAAATTTTTTCGATATATTTTTCGACGTGTTACTATTGATATCTCGAAAAATACCGATCCTAGAAAAAAAGTATGAATCGATTTTAAATCGTTTTTTCGAGCTCTAAAATATCGATATAACTCGAAATTTTTTCGATATATTTTTCGATAAGTTACTATCGATATATCGAAAAATATTGATCCTAGAAAAAATGTATAAATCGATTTGAAATTGTCTTTTCGAGCTCTGAAATATCGATATAACTCGAAATTTTTTCGATATATTTTTCGATAATTTACTATCGATATATCGAAAAATATCAATCCTAGAAAAAATGTGTAAATTGATTTTAAATCGTCTTTTCAAGACCTGAAACTTCGATATAACTCGAATGTTAATCGATATATTTTTCGATAAGTTACTATCGATATATCGAAAAATATTGATCCTAGAAAAAATGTATAAATCGATTTGAAATTGTCTTTTCGAGCTCTAAAATATCGATATAACTCGAAATTTTTTCGATATATTTTTCGATAAGTTACTATCGATATATCGAAAAATATTGATCCTAAAAAAAATGTATAAATCGATTTGAAATTGTCTTTTCGAGCTCTATAATATCGATATAACTCGAAATTTTTTCGATATATTTTTCGATAAGTTACTATCGATATATCGAAAAATATCGATCCTAGAAAAAAAGTAGAAAATGCATCGAATACCTCTTCTCAAGCCCTACAATCCTGATATAACTTGAAATTTTTTTGAATGAAATTTCAACGAATTTATCTAGTTTTAAAAGAAAGTCGAATAACCTCTTAACCTCTTCAGTCATTATATTCGCCTAATAAAAATTCAAAATTTTTCACAAAAAAAAAAATTCGAATACCTCTTCGGTCATGATATTTGCCTAATAAAAATTCAAAATTTTTCAGAAAAAAAAATTCGAATACCTCTTTGGTCATTATATTCGCCTAATAAAAATTCAAAATTTTTCAGAAAAAAAAATTCGAATACCTCTTTGGTCATTATATTCGCCTAATAAAAATTCAAAATTTTTCACAAAAAAAAAAATTCGAATACCTCTTCGGTCATGATATTCGCCTAATAAAAATTCAAAATTTTTTCAGAAAAAAAAAAATCGAATACTTCTTTGATCATTATAGTTGCCTGATACAAATTTAAAATCCTGTTATTATATTTGAAATTTCCTTACTTTTACCAAAAATAAAAAATTCTTCGCAGAGAAAAATGTTAATATTATAAACAAATGCTGAAAAATTTGAACCAATTAAATTACGAATAAAATGCTGTCAAGTGTATTTTTTATAATAAAAAAAATAAAGACATTATTGACATAAATTTAGAATGATATTGCAATTAAATAAAAATTATAAAATATATTATTTATTCATTATTAGATATTACAAGAAGCTGCAGCAGTATTACCACATGATGATAAAATATTAATGCTTGATGCAATTCAAAAAATATCAAGAGAAGCATCAAGAAGACAAAGAAAAAATCCAAGTTGTCCAAATTTAAATGATTCAGAAATTTACAGACCTATTTACAGACCCAGGTAATTACAAAAAAAAAAAAAAATACAAATTTAAATAAATAAAATACTAAAAATACTTCACAATCAAATTTTAGATTTTTAATTAATTAATTTGATTAATTATTCAACAGATCAGAAAATCAATTGACAGAAGATTCATTGTTACCAAAATTGGGTAAAAATTTGGATATAATATTATCTGAACGTGAAAAACAATTACAAAAAGAAATAATGGAAATTCATGATACATTGACAAAAGGTTTACGACCAAGTTTAATTAATGATTGGGATTCAAGTTCATTATTATCATGGACATCATCAATTCATTCACTTGGAAAAAATAAACGACAATGTGCACGTGTACCAATTTGGGAAAATCGTGGTAAATTATTGCATTATTTATAAATTAAATTAGTATTATGTTTATTTAAAATTTATTTATTTACATGTTTATAAAAGGTACTCTTCCAATGTGGGATCGTGTTCAATGTGATGATGATTTTAAAAATTTTAAAACAAATAAAATGACAAATCACAAAGAATTACCAAAATTAAATTGCTTGGATAATAGACATTTGAAAAATAAAAAATTCGATGATGATGTTGATGATGATTGTGATGATAATGATGATGAAATTTTACCATCTTGGAATTTTCTTGAAACGACATTGAATCAAAAACTTGTTCACTATACTAATATTGATGAAAATAAAATTTAAATATTTTTTTTAAATTTATATTTAGAGAATTAATATTGTTATAATAAATTTTTTAAAATCATAAATGTTTATGTATATTTTAACAATGTTATTTTTTTTAAATTATTAGTATCATGAGAAATGGTAATTGTCATTTATTCTTATTACAATGTTATCCTACTATCATGATATAAAAAAATGAAAAATAAATAAACAAAAAAAATATCATTAAAATAAAATACTTGATATTTTTATTTTTAACATAAAAATAAAATTTGTTGACTTGAAAAATAATTTAAAAATTAATGTGAATTACATAAATTTTATATTTGTATTTTAAATTTTCTTGGTTAAAATTTATTACATAAAATATTATTGTCTAGTTTTAATAGATACTTGAACTTAATGTCTTAATTTGATTTTCAAAATACAATTGACATTGAGTGTATCGATTGATTGATTCTAAATTATTTCCAACAAAACAAATTTAAAATAACTTTTTCTGTATAAAAAAAAACAAATAAACATTTGAATAAATAATAAAGCATATAAACAAAATAAATTAATTTTCTGTAAAATCTTGAATATATTTGGTTAAAAAAAAGTGGCTTTATATGGTTCAAGTATAAAGACACAAGTGTATATTTAAAATGTAGTAAAAAGTAAAACAAATTAAATTATCTAGAAGAGAAAACGATTGCATGTATTAACCATAAATTTTATTTATTATGCATTTTGAAATGGGACAATTATTATTCCAACTATTAAAATTATTAAAATTATTATTATTTTAATTTTTGAATTTTAACAATTAATAGTTTTCATATGTAATTAATAATTTTATTCAAAATTATATTAATAATTTTTATGTTAATTAATAAAATTATTATTTATAATTTTAATAAAAAGTTTAAAATATTTTTGGATCGTTTTACATTTTTTTTTGTTAAATTAAATTAAATTTTCTTTTTTACTAAATCATTGTGAATTAGTTGCATAAAATAAACCCACAAAATTGCAAAGATTGTTTGCTAATGAAACTAAAGTTATTAACTATTTGTGATGAAATTAAATGTACCAATAAATATCTATGAAAAAATTTTTTATTATCGATTTTATATTAACTGTTATTAAATTGTTTATAAATTATAAAAATATTTAAATAAATATAATCAACAATTATAACATAATAAATTAATAAATAATAAAAAAAATTTAAAAATTAAAATTTACAATTTAAATTTGACACATTTTGATTGTAATTTTTATATATGATTGTATAAATAATTTAATGCGTAATTTAATGATAAACAAAAAAAAAATAATAAAATTTGATAAAGGATGAGGAAAGTGATGTTTTCTTGAAGCAAAAATAATACAAGGGGTTGATGCAGGGGTTGAAATGCGCTGGCGCAGTTATTTCATGCGGTTGTATATCTCAGTTATCCAGCATCCCTTTAACTATACAATCCAGCTTCTCGCGAGAGGTGTGTCGAGCTTGTTCTTCGTGTTTTAAACTAAAAAAAAAATTAAATAAAAAAATTAATAAATATATTACATAAAAAATATATTGAAAATTAATTTTATAATTTAAATATATTCATAAAATTACTTAAAATTAATTAAAACAATTAAAAAGTGATTTAATTTTTGAAGTTTAAAATTTATTTTTTTTGTGATAATTTTTAATTTATTTATGATGAATTTATAAATAATTTTTGTTAAAAATTTTTTATTAAAAAATTAAATTGTTGTAATAAAAATATAAAAAAAAGTAGTTGTTTTATTTTTATTTTTATTTTTTTCAAATTAACCGGTAAATGTTATAAAAACATCAAAAATATTAACTGGACTTTTTTAGAATACATTAAATCCCTTGACTGGGATTAAATACTGCATCAAGTGAATTGGTAAGAATTTTTTTATTTTTATTTTTTACCTAATTTTTTATTTAATCCATCGAAATAAAAAGTATTTAAAAAAAAAAATTTTTTCATGTGAATAAAGTTGGATAGCCTGTGTGTGATATATATTTCAATTTTTATTTATTTTTTTTATTTTTACCAACACGATGATAAATATCCTCGTAAACAAGAATTCAAAAAACTTTTCCTTTTTTTTTTTTTTTATATATATTTTCACGATGAAAAGTACGAAAGCTTTTTTTTTTTTTTAGTTGTAAAGTATTGGATTTTTTTTTTTCACGTTGAATATATTTTTTTTTATTTATTTTGTTAGAGAATGTGTGTGATTTTGTATTTATTTTTTGTTTTTTAAATAAAATAAAGAACGTAAAAAATAAATGAGGCCAATTAGAAGGACGTGATGTTGTGAAGCTTTTGTAATTAAAGCTCAGCTCAAGATATTTTCTTGTTATCTTGGCTTGACTCTTATTACTTTATGGTTTTACTGATCTCTTTGATGAATCCACTCAACAATATATTATAAAAAAAAAAAAAAAACATAATATTATTAAATTTAAAATTTATTTTTAATATTTTTTAATTTAAATTTAATTTAATTTTTATTTAACAATTGAGAGGAAAAAAAAGGTGAGGGATATTACGTGAATAACCTATTTCAATTAATCAAGATTTTCTGGATATAAATTTCGATTATAAAAACAATAGTTTATTTTTTTTATTTGAAAAAAGAAATAATAAATAAACACAATGATAAATTGAACGTTTCAATTGGAGAGCTTTTTATTGTAGTATTAATTTGTTCAGTGAATTATTGAAAAATTAAAATAAATAAAATATTTTAGTACAAAGTCATCAAAATAAATTTTCATCAAGTAATTTTTATATTTTTTATTTTGTAAAATTTAAATTTCAATGTAAAGTGTTAAAATTTTTAGTAATTTAATTGCTGTAAATTTATCTGGTTTTGAATAATAATGTATTTTAATTTATATATATGTTTTTTGTATGTAAATTGAATTTAAAATAATTGTCAGTGAAAATTTAGATGATAAGAGTAAATAAAAAATTTATAGTCCTTTATTTAAATGACATTTATTTAATTTTGAATTTTGAATTTATTTTTTTTTTATTGTTAATACAATGCAGTGGATTATAATATTTTTTGTAAATTTATTTTTTTGAATTTTAAAATCTTGATATAGGTTAATGACTTTTGACCACTGGTAAATTTATAAATCTATTTAAATTTTATTAATTTTAATAAATATATATATGTTCAAGTTGTTTTTACTGAAAGCTCAGATGATTTTTATTTTTTTTATTTTTTTACTAGTATTTTACAAAGTACTTTAAAACATTTCACATTTGTCTGACTATTCGTTGACTTTTCTACTGATTTACACATAAAATACTTTTTCTTGGATTTATATGTTTTTATTTTATTTTTTTTTTTCATGATCCTTCAATATTATTTCCATTATAATTATAATTTATTAAATTCTTTATCACTGTCATTTTATATGACAAATAAATATTTTAAACACAAATTTTCCAATCGAATAATCAGAAAATAAAATAAATAATTTCTCTAAAAAAATCATGTAGCTTTAAAATTATTTATCTTTCAAATATTTTATTAAAATTTTATTTTTTACTTGACCAATAATTTAAATAAATAATGCAATTAATTTAATGATTTTTTTTCAAAAACAAATTATTTAATTTTGTCTTTTTTTATTTAAAAATAAGTAGTATATTTTCTAAAGTTGTGATGGAATATTTATTATCAAACTGTACGATAAATAGATAGAAAAAAAAGTTTAAAAAAATAAAAAGAAAATTTGAAAAAATATATAGTTTACATGGTAGAAACATTAATTTCATGTCTTCACATACATCTATTACAAGTACTTTAGTTTTTTATTTTTTTGATTATTCTCTTCCATCAACAATAGATGCTTGTAAATAGTAAAAAATATATTTTTACATTCAATGCACGTATCCAGAAACGAATGAAATTTGTCACTTTGAAAAGTGCCTAGCGAATTAAATGCCCCATGAGATTATAAAAAAATAAGAAAACAAAAAAAATAAATAAAAAATTTATTCAACTGTCAGACATAACTTGAAAACAATATTATCAATTTTTTATTTATTTTATTATTTTTACAATAAAATTAATATAAGTATATATGTATTTGAAAATTGGAATTGTTCCAGGATAAATATTATTTTATTTTTTTCATCTAAAATATTCAAATAAATTATTAATAATTTTATTTCCCATGAAATAAGAAAATTGGCACGTTGATATGTTTTTTACTTTCAATTTTATTTATTGATTATAATTTTTTTGTTTTTAATTTAAATTTTAAAACAAAATTTTATATTATTTTTATTGATTTAAATTTTTATTTTTTAGTTGATAAAATTTTGTCAAATTATTAACAATAAATCTATCAAATAAATCACACTATTTATTTATATTTAATTGTTTTTTTTTTATATTTTATTTTCAATCGATTCATATCAAGTATCATCTAAAAAATGTAAAAAAAATGTTTCAATATTTTTTCAATGATTTTTCGTAGAGTGGACATTTCAAGATTTTCAATATAAAAAATATATAAAAAAAATTGAGTAAAAATTCTATAATATTTTTTCTTTTTCAACTCAATAATTCTACTCGACCCAGTTTATTTATTATATATTTTTTATTTATATTTTACTGAAACCCCAGGGGTTTTCTTTCAACTCACGTTTTCGAGTATCATGGACTTTTCTATCTCAATGGTAAAATAAAAATGAATAAAAAAGTAAAAATAAATATATTAAATCATAAAATATAATTGAAAAATTATAAAAAATTATTTCTCACTAACAATACATATTTATAATTAACAAAAAATCTTTTAGACATTTAAAAAATCATAAAAAGTTTACAACAAAATTCAGTTTTAATTTTATAATTTTAAAATTATTTATTAAATAAATAAATAATTTTTTTATTATTTTTCATTAATTTCCAAATCAATTGTTAAATTTAAAAACTCGAAATATTATAAATAACTATTTGAATTTTTTTAAAGTTCCATTGATCAAATTTTGTTAATTTAATTTGTAAAAATAATAATTAATTTGTAAATTAATTAAGAGTATTATTTAGTAAATACAGTGTTATTAATATCGACAAAGAATGATCTCACTTATTGTCATATTATTTACAAACATGAGATTATTGTTCTGTTTCACTGTGAATTATCAATTCGATTAAATTGCCATAGGCTTTATGCATATTATCCTTCAATGTATGTTAACTTCATCTGTGGTTATAAAGCCAAATATATCCTTCTGTAATAACCATCATTAAATTCGGAAATTCATAATACAATATGAATTTAAATTATCTACAAAATATATACATTTGAAGCTTTGAAACTTTTAAATTTACAATCGAATATTTTTCATATCATAATTCTAGACAAAAGTTTATTGAATTTCAATTGAAAAATATAATAAATTGTTTAAATTTTAAAACTTTTTAAATATTAATATTAATTTTTAGTTTAAAAATTTTGTATAATTTTTTATCAGAAAAAAAGAAAAATATTATTTCTTTGTATTATTTTACAAAATAAAATGATTTTTTTTTTATTTATTTTTTTAATTTATTTGATAATTTATTTTTTATTGTAAAAGTTTTTTTTATTTGACAGTTATTTCGTTAAAATTATATATTTTGCAAATGATTTTGTTTTTTTTTTTAATCAAGGTTGAAATTTTTTTGATAAAGTTAATTTTAAAGTTGTTATATAGTTGAAATGATGTTGGATGATAATGATAGTGTTGCTAACAGATATTGCTTTGATGTTAAAGTGTAATTCGATAGCTTGTTCATTGAGATCGATTCACTGTCGAGAGCAAAATACAAGCCCGGATCATGAAGCAATATGTACATGACACGAGCTTTCAAAAATAAACAATATATATACTCTCATTTCAACTTTATAACAAAAATAAAATGTTGAAATAAAAAATACAAATAATAATCTATCATGTACTGTTCAACAATTTTTATATTCAACATTATTATTATTTGATTTTAAACAATATTTTAAAAATTCTTTGTATGAAAATTGACAGAATTTAATTTTTAAAAATGAAATTTAAAACCATTGGTAATTAGAAACGCTTTTTAAATATTTATAATTTGTTTTTTTTTTTATTATTTTATATAAATATTTAATTTTTTTTTAGGATCATGATAGTTATACAATAGAAAATAAAAATAAAATGGAAATTTTTGTTTTATTTTTTTTTCTGTTTAAAGGCGAACTGATATATTTTTTGTTTTATTTTTTTTTTTTTGTTTAAACAATAAATATAGTTTTATATATATATTTTTTTTTGATATGTATTATTGTTCACTGTGTTTACATTGTTTGATTGTTTATTTTGCAATCTGAATGTCGTAAATTATTAAAATAAAAGATCAAATTTTACTTTATTTTAAAATAATAAAATAAAAATGAATTTAATAAAATTTTTTCATTTGAAATAAAATAAAAATAATATAGTAGATTTTAAAAAAAATATATAAATGATAGTGAAAATGTGAATATTTATTTAAAAAAATTTATAAAAATGAATAACACAGTAAAATGAAAAATAGGGGATGAAAATGAATCATAATTTTTTGGAGTTAAATATTTCAGTAGTACAAGTCAATGCCAAAGTCAAACCTAAAATTTAATTTTTTCAATTAAACATGTAAATTTAATAAAAAATTAAATAAACTCAGAATTTAGTTTTATAATAATATTTTATTATTTTATTTAAAATTAATTTGAGGATCAAAAATTAACTTGACAAATTCAGTAGTACAAGTCAACCAATGTCAGACAGAATTAAATTTTTTTTTTTGATTTTATTTTATATGTGTTTAACAGAAAATAAAAAACAATAAATTACAATTTTTTTGCTTTATTTATTTTAGTTATTTATTTTCAGAAAAATTTAAAAATTTAATCATAAAATTTTTTTTTACAGTAGTACAAGTCAAGCAATGTCAGACTCATGTTATATTTACAATTTTAATTTGAATAAAATTTTAAAATGTCTAGTTAATATGATAAAATAAAATAACATTAAAATTAAAATTCAAAAAAATAATTATTTAAAAGTTAAAAATATAGATAAATAAAAATAATAACAAAAAATATAAAATTATATTTAAAAATTCATTAGTTTGTTTGATAAAAGCTTATTAATATTTTTATATTTTTTTTTATATTTAAAAATAGGTAAATTGACAATTTAAAAAATAATAAAAGCTTTATATTTTTTTTATTTTTTATATATATATTTTGATGTGTTTGATAGGTTGATGACTGGCTGGAAAAGAGGTTTACCAACCTATTAAATACTTAAAGGGTCTTTAGTTGAGTGTGCAAGCTTCAAAAGTACGTCATAAAAATTATTTTATACAGAAAATAATAAAAAAAATATATATTAACTCACAATGCAGTAGATTTTTTTTTCTCCAATTTTTAAGAGAAAAAATAAAATACTATTAATGAAGTTAAAAAAAAAAAAACTAATGGAACCAAACAATTGGCTTTTTTTTATTTTCAACAAAATAAAAATAATAATAGTACAAATAACATCTATTAAATAAATATTAAAAAAATAATTTAATATTTTTTTTTACAAGAGATTTAAATTTACAAAAAATTAAATTTATTTTTTTATTTTTTTATAATTTAAAAATTCAATTATTTTTATGTTAATCGATGCTTTTTTTTTAATCATTATTTTTCATTTTTATTATTCTCATTTAAAAGCAAAAATATTAACATGTTTTTTCAATCAATTTTATTTTTTTGATTTTTAAAAGATTAAAAAAACAACAAAATATTATCAATGAATTTGAAATAAATGATTGTTTTTGTATTTTATAAATTGAAGTAATTATAACGAGAATATAGATTGGATATTTCTCTGGGCTAATAATTATTTTTTTTATTTTCAATTTTTTATTATAAAAATTCATGTATTTTTTTTTTATATTTGAATTTATATTAAATTTGACTTCAATCCAGACTTTATAAAAAAAAAAAAAACATACAAAACCATTTGAATATAATAAAATAATCATTTGTATAAAATTTAAATATATAAAAAAGAAAAATAAAATATAATTAATAACAAAGCTGCCATTATCATTATCATTCTTCGTCAAATTTTAAACTCAAATAAAAACGTTTCATTTGTTGAGGTAATAAAAAAAAAAAGCATAACTCATTACGTAGTTTTAGAATAAAAAAAAAAAAATAATAAAAAGATATTATTGCACTTTTAAAAGTTTCAGAAATTTTAAAAATTATAAAACTTTTAAAAAAATTAAAAATATTCAAATTACATTATTAAATATATATTTTTTAATTTCAATTTAATTTCACATTGAATTGTCATTTAGTATCAAAAAAATATATTATCACGTTGAAAATTAAAACAGGATATATCCAAGTTTCTTTTTCATCACAAATTTTTATCTTTTTTTATTATTTTTTTTTTTGTAAAATTGATAATTCCATTTTCCTTGAAACTTTTTTAAAACAATTAAAACATTTATTTATTTTATTAAATAAAAATATAAACAATATATTTAAACAATAAAAAATATATTTGTTAAAAATTTCGAAGCTGTTGTAAAAACCATTACGATGACATCAAGTGAGTAAAAATATATAAAAATAAAAAAAGTTTTAAACATCCCAATGGAGGGTCGTTTTATCAAGACTGTATATATTGTAAAAAATTCAGAAAATATATAAAATGACAAGAAAGTTAAAACGACAAAAGAATATAAAAAAAAAAATATAAATAAAAAAATAAAAAAATGAACAAGTGATTGCTTGATGGAGGTTCTCCCTTTTTCAGAGGGTCAAATTGTAAATGATTGTACTTGTGGGGTGTTTACAAACAGTATATATTTTAAACTTAAAAAAAAATATTAAAAAACATTATTTTCTTCATTCTAAATTTTTATTAAAATTTTTTATATTTTTATTTATATTTACTTAATAAATAAATGTAACTTAAATAAATAATTTGAAATAAAAAATAAGGGTATTTTTTTTTTTGTAAAAAAAAAATCATTATTTTGAATTTTTTTTAGATTAATTTTTACTTTGTTATTATTAAATTTATACGAGACAGTAAAAACCATTAAATTTTAACAAATTTACTGACTAACGATTCATATATAGCCATAAATTTTGTAAACTGATTCAACAAAATCCATCAGATTGTCAAGATATTAATCTCTTTTGTAATTGGATAATTATGTCAATTTGTTAAACTTTTTATTTTTTTTTTTAAATTTTACATGTTGGTTTTTTAAATAAAATATAATATTATTTTATTTATGTCGGTGTTGATATTAATAACGAGATTTAAAATAATTACATTATTTATTTATAAAAATTTTATTTTAATTTTTAAAACTAAAAATAAATTATAAAATATATATTTATCAAAAATTAATATAATTTTGATGGAAATATTAAATTTATTTATTCAATTTATTAAAAATTAAAAATTTAATATTTAATTTTAATCAATTTTAATTGTAAATTATCGATAAAATTATGTATATTTATTTAATTAATAATTAAAATAATTAATAGATTATAATCCTTGTTTTGATATTTGAATTTTTAAAATAAATATTTTACTTTTTATTTGGTAATTTGAAAGAGGTATGTTTATATATTGATTGAAAATAAATCATTCAGTGAATAAATAAGTTTTTTAAATTTATATAACATTTCAGTAAACTTTTATTTTTTTATTTATTTTAGTTTGTTATCTTAAAAATTGTTTTGTTTCTTTGAAATTTTTTTTCTAAAGAAGCTAAAAACTTAATACAAGATTAACCGTAACGTAATTACAGTTTTGTACTTTTCAATATCCGGAGAAAGAAGGATCTTTCCTGAACGTTCATCACATTTACCTCTCTAATTTTTATTTATTTTATTTTATTTTATTTTTTTTTTCTGGATCATTGGTTTATGTCTTCTTGAAAGATAATGTCATCTATTAAACTCACTCTCAAAATATACCATTTATAAATTAACATTAAAAAATTGTTTAAAAATAATTTTTTATATTTTTTTATATTTCATTGACTTAAATCTATTATTATTATTATTTTTTATTAATTTAACATCAAAGTTCATACGCAAAAATTGTCTGAAAATTTACTTGACAAAGTTGAGTTTAACTCAACAGACAAAACAAGTGAAGCAAAATGAATTTAACGAGTCATTTAATTTATGATAAAATAATATTTTTTTCATCACAAAATAATTGAATAAATAAAAATTATACAAATTTTATATTGTTGTTGAGATTTTAATTTTAATTTTTCAGTCAATTAAATAATATCAAAGTGGATATTGTAGACACTTATCAAGTACAATGGTTGAGAGTGACAAGGGTTTAATTATTCCTCAACAACAATATATTCATTGTACCTTGAAATTGGTAAACTGGTACAACTACTACCTAGCTAATAAACTCACACATTTGATGATTGATCTATTTAATTGATTAAGACAAATAACAATTCATCAGTTTGATCGTTTTAATTACATCATTGGTATCAGTTGGACATTCAATTCTTTAAAAATATATTTCTAGAAAATAATAACTAAATAAAATTACATTGACAATTAGAAAATTGTGTCATCTAATTATCTTTTTAATTCATTGTTGTTATTTATTTTTTTTTTTTTTTTGTTACAGCATTCTGGTGGAAAGCTCATTCACCATGTAAATTGAGTATAATATTATTCAAAATAATAAATAATTCAAGGTAAATTAAAACAAGAATTATAATTAAACATTAACAATAAATGAAAAATATTCATAGAATGTAATAATTCTTGATTAAAATATATAACAGAGTATTTATTATAATAATTATAAAAATTAAAAATGTCAGATAGTGATGAAATTATTAGCAGAATGCTACGTCATATACTGACAAATTTAACAAGTACAAGTCATAGTATTGTTTCAACAACAATTTCTGATATATCACAATCAAATGATAATAAAAATATAAATTATAATTTAAATTATGATAAATCACCATCACCATCACCATCGCCACCAACAATTCTTGCAGTATCAACAATTGATAATACTTCAATGATTTTAAATAATTTTGAAGTTACAACAACAACATCAATGTCAATTAAAAATGATCAACAAGTTTATAATTCAACTGGTTTTATTATTGATCAAGATGAGATTGAATACAGTAAGTATAATAATTATTTAAATATAAAAATCACATGTAAAATATCTGATGAATTTTAAGTTTATTTTCAAACTGTAATTTAAAGTATTTTTTTATTTTTTTTATTTAACTTTTATATTTTTAAAAATATTCTTTTGTTATTTTATTTTATTTTATTTTTTATATCTAACTGGATTGATTTAGTATTCTTGTCACGTTATGAACTTGGTAAAACGACAAAAGTTTTTCAAGTACAGGATATAATTTTTTTTGCTTTTGTTTTTTTTTTTTTTTACAAATCCAAAGGATAAGTAAATAGTAACACAAGTAGCATTGATTTAATCTGTTGAATAAATTTGTTAATTATTATTTTGATTAGTCTGTATGATAATGATTTGAATATAATTAAAAAATATTTTCTATTGGAAATTAGATAAACAATTGTAAATGATTTGATAAAATGTTAAATTATTTAAATAACAAAATAACAAACATCTGTTGGAATAGTTTATCATCAATTGACCTGACTTTATTTGTTTCTTTTATTTTTTATATTTTTTTATATACTCAATCATTTTTTTCTATCAAAGCAATCAATTTAATCACGCAAGAATACTTTCGACAATGTTTTTCAACTTTTCTTAACATTTTTATATATTTTTTTACTTTTTTTTTTCAATTGAAATCTATACTGATCTTGGATTTTTCATTTGCTTTTACACATTGAACGAAAAGGAAATCGAAAAAAAAAATACAAAAAAGCCTTTTTCCGATTTTTCTTTTTTTATATCAACTGTTTTTTTATTTTTTATTTCCAGCTTTTATTTTATTTTTTTATTCGACTTTTCCTTATATTTGTGAACGTATTTTTTTCAATTTTTTATTTCTCTGATTCAAGCCACTTATTGGTTCCGCTCAAGTTGATGTCTTGCTCTGGTCTTTGAGAAACTAAGAAACTTTGTCATTCGAATCATCGATTGGTGAATCTTTCCTGTGTCTTCATCAATTGAAACACAGAGAAAGATCAAATTGCAAACTTCTTGTGGTCTATCACTATTAAATTTATTTACTTGTTCAGAATCTATAAAATTTCTTTTTTTTTTTTCTATTTTATTTAAACTTTAACAAGTGCATTAAGTTTAATTTCTTCCGTATAACTTTCGGGTTTACGTTCATCATCAACTTTTCAATCCTTAAGGCAATTTTATTTTATTTAAAGTCTTGTTTGATAAAACAACAATATGATAATGCAAATCAGGATCAAATTTCCGCTCTTTAATATCATCAACATCATCATTAACAATATTTAATCACAACACTCTTATTTATTCAATTTACAAATTTTTTTAAATTTTTTTATTTAAATAATAAACATAGTGAATAATTTTATCAAAACATTTCATTAATTTACTGTTTAAATATTAAGGGTTAAATTAAGGGTTGAAATTTAAAATTTATTTTCAAATTAATCCAATTATTTTTATAAACAATTTATAAATTTTTTTAGTATATATTTAAAAATTTTCTGTAATTTTTTAATCGTCAATAAACACAAATAAAAATAATTTAAAATACCCCATTTTACCCTACTCAATTGTAAATAAAAAAAAAAAAATTCATAAAGTCAAAATTGAATTTTTAGAACCATTATCATCCTCAGAATAACTCGATGTTTTTTATTTTATTTTATTTTATTTTTTACTTTAGGGTAAAATGGTCAATTGAAATTCAACCAACTACTAGAATTTTTTGTTCGTTTTCAATAATAAAAATATTTTTTTAAATTTATATACAATTTTATTTAATATAAAAAAATAAAAACTATGATAAAGAATTAAGTACAATTAATATACCAAAAAATAAAATAGTATAAATAATTATAAAAAAAATTTTTTTAATTAATATATAATTATTTTTTTGACTATTTAATAATAAATTTAAATTTTTATTATTAAATTTTATATTTAAATTTTTTTTTAATTTAATTTCATTCCTTGATTTTGATTTTTTTATTAATAATTTATCTATTTGACAATGGTCAAATTTGGATTTAGTTAAATTCTTTCTGTCAACTGTAAAAAAAAAAAAAAAAAAATTTGATTTATTTTATGAAATTTAATTTAATAAAAAAATAAATGTGGTTATTGAACTTACATACCTTTGATCCAAGCAATTTGGTTTTTGTTTTTTTACACATATTTGAATTAATTTTACTTGTAAAAATATTTCCTTTATTTTTTTTACTAGAAATAATTGACATTGATGAAGTTGAATAAATTGTTTCTTTGTTTTTTGAAGTAGAAACATCAAAGTATTTCCTCAAGCAATGACAATTGATAGAATTTTCATATTCATTTTGTTTTATAAATTTATTTGATGAGTATTTCTTTGTTGAATTTTTATTTTTATAATGATCATTATGAAGACAATTAAGCTCATCATAATTTAAATAGATGTTTAAAAATTTATGTAATTTATAAAACCATGATGGAGTATTATTTTTTTGTTGTTTATTTAAATTATTATTGTTTAAAAGTAATTTTAACTGTGTTACATATGATTTTCTTAATTTTTTTATCATCATAATAATTTGAATCAATGTTACATCAGGTTTTTCAAGATATTTATGAATTTTTTTATAAGCTTCATATCTTTTTTTTGAATTAACATAATAACATGTATTTTTTTTCCAAAGACATTTTTGTTTTTTGTAATAATAAATTAGTTTATAAATATCATTGATGGACCATTTGTTATGTTTCATTTTAAATATTTAATAATATTTTTTGATATTTGATTTGATAATTTAATTTGATATTTATGAAAAATTATTTAAAGTTGTCAATAAAGCTTCAAAGTTATATTTTCTTTTATAATAAAATATATATAATCAGCTTTTCTGTCTAGACAAAATTTATCAACGCAGAAAGTTGTAATTTATTGCCCATAAATTGACACTGGTATATATATTCTCTTGGTAAACATTCTGGTTTAATGTAAATTTTTTAGTTATTTTTTTTTTTTTTTGTACATGAAAATTCAAATTTATACAAGATAATATTATTTTTTTAAATTATTTTATAACTTGAACATATTTTCTTGATGATTAATATATAATAAATGATTATATTTGATATAAAATTTGTATTGTAAAATTCAAGAGTCTTGAAAGACAAAGCTGATAAATCAATTTACTTTATTTTTTTTTCGTCTATATTTTTAACGACTATTTTTTATTTGAGTGGAATTGTTGGTTGTCAAGAAGTACCAAATGATGTTGAATATGACCTCAATCGATTCTACGTATTTTTTTTGATAAGCATCATCAAGAAAATATCACGTACTGCAACAAAAATCTATACACAAAAATATCAAAACTTATCCATCATCTGGTACATAAAAAAAATAAAAAAAAAACTTATTATTTAATTTATTTTATTTCTTGTTAAAATAATTGATATATTTTTTTTGTTATTAATTAAATTTATTGCTTATACACCTATATATTTTTTTATTTAAATTTATATTTTGACTGACCAGATATTTGATTTTGTTAAATAATATAAATTTAAGGTTACGCGTCAACAAATTTTGTAAATGACAATATAATTGACAAGAACTGGTGATGACATATTGCTTTTAACTTTTACTTTGATGTGGTTATCAAAATTGGCCATGTTTCATCAGACAAAACCATTTGTTCTATTAATTTTAACACATTCACGCTTTTATTTGTGATTAAATTTAACTTTTTAATATTTGTTACCACAAATGATAAATAAAAAAAAAAAAAGAAAACAGTTTTTTTATTTCATTTAAATTGTCAATTATAAAAAATTCTTTTATCTTTTATAAAATCAATGTAGTAAAAATAAAAAATAAAAAGCTTATTTTCCAATTTTAATTTTTATAAATTTCACAAATAAAATTGATAAAACAAATTCAAATAAATATTTTATTAAAAAATAGACTAATAATTTTTATTAAAATTTAATTATTTTAATGAAAATTATTTATTTATAATTTATTCTTTTATATTTTAATATCTTTTGTTGCAAAATTCAGGATATCCTGAAGCTAAAATGCTTTGTTTGATGCCACAATTTTCTGTATATATTTTCTTGTATATTTTTTAAGAAAAGATTTTAAAGAAGTTTACAAACAAGTTACTGATATTTTATATTTTTATATTATGTTTATAAAATTAAAATATTTATTAATTAATTTAATTATTTATTTACAGGTATACTTGCTGCATTTTCTGATATGCAAACTGTATTTTTAGCATGTATTTTAACTCTTTTACCACTAATATTTGCTCTTGCTGTTGGATTTGGAATAAGGTAATAATATTTTCGAAAAAAATTATAATTAAATTTTATAATATTTATTTTATATTTATTATTTAATTAAGACATGCATGGAGAAAATACAGACAAAAAAAAGATGGATCAAGTGAATTACCTTGGTACAGAAGTGTCTGTTCACGTGATGATACACCAAATTCACTTCATCATCATTCAAATTCTGGAAGTATAAATATTCAACCAGCAACAAGAATTTTATCAGCTCAAGATGTGAGTACATAATTTATTTTATCAGAAAAATTAATCGTCTATTTATGCAAAATAAATTTATAAAGTTTTTTTTAAAAAAGAAAGCTTAAAATATTTTTCATAATTGAAAAAAATTTTTCTTTGCTCAATCAATACATCAATTGAATGCGACAAATTTTTTAACTTTATCCTGTTGAAATTAGTTTACTTTTATTATTTTTTTTTTCTCCTTAAATTTCGACATAAATAGGGAAAAATAATGAACGTTTTTTTTTCATTGATTGATGATATTATACATAAATGAGCCTAAAAAAAATTCAAGTTTTTATATAAAAAAACTTTTTACTTTTAGCTAAAGTACCAATTTTCAATGACAATATATTTTATTAATTTTTTTTATTATTTATTTTAACAAATTGCTTGAAGAAAAATTTAAATATTTAGATTTTTTTTTTTCTTTTTATATAGAAAAATTTCAAAGACACTTGTTTTCCATTAATTATATAAACATGATACAATTAATTTAAGAAATAAAAATATTTTTGTATTATTTTTATTGATTATTATATAATAATTAAAATAAAAATAAAATGTTTACTTGAATTGATATTATTTCTGGTGATTATATGGATGAGAATTTTGTGGTTGAATTTAAAGCAAAAGCTGAACAAACAAACTATCTTACCACGTATTTGAAATTTTAGCAAATTGATATAGTTATTTTATATATATATATTGTGTAGAAGATTATCTCTACTATTGAATTTGAAAATAGCATTTCTCTCAAGTATTAATAACACTAATCATTATCTATCTGTTGAAAACTTTTTTATTACAAATTAAATTATCAAATTATTATTACTAATTGTTATACAAATTATTTGTATAATTTAAATTGATATTAATTTAATTTTTTTATTAATCAATTTAATTCAGTTTGATTGACAAATACATTAAAAATTAATTATTTTTTTTTTTAATTAAAAAAATTAAATTTTTTAAACAAAATAAATTTATAAAATTATCATAACAAATTCTTTTAATATTAGTAAATTATTTATTCTATAAATTTAAAATCTCTGTTAATTTTTGAATCATTAAAATTTTACCTAAATATTTTCAATAAAAGCCAATAAATAATTTCATTTATTAATTGAAAATATTTAATCAACTCTAATTACAATACTTTTTTTGATGAAAAATAAAAAAATTACATCAAAAAATATTAAAGTTATAAAATTGTAAAAGTTGATGAATAAATGATAAAATAATTGCATTAGTGCAAGTAAAAGTCTAAAAAGTATAACATATTGCTAAATTTTTTTCAGTCATACTCCAGTAAATTAAAAAGTTGAAGAATTTGTTGATCTTCTTTTGCAAAAAAAAAATAACATTTTATCAATTTTTTTTTTTGTTTTTCAACACTTTTTTAAAATTTTTTTTTTTACAATTTCTGGACTGTTGGGTGGGTCTCCAGACGAGATGAAAAATATATTAATATGTAACAGGAAATCTGTGTGTATATGTGTTCATTGAAGTGGTTATAAATGGTCAGTGTGTTGGTTCATAAGCGTCAACATAAAAGCCCATGGATGCAGAAACCATTTAAACATTAATTAATTTTATATATTATAAAATAAAGTTATAATTAAAAATTTTTAACTTAAATCTTTGTTAAACAAAAAATTTAATTTTTTAATATTTATTTGACATTAATTAATTTATAGATTTGTAAATCACAAAATCATCATGTTAAAATATTTCGAAATTATTGTCAATTATTTTTCGAAATCATTTGTCTCTTCAAAGTTCTTTTTAAGAACTCATCTCATCTCCATGATTTCTATAGAATTCAAAACATTCGAAATAATTTCGATAAATTTTTAACATCTTTTTCCATAATTTCGAATGATTTCGAATCGAAAAGTTTGATGATTAAGTATCTAAATTATATAATTTTATCTATTAATTTTTTGTGATAAATATTTTGACTAAATATTGAAATAAATTTTATAAATTAATTAGTTTTAAACACTTGATAAATAAATTATTTAATGATTTATTTGGCTAATCTGTGTTGATGATTATTTGCAAATCAGTTGATGGTATATTTATGTATTTATATTTACTATTTTCGTAGTACATATCGAACATAAACTCTCGACAGTTGAATTGTTGAGTAGTTTATACAGATAGATTAGTATATTTGTATGCTTTTACAAGCAATCATTTCTATTAGTAACAACTACCACACAAATTTGAACAACATATATATATCTGTTATCCATGATGTAATCCAATTCCATTCATGTAATCCAATCATGATTTTGGTTCTCTTACTGATTTCCAGCTTTCATCAACAAATTTACTGTTAAATATATATTTTTTTTATCAATTTATATCTACTCTATCTGAAAATCAATCAATAAATATATTTTTCAAAAAAAAAATATATATAAAATTTATAAATTCATAGAACATTTTAATTGTATATATAAATTTTTATTAATTTTTTTTTTTCATTTTAAATAAATGAAAATAATTTTTTAAATTCAATACATGTATTTTCCATTAACTTATTTATTTGAAATGTATTTTTTTTTTTTTTTTTTTATATAAAAAAGCTTTTATTTTACTTTGAAAAATTTATGTGTTTAAATTTCTTTTTTTTTTCTATCATTTAAATTAATTATTTTTCCATGTAATTTTAATTAATTTTTTAAACTTTTTTGATTTGAAATGTTGGATTATTTGTTATATATGAAAATTTAACATCAATATATATCCTTGGTGGCTTTTTTGGTACCACAAGCTTGCGGTCATGAACTGAACATGTGACCTTTATCTTCTTCATGTTTTATAATTTCTATACTCTCTCTTGTCTCTCATGTGACCACGATCATCCTTCAGATTGAAGCAAATTTTTTTTTTTTTTTTTTTGTTGCATGTAGAAAATTTACTTATATTATATATATTTTTCATTATTTTATCCTGTTCATTCAATATATTTTTTTTATATTTTATTATTTCAATAAACAAAAATATATATAAAAAAAAAAAATAAAAAATTATTCTTCAGTATTTTTTATTTTTATCTTCATTTAAATAAATGTACATTGATTTGAATATTATTTAAATATAAAATTGATGCAATTTAAAGTAAATGAAGGTAAATAAATAAGTAAATTTTTATTTTTAGAATATAGAAAAAAAATAAATAAAAATAAAAATAAAAAAAATAAAAAATAATCGAAGAATTATATTTATTATAATTCTGATTGTTTATCATAAGAGTTGACAATGCACTCGAGGTCACAGAATATATATAAATTATTTTTTATTATTATTATATTTTTTTTTTTGATATTTTTTCGATTCATTTTAGATATGATCAAACGAAATTCGTAAGCAGCTTATCGGATGGTTATTTGAATTGGGTATGCAAAAGCATTCGGGGATAACGTCACGGCAGTTGAAAATTAAACGAAATTTACAATACATATATATATATATTCCTATCATCCATTGAAAACACGATTTACAGATCGTTTATATATAAGCATGTAGAAATATACATATAGAATAAAACGGTACATGAGGAGGATGACCGCACCCGAGCTGACCGATCATGCAATCCTCGTGGTTAAATTACTCCCACACATTAAAAGTGCCAAAGTTATATTTTTTGTGGCAAATATATTTTAAAATAGTTATTTTCTCACTAAATTTATATATTTATTTTATTTTTTTATCAATTTTATTAATTTATTAACTAAAAAAAAATTTAAATAATAATTTTTTTTATAATTTTAAAAATAAAACTACAAATTATTTTTTTAATTAAGTTAATTAAAAAAATTTATTGATAATTTAAACTATTTGCAATTTGTAAATTTTATAATAAAAAAAATCAACCCTAGTTTTTTTCTATATGTTTCAAGGTTCAATTATTTTATCTGCTATTTTTTTTTTTTTTCAACTCGAATAATCACTAAATTTAGGAAAAAAAAAATGTATGTATTTTATGTTCATCCACTTTTTCTACACTGTATATTTGTATCTATTCACCTGGCTCATAATCCTTCAATATAAAGCCTTTTATTTAAACGTGGCTTTTTTTATTTTTGTTATCCTTTTTTTATTTAAAATTATATTTTATTTATTTTGCGATCAAATTCTGCCCATCAATTTCAATATATTTAAATCGTCAGCTGTTGCCAACACATACAGACAATTTATCAAATAAAAAATAAAAATACTAAATACACACATATATTCCACATCATTTATTTATATTAAAAAAAATATCAAAATAATAAGATATCTATTTTAAATAATAAAAGGATTTTTTTTTAATGAAAAATCAAAAAAATTTATGTTGATAAATCAAGTAAATTAAATATAAATATTTTCAGTCAAAAAATTTATTATTGTTATTAATATTATTATCTGGTTTTCTTGTTTTATATAAATTTTTTTTACTCATAAGTGTAGAAAATGTGTTTAAATTTTTACTGTAAAAAAATATAAATCTTGACGACAAAAAAAAATTGTAAAAAAAAAAATTGTAACGACAATGTTGGGTCGTTGTTCAGCTTGACGTTGTAAAAATGTGAATGAAGAGATATAGTTTAGATATGCAAAAAAAAAAAAAAAAAAAAACCTTAGAAGAGTAAAGAAAAAATATAAAATAAAAAAAAAATAAAGTAAAAAATGAACATACGTTTTGAGCAAATGATCCTATAAAGGTTAATGGGCGTAGCAAAATTTTGCGATGCAGTTTTAATATATATAAATATACATATACTTTTAGTATTGCAACACATTGCATCTACTACTCATATGTTAACAAAATATATTTAAAAAATAAAAAATAAAAAATTTACATGTTTAAATGTCGGTTTATCTAGATTCTTTGAGTAAGAAGTTATACTGAAGGGGCAGGTGCTGGCAACTTAAAGTTCTATGTTATATATTTTGCAAGGGGATGAACCACCTGCAATATTGAATATTTAAAAAACAAAGTCAAAAATATTAAGATAAAAAAATGATGATAATAATAATAATAATACAGGTATGAATAATAAATAAATATTATACAAAAAAAGTTGGTTAGTAGTTCATTAAAAAAAAAATGAGAAAAATAATTTAGAGCTGAGATACCCTGTGAGCAATTTTTTTTCAATTGTTTTTGACTTTGTAATTATTATTTTAATTATCTAAAAAATATCTAGTTGTTATTTTATTTTTTTTATTGTTTTTTTATTATAATATAAATATTTTTTTTATTTATTACATTTTTTTTTAAATTTTGGCTCACATTGTGTCTCCATTCAAATTTTCATCAATTTAAAAAATGACAAACTGATTGTAAATGTAAAAAATTTTAATAAAAACGATAATAATAACAAATTATTGATTATTATAAATAATATTAAATAATAATAATATTTATAAATAATATGGTATTGTTTTTTATACGTCATTGAAATCAAGATGAATGATATTTCTGATGATGGAAAAAAATGAAAAAGCTTGCCTTCATAGTCTTCATATTTCATGTATATAAATAAATAAAAATATTAACTTGTATTTCTAGGGTTGTAAAAAATATATATATTTTTTCATAGAAATATTGCTTAGATCCTGAAAATATTTCAATTTCATAGCCAGTACTTAACTGGACAGCCAAAAAGAAAAAATATTTATAAAAATAAAAAAGATAAAAAAGAATTCATACAAAGTGTTAAATTTTTATTTGTCGAGTTGGTGGTCATTTGAAATACTTTACGAATCCAGGCCACGAATGTTTTGAAGTTATAAAAATATAAAAAAATATACTCAGTAAGGTCAGAGGGCAATTGCTTTACCCAAGGGAACTGTTCTAAAAAAAAAAAATTGTTGGATATGGTAAAAAAAATGAAGCATCTTTGTGAAAAAAAAAAAAAAAAAATGTATAAAAGTAGATAAATGAAAAGAAAATTTAAGAATTGAAAAATAGAGCTTTTATATAAGTTCAGTTAATTTTTTTTTTAAATTTTTTCTTTGTCTTATAAATTTATTATTTTATTTACATTTTGTTTATTCAATATTTTAACTACTGAAAATTTTAAATTTATATTTTATTATTATAAAAAAACATAGTTTTGGTGAATTTCCAAAAACTTGTTTTAAATTAATGACAATTTCTTGTAGTTATCATCAAGTTGGCATCGAAACAATGGATTGTTTAAAAAAATATAAAATTTTATTGGATAGAATTAAACTTTTGGGATATTAATTTGATAATTTTTTTATTGTTTTATTTTATTTTAGAATATTATGTTGTTAACATTATAATAATTTGTGTATTTAATTTAAAAGTATTTAATAATAATTTCATTGTTGTAGAATTATTTTTAACAATGATGTAACAAGTAGAAATTTTCTATTTACAATATTATAAAGTTTAATATATAATTTAATTTAATTTATTTAGTTTTAAGTATTTTAAAGTTTAAGAAAGTAGTCTAAGTAGAAAACTAGGAACTTTATCTTTTATTTGTTATATTAAAGTTTTATATGATAAATTTGAAATTTTGTTTAATAAAATTGATATATTATATTTTCTATATTTTTATTTTTTGATATAATTAATTGACCAAAAGTTAAATACTTTCAAGGCAACAATATAATTAATTATGAAATTTTACTTGCTGTAATTTATAAAATATTTAAAAGCTAAATTTTATATTTAGAGATTTAAAATATTTTTAATTCACTTGTTTTATATTTGATGGAAAAAAAATATCTGGGGTATTGACTTAATTAAAAATTACTAATTAAAAAAAATTCAACAACAAAAATATCCATTAGCAAGTAAAAAATAAATAACAAATATTTTTAATAATAAATAATAATAAATGAAAAATATAAATAAAATTTTAATAAAATATTTCAAAATTAAAAAATATTAAATATAAAACAGTTTATCCAAAATTTATAATTTTATTATTATTTATTTATTTAAAGCTACATGATTTTTTTAGGAAAATTATTTACTAGACTATTTTATTTAAGAATAATTCAACTGGGAATTTTCTATTAAGTATATTTTCTAGCTATCATAATGCTGACTTTAAAATAAATTTGTAATAAAACACTTTAAAAAGATTAAACATCTCTTACAATATTGTAAATTAACTGTAAATAGTTTTTTGATTCCCTTAGGTGTCAAAAATATCATCCAAGATACATTTTAAACAATGAAAATTTCCCCAGATGATTAACGTCACTTTTCATTTTTGAATTTAATATATAATTTTTCAGTGTTTCCATATGTGTAACAAAATATTCTCTCTTGATTAAAAAATCTCAGTTAAAAACAGTTCATAGAGTGAACTCATTAACCCTCAGCATCATCTGAATTTTTAATTTGAATTCAGGCAATTCCCTGAAGCCACTTAATCCATAGAACCCTAACTAATTTTCATATTTTTCAGAGTACCATATCAAGATTAAAATGAAATAAAAAAAAATGAAAATTTCTTTTTATATTATCTGAGGGTTTTTTATTTTATTGGAGGATAGGGAATCACTTTTATATTTAATACTTTTATTTTAACTTTTAAATATTTGAATTTATAAAATTCATTTTGTTTGATGATTCTTCAAGCAATTCATTAATTTATTTTACAATTTTTATTATAATTTATTTATATATATTAAAAATGTAAATTTTATACTGAAAATTTATAATTATTAGTTTTTTTTTTTTTATATATAATTTTCTGCATGAAATAAAATAAGTTATATTCTGTCAGTGAATTTTAAACTTTATAAAAAAATTTTTGTTTTTTTTTTTTGATATACATATTTTTTTGAATATGTACTTGAAGTTGATAAATCATTTTAGTAAACTTTTTAAGTATAATTTGTACTTTGTTGATTTATTTAAACAACAAAAAAGCTATTTGATTAAAAATATTTTCCATCAAATCATATGAAATTTTTTCTATAAGATAGACAGTTTACGGTGTATGATTTCATTTGGAAATGCATTTTGACCAATTTTCAACTTTGTTTTTGTGAGATTCGATATGTCAATCAACAAAAAAATATCAAAAAAAAATTAGCAAAAAGCTAGTTTTGTTTGTTATTGATCAAACTATTTCTGCAATTTTTTTTAACTGAAAAAATAATAAAATTGTTAAACAAACATTCGTTAAAAATTGTTAAAAAAAAAATACCAAAGACATAATAGTTAAATAAAATTGAAATAAAAAATGCTAGAGTTTATATTTTTGAGGTAAAAAATAAATAAAATGCATCAGGTTTAAATAAAATATAAGAAATTGAAATACAACTCTTTTTGGATTTTAAAGAATTTTTTGTAATATTTATAAATCATCATGTTTATCTTGTCTCCAGTGAATACATTTTATTTATATATTTTTTTTTCTCTTGACAGATACATTTGTTTATCTTAATAATATAGAAAAAAAAATACAATATATATTGTCTTGATTTAAACAGTATTTGTTTACTATAAAGTTTATATTTATTATCATCAAAATATATAAATTATTTATCTACATTTTATGTTAGAAATTTTAAATTTTTAAATTTTTTCTATTCAATTTTTTACAACTGCATTGAAAGACAAGTCTTGTTAATGTTAAAAAAGATTTTTATTTCAACGAATTTTATGATTATGTTTATATATTCACAAACAACTAGAAAAAACCTATAAAAATAAAATTGATATCTTAAAAAAAAAAAAAAAAAAAAAATGAAACAAAATAGAATAAACAGATATAAAAAAGTTGAAGAAAAAAAAAAATAACTTGGTATATTTTTTTTTGCATTAGAAATTTGTTTATCGTGATGTACTAGTTTCAACTATTGGTAAAATTAAAAAACTAAAAGTCAACTAAATAAAAATAAAAATATAAACTATTTTATTTCAATTTTTTAGTATAAAAATTTAAACAATGATTTGTTATTTTTTCAATTTTATTTACCTAAAAATATTTATCAAAAAATTATTAAAATTAACTATAATTTTGTCTAAATAAATTTGAAAATAGCTTTTAACTTTTGTCAACTTTTTATGCAACAATGTCATTAAAATAATAACAATTGATTCCATAAATTAAATTGAAAAAAAAATAAGATAATAATTCATGAATTTAATCCAAATAACAGACAAATGTTTTTTTTTTTTTTTTTGCATTGGAATAATATCGAAACTATATATATATACTAAACTGATTTTCTTTATCTGGTTTTGTTGCACAGTCCACTCAAACAACAACAGCATCTGGTCCAATGAATCTTCGTTGGTTAAATCCCAAAACAGTTAGAATTTATATATTTAGCTTGTCTGTATTCAAAGGTATATGGTGTTATCAAACTTTTGCGTATAAACCAAGTGAGGATTCAGTCAGAATAAATAATAAAAAAAAAAAAAATATATAGAATAAAAATAGATAAAGGCTTTACCAAAAAGAACAAAATGCAATTGGTTATGGATTCACTGGAGAATCAAATTTTGAACCAAAAGTACTTTTTATATACACTAGAGAATCAAAGGATGTATGTTGGTGCCAATAGATTTTTTTTTTGTTGGTTCAAATAGGCTGTAAGAGATAGAAAATTCAACTAAAAAAAAATACAATTTTATTGCATAAGTTATTACATATATATACTTAAAAATTCTCAAGAGATAACTGAACTCTTCAAGCTTTTATTTTTTTTTTATCAACAAATTATTTATCAACAAAGTTATAGTTAAATAATTCAAATTTTTTTACTATTTTTATTTTAAATTGTTAATTAACTTATTGTCATTTTAAATATAAAAATATCTAAAATTTTTTAACAAATTTGTTTGGAAAAAAAAATAAAGTCATTGGATGTTTTAAACTATAAAAAATTGCTGATTTGTAATTTTTTATATTGTTGTTTACTAATTTGTTAACAAAAAATCAATTGTTGAAAATATAATAGTATTTTATTGTTGAACAGTTGAATGAAATGTCCAATCAAAAAAATAAACCATGATCAACAATAAACACAATAAAATTTTGAACATTCAAACCACAAACACCTTTGCTGTTGCAAGTCACCAAAATGGTCAATAGCATCAAACAGATGCTGCTTATACAATTTTTGTCTCTTTAATTTTATTCAAGTTGAATTATTTTACTCATTTTATATTTTTATTTGATATATTTTATATAATAATATACAACATTAATGGCATATTTGCAATATTCAATTCTTACCAAATGCAAAGTTATTTTTATTGGAAAATATTTATTTATTTGTATAATTTATTTTTTTTTCTTACCATAAACCAAACCGGTTTATTTTATCAATGATAACATCTGTACTAAAATGGTAAAAATATTTCCATATATGTAGATATTATAATTCAATTGAATAATATTTATAAAATTATTATATAATCAAAATTACTGACGATAAAAACATGAATAATTTTTATAAATTTATTTTATATTTTAGCTTGAAAAGTACATTTTTAAAATTTTATAATGTTTATTTCTTTTTTTGGATAATCAAAAATAAATTGTAATCAGATATTGAATTTGAATTTTTTTTTTTTTTTAAATTTTTAAAAATATATCATTATATTCATTGGTTTGACTAAGTCTTTGACTGTTTGGATTGACCCGTGATGGCACTTTTTTAAAAAATTCAAAAAAAAATATAAAAAATTTAAAATTTGAAAAACTTGCAATTGGAGGGTCTCAAGGGTGTTGATATCTAACCCCTGTAAAAATTTCAGATTTTTCAAACAAGTCATTCTATTTTTTTTCAATTTTTAAAAAAAGTGCTACCACGGTATGCCGCACCACGGTTAATTCAAACAGTAGACTAAGTCAAACCAATTTTCAAAACCACTTTTTTTTCAAAATGGCTTGTCCAAAAAATTTAAAATTTTTACGAGGATTAGATATTAACTCTTTAATAACAATAAAATTAAATAAATCATCGTTGATTTTTTTTTAAAACGTCAAAATAATTTTCCTAATATCAATAATTATTTTCTTCATTTAAAATTTTGAATTTAAAATTTTTCACAAGATATATAATAATTTATTTCATTTATTTAATTTAATTATATTTAATATAGGTATTTGTCTGTTTTACATTGTAATGTTTACCCATGTTATGATGCCACTGTAGTTTAACCACTCATCTTTGGATAATTATATTTGTACTCGTAACGCGTAACTGGAATGTGCGGGTTGAAGGTGTGTCATTAATGGCCCTCACACTCAATATAATATCAAACCCATCCAGATTCATATCAAATTTAAACTGTTTGAACATTTTATGTACAATTTTACTTTTTATTTTCTATGTCTCTTTATTCGTTTTCAATAAATATTAATAATTATTACTATATTTTTAAATAACAAATTTTATAAATAAAAATAAAATTTATGAAATATTTAAACAACATATTTAAATTTGATAAAATATTTATCAATATACATATATTTTAATAACAAATTATTTATATTTTTTATCAATAATTAATAAAGCTAGTCGTAAAACAATGACAAGTGATTTACCAAAAACTTCAAAATAAAATTTGTATATTTTTTTGAAACTTTTTAATTTTTTATGTTTCTTGTTTGATGCAAATAAATATACAATTACTATTTGATTTTAGATACATTGTTTACTTTGTTTACTGTACAAGTCATATTGTTCAACCATTATACAAAATAATTCAACTCCTTTGTATTATCAATAATTTGCATGTTCATTGACATCAAAATTATTCATACAAATATAAAATAAATCAAGCAAATATTTCATTATATATTTTTAATTTCAAATATAAAACAAAAAAAAGTAAGAATATATTTTTTTTTGAATGGAAAAATAAATGAGAATTTTACAGTTCAATTGTTATTTTACATTATTTTTTTTAATTTTCAATAAAATATATTGTTCATTGATTTGTTAATTTTAAATAGGGCTTCACCCAAGACTAAATATGCCAAGACTGAGCCCAGTCTTGTTTTGGTCTAGTCTTGGTTTTAATAACATTTGTCTTGTCTTGGTCTTGAATTGGTTTTCGCAATTGTTAACACGATTGAAACATAAAAACATTATAGGTTTAAACTTAAAAAAAATATTATCGACCGAAATTCCATATTTCCACAAAACTGACTCTGGCTAGACGTCGACGTTCGCGTCAAAGCTCAACAAAATCTTGAAATAAATAGAAGAAATTTATTGAATGCTTGGAAACAATGTCTTCCATTGTTGTCGACTAAATTCAATCATAATATTTCAATATTTAAACCAAGAAAAATTTATTTTGATGAAAATGCCTTATTTTCAAAAAAGTGACTCTAGGTCGGAGGTAGAAGATATCTTCAAAGTCCAATGAAATTTCAAAATGAATAGAAATAAATTTTTTTATGCTTCTAAACAACGTCTTTCATTGTTGGTAACTAAATTCAATCATAATATTTTAATATTTTAACCGAGAAAAATTTATTTTGATGAAAATGCAGTATTTTCAAAAAGACGACTCTAGGTCGGAGGTAGAAGATATCTTCAAAGTCCAATAAAATTTCAAAATGAATAGAAATATATTGTTTTATGCTTCTAAACAACGTCTTCCATTGTTGTTAACTAAATTCAATCATAATATTTTAATATTTTAACCGAGAAAAATTTATTTTGACGAAAATGTCTCATTTTCACAAAGATGGGTCTAAGTCGGAGGTAGAAGATATCTTCAAAGTCCAATAAAATTTCAAAATGAATAGAAATAATTTGTTTTATGCTTCTAAACAACGTCTTCCATTGTTGTTAACTAAATTCAATCATAATATTTTAATATTTTAACCGAGAAAAATTTATTTTGACGAAAATGTCTCATTTTTACAAAGATGGGTCTAAGTCGGAGGTAGAAGATATCTTCAAAGTCCAATAAAATTTCAAAATGAATAGAAATAATTTGTTTTATGCTTCTAAACAACGTCTTCCATTGTTGTTAACTAAATTCAATCATAATATTTTGATATTTTAACCGAGAAAAATTTATTTTAACAGAAATGTCTCATTTTCACAAAGATGGGTCTAAGTCGGAGGTAGAAGATATCTTCAAAGTTCAATAAAAATCCAAAATGAATAGAAATAATTTGTTTTATGCTTCTAAACGACATCTTCCATTGTTGTTAACTAAATTCAATCATAATATTTTAATATTTTAACCGAGAAAAATTTATTTTAACAAAAATGTCTCATTTTCACAAAGATGGGTCTAAGTCGGAGGTAGAAGATATCTTCAAAGTTCAATAAAATTTCAAAATGAATAGAAATAATTTGTTTTATGCTTCTAAACAACGTCTTCCATTGTTGTTAACTAAATTCAATCATAATATTTTGATATTTTAACCGAGAAAAATTTATTTTAACAGAAATGTCTCATTTTCACAAAGATGGGTCTAAGTCGGAGGTAGAAGATATCTTCAAAGTTCAATAAAAATCCAAAATGAATAGAAATAATTTGTTTTATGCTTCTAAACGACATCTTCCATTGTTGTTAACTAAATTCAATCATAATATTTTAATATTTTAACCGAGAAAAATTTATTTTAACAAAAATGTCTCATTTTCACAAAGATGGGTCTAAGTCGGAGGTAGAAGATATCTTCAAAGTTCAATAAAATTTCAAAATGAATAGAAATAATTTGTTTTATGCTTCTAAACAACGTCTTCCATTGTTGTTAACTAAATTCAATCATAATATTTTGATATTTTAACCGAGAAAAATTTATTTTAACAGAAATGTCTCATTTTCACAAAGATGGGTCTAAGTCGGAGGTAGAAGATATCTTCAAAGTTCAATAAAAATCCAAAATGAATAGAAATAATTTGTTTTATGCTTCTAAACGACATCTTCCATTGTTGTTAACTAAATTCAATCATAATATTTTAATATTTTAACCGAGAAAAATTTATTTTAACAAAAATGCAGTATTTTCAAAAAGACGACTCTAGGTCGGAGGTAGAAGATATCTTCAAAGTCCAATAAAATTTGGAAATGAATAGAAATAAATTTTTTCATGCTTCTAAACGACATCTTCCATTGTTGTTAACTAAATTCAATCATAATATTTTAATATTTTAACCGAGAAAAATTTATTTTAACAAAAATGTCTCATTTTCACAAAGATGGGTCTAAGTCGGAGGTAGAAGATATCTTCAAAGTCCAATAAAATTTCAAAATGAATAGAAATAATTTGTTTAATGCTTCTAAACAACGTCTTCCATTGTTGTTAACTAAATTCAATCATAATATTTTAATATTTTAACCGAGAAAAATTTATTTTAACAAAAATGTCTCATTTTCACAAAGATGGGTCTAAGTCGGAGGTAGAAGATATCTTCAAAGTTCAATAAAAATCCAAAATGAATAGAAATAATTTGTTTTATGCTTCTAAACAACGTCTTCCATTGTTGTTAACTAAATTCAATCATAATATTTTAATATTTTAACCGAGAAAAATTTATTTTAACAAAAATGTCTCATTTTCACAAAGATGGGTCTAAGTCGGAGGTAGAAGATATCTTCAAAGTTCAATAAAAATCCAAAATGAATAGAAATAATTTGTTTTATGCTTCTAAACAACGTCTTCCATTGTTGTTAACTAAATTCAATCATAATATTTTAATATTTTAACCGAGAAAAATTTATTTTAACAAAAATGCAGTATTTTCAAAAAGACGACTCTAGGTCGGAGGTAGAAGATATCTTCAAAGTCCAATAAAATTTGGAAATGAATAGAAATAAATTTTTTTATGCTTCTAAACAACGTCTTTCATTGTTGTTAACTAAATTCAATCATAATATTTTAATATTTTAACCGAGAAAAATTTATTTCGACAAAAATGCAGTATTTTCAAAAAGACGACTCTAGGTCGGAGGTAGAAGATATCTTCAAAGTCCAATAAAATTTCAAAATTAATAGAAATAAATTTTTTCATGCTTCTAAACAACGTCTTCCATTGTTGTTAACTAAATTCAATCATAATATTTTAATATTTTAACCGAGAAAAATTTATTTTAACAAAAATGTCTCATTTTCACAAAGATGACTCTAAGTCGGAGGTAGTAGATATCTTCAAAGTTCAATAAAAATCCAAAATGAATAGAAATAATTTGTTTTATGCTTCTAAACAACGTCTTCCATTGTTGTTAACTAAATTCAATCATAATATTTTAATATTTTAACCGAGAAAAATTTATTTTGACGAAAATGTCTCATTTTCACAAAGATGGGTCTAAGTCGGAGGTAGAAGATATCTTCAAAGTCCAATAAAATTTGGAAATGAATAGAAATAAATTTTTTTATGCTTCTAAACAACGTCTTTCATTGTTGTTAACTAAATTCAATCATAATATTTTAATATTTTAACCGAAAAAAATTTATTTTGACGAAAATGCAGTATTTTCAAAAAGACGACTCTAGGTCGGAGGTAAAAGTCTGCGTCAAAGTCCAAGAAAATCCTAAAATGAATAGAAATAAATTGTCTACTGCTCGGAAACAACGTCTTCTATTGTTGTTCACACGATTGCATCATAAAACCATTATAATTGAATTTAGAAAAATTATTATTGACCAAAATGCCTTATTTCTACGAAACTGACTCTGGCTTGTAGGACTTTACCCATGACTAAATAGGCCAATCTTGTCTTTGTCTTTTCTTGGTTTTAAAACCATCAGTCTTGGTATGGAGTGAAGCTGTCATTTTAAAAATTAATTAATAAATCATTCAATTAATTTAAAAATTAAAAATATCCATTAAAAAAAAGCTAAAATAATTATATATAAAAATATAAATTAAAAATCAAATTAATTTTAATATAATTATTATAATGATCAATAAATATTTCATGACAAATAAATATTATCTGTGACATTAATTATAGAAATAGGTTATTCGTGTTTGTCCTTTGGAGTAATTATAAACTTTGAATAAATATATATATAATATTTAGACGATGAAAGATATGTGTACACGTAAATTCAAAATGTATATATATTTATGTTCATCGTTGCTTCAAACAATTTCTCATTTTCCTCATTCTCTTGAGTTGAATCTTCTAGTAGTTTGGAAAATTCAATGTCTATATTTGTAACATCACCCTTGGGCTGTAACTTTAGCTTCATGTTATCTCTCAACTTACTCATGGTCAGAGACAGATTCACTGATTATTCAACAAAATAGTTTCTTTGTCATTTCACAATTAATATAAACCACTTGACATTTATTTTTTCACATTATTATTTTTATTATATTATTAATAACGAAAAAAAAAAAAATTTAATTAAACAAATATAAATTTTTATCTTTATTTTTCCAAATTTAATTTATAAATTAATTTTTAAAATATTTTTTATCCAACTTTATTAATTTTTATAATTTTAATTAAATTTTAAAATATATTTTTCATTTAAAAAATACAAAAGTTAATTAAAATTTAATTTAATTTATTATTATAATTAGCATGGATTTTTTTTTAAAATTTATATTATTTACATTTCACACGTATACTTATTTGTTTTTTTTTATTTAAAAAATTTTATTAATTTGTGAATGTTTTTTTAAAAATAACAGTAGTTTAATATAAATTTTAGAGGTAAAAAAATTGTTGAATTATAAAAAAATATTCAAGGGATGAAAAGTATAAATAAAAAAATTTTTTTATACTTATATGTGAATTTCACGTAATACTTGTGAATGGAATTGAATACATAATGTTTAAATGTATATTATATATGTACATATATATGAATCTATTGGTGGTACCACATGGTTTAATAGTCATACAGAAAATTTTATTTTATCAGTATGTTACTGTATTTTGTGACAACATTTCAAAAGCAGTAGTCTTTCTTTTACAGTAAGCATCAACTTGACAACAACACTCATATACTTATAGAATTTTAAAAAACCTTTTTATTTATTTATATAAATATTATTATAGTTATTATTGTAATAGTGCATGACATATTGTTGGAATTCTTTTTTTTCAATGAAATTTGAATTTATTTAAATCAAGCAATTTGTAATATTATATATATGATTTTTTTCTCGTGGCAAATATTCATTTTAATATTAAAAAATGTTCAAGTTATAAATTTAATTTAATTTAATTTTTTTAAATTTAATAATATCATGAATATTTTTTATATTTTTGAATTGCCATTTTGATAAATAGAAGAAGTAGATGTTGAAAATCTAGAAATTCATTTGAAAATTTTTTTAAAATATAATAAAATATTTGCAAAAAAGCATATATCCATTTAAAATTAATTTAAAAAAAAAAATTACTGATAAAAAAGTATAAATAGATGTCAATATTTTTCATATTTTAATATCCAAGAAACATGACTTAATAATTTCTCAAAGCTTTTGCTTTCAATAAAAATAACAAAGAATTTCTTCAGTTATTAATTTATTTTTATTAAAATTAATTCCAACTTATATAATAAATTATTATTTCCAATCTGAATAGAAATACCAAGTTAAAAATATGCATTTATACAATTTTCTTATTCAACTATTTTCAATAGAAAAAAAAAAATACCCATTACAATATAAAAATCGAAACAGGTCAATTGAAATATAATCGATTAATTTAAAACATATTGAATGAACAAAAAAAAAAATAAATAAATAAATAAATAATACAAATCATTTACATAATATTAAATTTATAAAATAATAAATATGAATTTTATTTTGTCTAGAAAAAATTGTATACAAATTGTAGAAAATAGATGATGAAGAAAATCGAAAAGCTATTATTTTTACTGATCAAATATTAACCTAGATATTTTACTGGGCAACGAGTGTTATATATTTTAAATAAAAATAAAAAAGATAAATGATGAAAAAAAAACGTTATCCTTTGGTCTTTATAAGGAGTGTATGTATTACCATTCAATTTTCACAGTATAAACATCCGTTAAATGATATATTTTCATTCAAAATTTCACATGTTCATAATTCAACTGATAAAGGTATCTCTCTAGAATTTTTTTCCATTTTATACTGATAAATATATTGTCGAATATTTTTTAAGCCAAGAGCTTATATTTCTTATAGTGTATATCATTTTTATTTATTTATTTTATATATATATATTTTTTTTATAAATTTCTGCAATGGAAGGTTGCAAAGTTGCTGCTGTTTATTTTATTATTATTATTATTTTTTCTCAATAAAATTTTTTTTCAACGTTTAATATGCTTTCACCATCATGCATTGAAAACGTGACTGCCAAAGGCAACAAAATGGACCTGCACTTACAAAATATACTTCAAACACATCATTCGTTTTATTTACTTATATTTTTTATATTTTTTTTTTTAAATAAGTATCTTTGACTTCCGTGAATTTAAGAAAATTTAACACAATTTAACACGTTATTCTTCTGCATTATGTAGTAAATATTTAATCACGTAAAATATTGGATAAATTTAATTATTTTTTTTTTCTTTTAATTTAAATTCAATTTATTTGTTTAGATAAATTTTTTTTAGTAGAAAATCTAATCGAGATGGAAATTTACTAATTATTTTCTCTTGTTAATTTTTTTTTAATTAATTTTCTTTATATTATTGAGCCTATATGGTGAATTTATTTTTTTATTTTTTTAAATTACAATATCGACAAAATGACAGATAAAAAAGGGAAAAAAAAATTTGACACAAATAAAATTGAACAATTTATTTTTAAATGAGCTTTTTTTTTCAGTATGTGCGTAATAGTGTCAGTCCATGACCACAGGCTGTAATATCATAGACTTTTTTAGTCACTACTTTTTTAGAAAAATAAAATAGATATGTATATAAAAAAGTTGGCCACTATGTTAGATATATACCAACTGACACTTTAATCTCACGTAGAACACGTAATTTAAACATTATTTTTTTTATATTTTTTAAATTGCATCTCTATCTGTATGCAATGCCAGTAAATTTCTTGGCAATGAATTCAACTGATATTTCTTAACTGCAACAACTTCCTATTCTTATTATTTTTCATTGGAATTTTTTCAATGTGTGGCTTGGCCAACTCTTCAACAACTCTCACAACATTTTCAAGTTTTTTCATTTTCATTTTTTTTTTTAGCTTTTTTAACTTATTCCATTTGCGTTTATATATAACATGTATTTTTTCGTTGAATCCACTACTTATTACCTGTATTTGCATAAAATATATCACTAGCTATTTTTTTATTTTTTTTAAACTTGAATTTAAAATTTTATCTATTTTTCAATTATTTTCTACTCAATTATCTAATTTTTAACATTTTTATTTTATAAATTTACAGAGTTTATAGAATAAAATAAAATTGAAAAAAGTAAATATTAAAAATTAACATTTACTCTTTAAAATTTAACTTGAAATTTTGTATTTATTTTATTTTAATATTAAACAAATGTTTAAATAAAAATTGTTAATAAAACATTTAAAAGTAAAAAATTCAACAAATAATTAGTGTTTTTTATTTTTTCAATTTTAATTTTAATTTTTTCATTAGTTTTAAATGAATTAGAAATTTCTTGTGTATAGAAATTAAAAAAACTCTAATTAAATTTATCAATCGTATTAATAATAATAATAATAATAATAATAATATTGTTTGGAAGTGATTTCAATTTATCAAATTTTATATTTTCATCATGACGATGGTATATGTATCTCGTCTTTGTTTGATGAACAATATGTGGTCACTGCAGAAGGTAAAACCACAATCCATGAAACACATAACATCAACACAAAATGAGTAAATTTAACTGCAGATATTTGTCGTAAAATATTTCAATGTTTTATTTTACGTATACATTTAGTTAAATTAAATTTACTTTTTTTTTCAAATTTTATTTATTATTTGGTCTTTTGTCGTTGTCATTTCTCAATATTTTCACTAAACCCAGAGGCAAGAATATATTATTTGTAACTTGCAAAATAATAATTTTCGATCTACCTCATATTCAAAACGTCCAATTTAATAATTCGAAAAAATAAACGTATGTTTCAACACCCCTCAGGAGATAATATTTAACAAATATTATTTTATATTTTCTCTTTTTTATTTTTACTTTGATTGCAATTTTTTTTATTATTATTATTAAATTACTAGAATTATATTTATTTGTTTTTATTGTTGAATTAATTTTTATTATTACAGCAATTAAAAATAACAAAAAAAATTTTTTTAATAAATTTGTATTATTGGCTTGTCATTTTCAAGATGCAATATATATTTTCCGTCGGTGCATTATGATAAAGTTAACTGGACAATAGATGATGCGACGGTAAATTCAAAAGGAAAAATAAATAAATATAATGAAAAATTTATTGAATTTTTTTTTATTAAATTATTATCTAAATTATAATTAATAAAATTTCAATTAAAAATAGAAACATCAATTTACCAATTGGCATTTAATATAAAAAATTTTAACTCATTTGTTTTACACTTTTACTGATAATAAATTCACTAATTATCACAAATTTTAAATCACAAATTAATATTAAAATAAAATAAATATAATAATAATAATCACTGTAATCCATCTTGATTTTTGGCTCTTCTCATTAATAATCACAATAATAAAAATTGAAATTTAATTATCATAATATAATAAATCAATTTGGCAAAATATATAAATATCATTAATAACAATATTATATTTTATAAATATTTATATTATTCAAGTAAAATTAAAATCATTAAAATAAATAAAAAAAATAGGCCACCAATTAATATAAACAAATATAAAAAAATTTCAATTTGAAAAATATTTAAATTAATGACAATAAATTATTTCAAAAAAATATCTATGATACCAATAATAAATTAATAAAATAATAAAAATATATATAATTTTTATAAATTAATTAAAAATAATTATAAAAAAATAAAATTGAAAATATATATTGTCAAAAAATTAAATTAAATAAACATTTTAAACTTTATTTTATAATAAATTAATAATCACAAACAGAGAGCAACACTATGGATCTATGTTGTACCTAGGAAGCGCGAGGAGAACTCTAGTAGTGGGGGTATACAGCCTGCCTTCTTAAAGCTTTATGATTTTTTTTAAAAAGCCCGCTAAACTCTCCCACCATCATAACAAATCACCTCATTCCATAACCCCCATTTGAGCTTATTGCAAATACTCATTCTCCCACTATTTAACAGACATCTATTGCAACTTGGCATATCAGTGCATTTTCCATTTTTTTTTTTTTTTTTTTTTTTTCCTCTGTACATTACCCTTTTCATCCCCCTTCACCACCTCCTCCTCCTCCTCCTTCTCATCCAATATTTAATTCTATCTTCTCACAGTTAACCACTGACTCAGCTTAGTTGCACTTTTTTTTTTTTTTTTTTTTTTATATATATATATATATTTGTCCTTTTTTAATACTTGTTTATTTATATTTTTTTATTTTTTTATTTTTTATTTTCAATGCAACTATCCCACTTTTTGGCCTCAATGCAATTTTACATCGTCAAAACGCACTGTCTTTTCCTCTCTCTCTTTATTTCTCGGTACACACATATATTTATTTTAGCAATGTATAAATAATTTTATTTTTTTATTTTTCTTGTTGATTTACCAATACTAAAAAAAAAAAAAAATATATATTTATTGTACATGTATGTGCAGTCTAACTGGTTAGACTCAGCTGCACATTCTCCAATCTATAAAATGAATGTACATATAATATGTATACCGTTGGTTTATTTTACTTTTTTTTATTATTTAATTTATTTATTTTGAGTCAAATTTCACAAAGTGAAAGTACGTATAATATATTTTATAAAAATTTATTATAAATTTTAGGCTTTTTTTTAATTCAATTTATTTTTATATTTTTAGATTTTTTATTTAAATAATTTAATTGTGTAATTAATCTATTGATTAATTTAAATAAATTATATTAAAATTATTTGTAAATAACAAAATTCAATTGATAAATTGTTGAATAAAAAATATATGATGAATTATTAAATTAAAAATAAAATATTTTAGAAAATAAAATATAATATTTGTTGATTATAAATTCTGCTCGCACTTTCATATTGCTAGACTCAATTCATGCCAAGGCTGATTGGGTGCGTTGCCCTCTATTGCCCCTATATACTATGCTGGCATAAAAGTGCAGCAGCCAACCGATGGAATATGGCCCCACTACAATCATCATCATCATCATCATCATCATCACATTGCCAAAATAATAAATAAAATAAAAATAATATATATTTATAAAAAAGTTGCACACAGCCAGTTTCTTGGTTCAGACAGTGTTACCCATGATACTTGCAATTGCCTTAGACCTTAAACTGCATAGCATGCAATGTGCACAGACACTCTTTTATTTATTTATTTTTTTTTTCTTTTCTTTATTTTCTGTGTGCCCAATTCCACTTTACCCTGTTTTCTCGTGTATATATGTATATACTAACATGATGATCACGAAGACAAGTCATGAAGCTTCTTTCTCCTTATTTGATACTTACCTTTTTTTTTTTTTTTTTTTTTTTATATTATTTATATTTTTTTTTTTTTTTTTGTACTGTTTTGGCCAAGTACTCTGTTCATTTACTGACAACTTTTTTGTACAGCATAGCCAACATTGCAAGATGCATTTTAAATAATACAGGTATAAATTTATCAAACTATTATTATTCAATTTTAAATAAATATAATAATAATTTTTTCTTAAATTTATACTTTTTTATATTTTATTTGAAATGAAATATTACCATGTCTATTTGATTCTTAATAAAATGAATAATTGTCAATTGAATTATTTTAAAAATAATTAATTTACCTATTTATATAATATATATATATTTTTTTTGGCTGACCTATATATAAAATTTTCATAAAATCAATAAAACAAAATTGAATTGTTATTTCAATTAAGCTCTACTTTCAATAATAAAAAAAAAATAAAATAAAAACAACAAAATAATTATAACTAATAATTATTTTAATATATATTTCAATTATAATTAAATTTTTATCAATTAAATTAAAAAATATGAAAATCAAAATACAAATTATATTTAATTAAATAAAAAATTTGATTAAAATTTTCACATTCAGTGATATAATTATTCAAATTTATAAAATGATAATAAAAATGAGGTCAAATTAAAAAATATTTTGTAAAGTTAAAATAATTATATCTAATTTTTTTTTTTTTTATAATTTTTTATTTCGCCCACACTGTCGTCTATGTTAATGTATTTTATTTATTTCATGACCATCTGAATAATATAGCCCACTCTTATATGATTATTGTCGAATGAGTGTATAGAATTATATTTTTATATACAAGTATGTATAGAACAAGAAAAAAAAAAATGCATTTAATTTGTGCATTTTCGCAGGAAGTAGGTCGCATACAACGAAAAAATAAAAAAGTTAACGGAATAAAATGAGACACTGTATATTTATTTGAATTGAAAAAGACAAGCTATTTATTATTTCTTGTAATATATTTTATTATTTTATATTATTTTTAATTTATATATAACTTGATTGTTTATTAAAAAATTATATTCTTGTTGCACTTTAGTCATAAAAAAAATAAAATTATTGTGTCATTCAAACTTTCAATCAAAATCACATTATCAATTGATAAAATTATTTTATTAAATAAATATAAAAATAAATCATCTATTTTTATAAATTTATCTTGACAATTTAAATATTATTTTTAATTGATAATTAATTGCTCAATAACATAAATAATTTGATAAATTTCATTATTTTGTTTAGAAATAAATACATATTGTTAGTAATTTTAAATAAAAAATTTATTTATTCAACAATGTGTTGATAAAAGAATAAAAAAACCAATCGACTTTCACATTACTCATATCTCACTGACTTGAAACATGTATATATTTTTATTTTTAAATAAATTTGTAATACAGGTATTTTTTTATTTTTTTTTTTTCATAAAAAACTGCAGTAGCATGTAAATTATTTTTCTCACTTAAAAAATATTTAAAATACATGTATTATTGTTGTTATTATGACAAAAATTATTTGTTTTTCAAAACTAAATTCAATGAAAAAATAAATTTTTTTGATGTTAAATAAAATTTCAGATACGGGTAGAAAGTAATTTTTAATTTCACACATTATCTTGTTATTTATTTATATTTATTTGTTATTTTGTTTATTCATAATAAATTTTATAATTATGTAAAAAAATTTCAAAGTCAAACAAATATATATAACTTTCACTATTATCCTCAATTATAAATGCAATATTAATTTAAATAATTTATTCGTTTTTATTTTAATATTGTAATATACAGTTAAATAAAAACAGCATAAATAAATTTGTTAAATATATATATATTTTTTTTTTGTTTAGCTATGTACATGTTAAACTATGTATGCATTTAATGTGAACTTGCACTTTGGCCTGTTTTTTTTATTTTTTATTTTGCCAGTTAAAATACCAAGACTTTGTCAAGTTTAATGCAACACATAAAAAAGAAAAAAAAATTTTATGACACAAGAAAACAAAAGTAATTTAAAGATAATGTTTAATATTATTTTAATTTTTTTTTAGAATAAAATAATTTTTATTTCTAGGAATTTTATTTGTTTATACTTTTTTTTTTTGGTTAATTTTTTAGGAGAAAAATATTTCAGTAGAATGAGTAATTATTGGTCAGACACATCCGGTAATTTTTTATTTTTTTTTTTCAAGATTGTTATTTATTGAATAATATTGTGTCAATTTTTTTAATAATTATTTTATACACTGATTTGAAAAAAAAAATAATAATTTTTGTTAATATTTAAATAACAAAAATTTTAGTTAAAAAAAATTAATATTTGGCTGACTAAAATAAAAATATCTACTGATTTTAAAAATAAATTATTTTAAATTATTTTACAATTAAAAATTATTTATCATTTATTATATATTTATATTTTTATTATTATTATTTTTCTTTGTTCTAAAAAATAAAAGTTACTAAAAAAAAAAAAAAAAAATTATACGATTTCTCTCGGTGACTTTCTATTCACTCGATATTTATTTGTCACTAAAAAATTTATAAAAAAATAAAATAATTATATAAAATTAAAAAATAAAAGATTCTAAAATTTTAATTTAATAATTTTTTCAATTAAAAAAAAATTAGTTAAATTTAAATTAGATAAAATTAATAATTTAATAAAAAATAAAAAAAAAAATTTTAAACATTGAAAATTTAATTTTTATATTTTTACATGGTGTTAATAAATTTGTGTGTGTGTTATCCCACTGCATGTATTATAGCAAATGCATATCCATGATTGCAAAATAAAAATAAAAAAAAGTTAAAAAAGGTAATACCTTTCTATATGCACCTTTTGGGCTGCTGCAGCATTTGGAACGTATATGCACTCAGCAATAAATAGAGCCCTCGAACAAAACCGGTTGGCCAATGTTTTTTTTTTTTTTTTTTTTTTTTTTTCTGGTTTGCACTCTAGCAGAGGATAAAAATTTGGTGGTTTAAAGAGTAAGGGGACAAATATAAACTGCATCAAAAAGTTTTCATATAAATGCAGCCACAGATTGTACAGAGATCCGCATGCCATAAACTTTTTCAACTGGACAAAATACATGTATATTTATTTATTTATATATATTTATAAATTATTATATTTTTATTGATTTATATATTTCATGTCATCTGGGGTTAAAATTGTTTCAAATAAAAATTATAGCAGTCTTTTCAACGTCAGTTGGGGATTTCTTTTGTCGACAATTTCCGGTTAATATTGTATATAAAAGCAGTGAATTATTATTTAACTCTTTTTTTTTTTTTTTTTTGTTATTACTTCAAGTTCAGGAAGTTATCTTTTCCATAATATATTGATATATTTTTTATAACGAATATTAATAACAAATGATAAATAAAAAATAAAAAAAAAGATTTATTTTATTTTTTTTCTTTTGTTCTTTACAAATTGTTTATTGACTATTGTAAAGAATTTTTTTTTTATACAATTGATTTTACTGATTTAAAAATAATAAATAACATTTTATTTTTTCTTTTTTTTAATTATTAAAATTGTATTATTATCAAAGTATGTTGATAAAAAAAAAATATTATAAAAGTTTGAAAAAAAAAAAAAAAAAAGTGTACAAGAGTTTAAAAACGATGCTAAAGAGTAAAATGAAAAATATTTTTGAGAGGATGAAAAAAAAAGAGTTAAAAGAGGAGGATGAGGAGAATTAAGGAGGATTCGTCCTTCCTTTAAGTCCATCTGTCCGTGAATTTTGGTGGTCTTTTATATAGCATACAGGAGAGAGGAAAAATGATGCTGTTTTGGGGTGGTTGACCTGAAGTAGGGTTCGTTGCACCCAAAGGCCCCCCTTTTTTTATTTTTTTATTTTATTTTTAAATTATTTTTTAGTCCCCTTCCATAGTGATTTCTTTGGTCATCGGACCTATGCTTCCTTTATTTTTTCTTATATATTTTTTTAAATCTTCAACTTCGTGGCATGCTCAAAAAAATATACATGATCAAACCAAAAATAAATTATAGTTATTTAACATTGACCTCTTCGAATAGTCAGTTATTTTGTAGTTGTATTTTTTTCTCATCAAATTCTCATTATTATTTTTAAATTTTTTTTACTCTGTTTATCGCTTTTTTAATTTATTCATGAGAATATAAAGTTTTTTTTTGATTAAATATGTACTTTTGTATATTTTAAAAAAATTTTTTTTCTAATAAATAAGACTCGTTGAGTTACTAGATATATTCAGATTGTAAAAAGCTCAATGAAATATTCAATTCAAAAAAAAAAAAAAAAATATTTATTATCAAAAAAATACCTGGACAATTGATTGAGTTAATTAAAAATTATTTAAAATGAAAATTTATCAATTCAATAATAAAAAATATCCAATAGCGAAATATTCAATTTTATAATATTATTTTGTTTATTTTTCATTATCTTTGTATTATTTTTTTCAATGATTAATTTACAATTTTAAATATGTTTTTTGCGTATCAATAAAAACTACATGATATTTTTAATGAAAATAATTTTATTTTCTGATGATTTGATTTTGAAATTTTTTATTAAAAATATCATCATATATTGAATTAAAAAGTTCAATAAAATTATATTTCCTTTTATTTATTGTTTTTTTAATTTTATTATTTTATAAATTCAATGGAAAATTTATTATTTTTTTTTTTTTATATATATAAAACAATACTTGTCTACAGAAAAATATTTTTCTTTTGTAAAATATAATATAGACCCGATGGCATTATGCACATAACCGCATAATGTTATATATATATATATGAATTTTGATTTTTTTTTTAATTTATATTATTATTATTTTTAAGAAAAACGACTGCTGCAATGCTCCAAAGCATACACACCACGCAAATCATCCTTTTGGAAACGTTTCTTTTATTTTTTTTTCCTTTTTTTTGTTTTTTTTTTTAGATTGGTGTAATTTTTGTGTTCGCGAGTTGCAACAACCGCCAGGGTGCATTGTCCGGATACTTCCTGCTGTTGCTTCATGGTTCCTTATATTTTCATAAAATTTTTTTGTTTATTTTTTTTTATAATTTTGAATTGCAAGACACACGCATGTATCACTAGAACCTTATAATTTTTAATTTATATTATTTTTTATTTTTTTTTTTTTGGCATTCATGTAGGTAATAAATATTTTCAAGTAAAATAATTAAAAATTTATTTAAATATGAAAAGCAAGTGTAATTTTGACCTGCTGTTGATGATTTTATTTGATATATATTTTAGTAGAAATATAAGTTGTACCAGTTGGAAGACAAGGGTATATTATATTAACCCCAGGTAAAAAATAATAAAATATTTAATTTTTTTTTTTTTTTGTATATTATTTTGTGACATATAATATACAATTTAAATTTAATAACCTTAAATTCTTATATACACCGTGAAATAAAGTAAAAATCAAAATAATATTTTGTGCGTGTCGTAAGTTTATTTTAGGCCCCAAAGCAAATTTCTCTAATGGCAGATGTTAAACTGAACAAAAAACTGGACACTTTTTTTTTTTTTTTTGCAAATAAATTTTCATGTTTATGCTTGAATATATAAAAAATATAAATAAATAAATATTTATATAAAAAAATTATAACTACTTATACAACAAAATTGCTACGTTCATTGTAAATTTTTTTTTGTCAATTTTTTACAATATGTTTAGGGAATGCAATATATACTTGAATGAAATTTTATTCAGATATGAAAAAAAAAAAAAAAAAATTGGAATTGATATCAAAGAGACGCTTTTATACTGAGTTTAACATTTTTTTTTATTTTCAATTTGAAAAAGACGATATTATGAGACATTATGAGATATGCCAGTTGAAAGTGTTGTCATTTGAACAACATTCATTCAGTAACACGCATCACAAAGAAATAGATATAAAAAATATAAAAATATATAAAATAAGTTACAAACATCAAAAAAAATATCCATCGACATAAACTCAGTGAATATAAAAATAAAAAAAAATGGAATTTACGATATAAAAAAATGAAAATAATAAAATTACTGATAAAAAATATTTCAAAATCAAATTGAAATTTATAAAGTTTAATATAACAGTAACTAATAATTATAGAATGAAAAAATCTAGGCCATGTTATCATGCTGATTAGAAGAAAAAAAAAAAAAACATTTATTAATAAATAAAATAAAAATATAAAGCATAAATTCTGATGCTGCTTTCTACAAGCAGGAAACAGTGCAAAAAAATATATTTTATCGCTATTTATGCGGTTGAAATGATAAGCTCATAAACACACGTCTGTATTATATTTACAAGACAATTACGAGTTTTAAAAATAATGGATAAAAAAAATCATTCGATTGGCATTGAAAAATTAAAAAGATTAACAACATTTGTTATTTATTATTATTATCTACTTGCTAGTGGATATTTTCCATCAATTTTTTTTATCCATTGGGAATTTTTGTCGAGGGTATTTAGTATAAGCAATAAATTTGATTAATATTTTAAATAAATCAAATTTCTGGCAATAACACTAATTCGATATTGAAATTACTCCGAGTGTAATTTTTAAATTAAATTGGTTGTTTTAAATTTAACAATTGATGTATTTATTTTCGATAAATGATAAATTAAAATATATAAATGGTATGAATTATTAAATTTATAATTTTATTATTTTAATATGACTTTTGGTTTTTCCAGTTAAATTCTAATTACAATAATTATTCATTCGTTATAATTTTTCATATTATTATTGATATTTATTTTTCAATTAAAATTAATTACTAAATTTGTGTTTGACAAAGTATTAAATTATTTTCATTTATTTTTAAAATTCATTTTTTTTTAGTTAATTTTTATAGTTGTTTCTAAGAGAGAGAGAGAGAGAGAGAGAGAGAGAGAAAGTAAACGGATAAATATCGTTTTAGCAAGTTTGGATATCTTCATCAATCTTTCCTGTTGAAAATTGTAGACTCAAGTAAAAGGAAGTTCGGCGAACTCATTTCAAGCATTTTGGCCAAAACCAAAATTTATGCTTTTTTTTTTTTTTTATATTTATTTTTTCATTCTCTTAATTTTGTGTTCTTTAGTCTGTAACAAAACTACCTTCTTTATAAAAATAAAAAAGTGTTAAATACAAACGATCACACAACTTTAAGGTTCAGTAAATTTAAGCTCAAAGTGCAAAGAATTCTCAGTTCAGGACTTTTTATTATTTTAAATCTCTCTCAAGTTTCAATGATTTATATTTTTTAACAAGCTAAAAAAGTCAAGATTGCTGCTGTTAAAATTACAAGATTCAAACATAACCCTTCATTTTATTATTTCTATTTTTTATATTTAAAAAAAAAAAAAAAAAAACTAAAATAATCATAAAAAAAAATGTTTAGATGTCATGATGATACTTGAATCCTTAATGTTATTTTTCACGCTGTCACTCTCATGAAATATTTATAATCATAAAACCAAAAATGATAATAAAATAATCTCAAAAAAAAAAAATAAAAAAAAAGTCAAGTTTAATGTAAAATTCAAACAGCATAGTGACAATTTCAAAGAACTGTGATAAATAAAATTATAAAAAAAAAAAAAATTATAAAAAACATATAGAAACTTGTTTGTAACTTGGACAAATTCACTTGACCCCAACCATAACTGGACAAACCCCCCTTTAAAAATAAATATATATAAAATGATAAAAAAAAAAAAAAAAAAATTAAGTCCATCGAATTCATAATCCGATATTTGTAACGGGAAATTTTTTCTCAAAAAAAAAATATTATAAAAATCTCAAATAACGGCCAAATCAAAAGCAATAAAAATACCAAAAGAAAATTATTTAAAATTAACGAGCTTTTTCTATGCACACAGAGCTTTTATATAAAAAAAAAAATAAAAAATAAAAACAAGACTAAAAAAGTTAAAGCAGATATGTATATATTATCACTGTTGAATTGCATATGAAAAAAAAATATAATAATAATAAAAATAAAGTTAAATTGAGAATGCAAAAAAAATATAAAAAAAAACCGAGGACATGTTACCTCACATACGTATATATGTGTATATTTAAGTGGAAAAAAAGCCTGGATAACCTTGACCGAGAATCCGGGTTTGCTCTTTGGGAATTAATGTTTAATGCCAAACCGGAAGAGGAAAATTTTATATCCTTTATATATATGCAACTATATGTATAAAAAAATATAAAAAAAAATAAATAAGGTCTTTGGGTAAACAGTGATGACCATGAGGGTCGTACAAAATTTTATTTATTTTTATATATATAACTCTCTCAACATTCATAAAATTTGTTCAAATAAAATTCATACAATTGTACGTGTGTCTTATTTAATTTTGGTCAATAACCCACTTGTTAAAAATAACATTAAGCAATATTACAAAATTCACATGTAATATGCAGTTGTGAATAATAATCATCTGAATATATCAATTTTTAATATATTTTTTTTCTTTATTTTTTTTTAATTAATAAAATTAATTGTTGATTTTTAAATTGTCAATAAATACTTTTTTTTTCATTTTTTTAATATAAAGCACAATAAAAAAAGCTCAAGATAAATTATGAAAATAATTAAATGAAAGATAACAAAATGACTCAAGTTTTTTTTTTAAATATTGATAAGAAAAATTTTAATTTATTTTTTTATATAAAATAAAATATAAACTTTCTATTTTTATTGATTGGAATTTTTATATTTTAAATACAAAGAATTTTTATTTTTTGTGAATCATATATTTATGAGTCATTTTAATGTCAATTATTTTGTTACAAAAATTAATTAGATAAAATTTATATCTCTATAATTTTATAATAATTTTTTTTTATTTTTTAGTAAAAAATAAATCCTCATTGCTAATTAAATATTAAATAAATAATCCCAATTGTTTTTTCATTAAATAAACTAACATGAGCTTTAAAAATTTCTACCCTTACAGTTCTCCACAACCCTTAAATATCCCATCAACAACTTTGATAAAAAAATTAAATAAAAAGAGACTAATTCAACAAATAAAATCAATAAAAAAAATATAAATATTTATTTTAAAATAATTTTTTAACAAAAAAACAAAATTAATATTATTTTTATACAATTAAATGTCAGTTAATATATGATAAAGGTCAATTATAACAAAATTTAAATTGATGAAATTGCATATTTTAGATAGTTGTTTGTATAAAATTTTATATAAACAATAAATGTTTATTTAAGCTAAAAAATATTATATCAAATTCTATGATTATATAGGCTAAATTATAATGTAAACTCAATAAATGTTTAGATTGAAAATTTGATGATGATGTTAATAAATATTAATTAATATAAACAAAATTTATATATTTAAATATAAATTATAAATTTTTTTATAAATATATATTGTTTATAAACAAATATCTAGTAATTATTTATAAAAAAAAAAAAAAAAAGGATATTTTAAATTGATCAGATAATTTTTATCTGATATTTAATATTAATATTCAAGTATTTATTTAAATAATATATTTAGTGTATGAATAAAAAATTTCCAGGTCATAAAAATGTTGTTTGCCATTTTTATATATATATTTTTTTTTTATATTTTATTTTAGCATCAGAATCTTTCGTATGTTAATGGGATTCAGCTTAGTCCAAGACTTGCATCACCTCTTTTGGTGTACCACTTCTTTGAAGGCGTACACTAACGGTATACAGTCTGTTTCATTTATTTTATATATATTTTTTTATTTATTTATTTATATTTATATATATATTTTTTTTGCCTTTCCATTTGCTGCCAGTCGAAAAAAAAAAAAAAAAAAAACTAAGTTTATTCTGATCGATTGCACAAATTAAAATGGCATATTCAAGAATGAATTATTGATTTTTATTTTTTATTTTTTTTTATATATTTATATTTAATTTTAATAACTGTTGTGGCTATTTTATATTTTTTTAAAAAACGTGATGGAATTCAAAATATTATATTTTAAAATATATGACATCTTTATTAGTTTACTATTTTATTTATATATTTAAAAAACATGAAAAAAAAAATGGTCAATTTTATTTCTATCGATTTTATTTTTAAATTTACAAATTAATTTTACTAATTTTGTAAGTATCCAGTGAGTTGATTAATGTATTTTTTTATTTTTACATTTAAATATATAAAATCAATATTTAAAATAAAAAATATTTATATATGCTGAACGTAATTCGATTCATCGTTGAAATAATACATTTTTTTATATTTTTTTTAATTTTATTTTAAACCCACTCAGGTTCATGCAATTCATACACGTTTTAACTGTGGTGATACTATTGTTTCCTTGATATTGGATTCTCATGGAAATTTTCTATTGTTTAAAATATAAAAAATAATATATATATTTTTTTTTATTTTTGTCATACAAAGTATATAAAAACAAATTGACTAATAAATTGTTTAATATTTGATATTGATTTATTGAATAATTATTAATTTATTATCATTTAAATTAATTTTCTAGAAAAAATAAAATTTATTTGTGCAAAAAAAAAAAATAAATAAATATTATAATTTTGCCTTGAATTTGTATTAGACACCAGACAGTTCATGGTCAAATTACGCAATAGAAATTGAAATTTAAAATAAAAAATAATAATCCTTCCGGCAATTTGTCGTCATTTTTAGAATTTAAAAAAAAAAAAAAAGTTGTCTGTCTAGTAAAACCGTGACGGCATTAGAAATTAAAAGCGAAGGTTATCTAGTTTGTGTGTCTAGCCAACTATTATAATTTAAATACTAACATTGCCAAAAAAAGACAAAAAAAATATAATAAAAAAAAAGAAAGATTTTTGAAATAAAAAAAATACCATTCACCTATGTTTGACCGTCTGGCACCTCTAACGGTATAAATAATCTTCATCACGAAGGTCGTACAGACGAATAATAATTTACAATATTATACAAGTTGGTTGTTATAAACTAGCTAGAAAATATATTTATATTGTCTTTTGAATTTGATAAAATCGCAGGTATAGTTATATATCTTAAATCTTGAATAATGATGTCATCAACATTTCAACAAAACTAGGTCAATAAATTGTCCAACATGATAACATAATGGACGCATCTATTTTCTATTTTACTATCTTCAAAACCATTTTCACTATGATCATTTGAACCTTTTTTTTTTTGCTTAAAGTTTAACCGATATTAAATATATTGATAAGAATTTTTTTTTTGCTAAAATTTTTCACATAATATTTTATATCAAAATTTGACTGCTAAATAAATTGATATTTTCAAGATAAATATTTTATTATTTTACTATTTTTTTTTTGGTTATATTATTTATATAATAGTAATAGTAAATAAATTATAAATTTTAAAAGACAATAAAATTAATTTTTTTTAAATTTTTACATCTTTAATTTAAGGGTTGCAAGGGTATAAGCAATAATATTGTTTTTTTTTTTTTTTTCTATTATTGAATTAAAAAATTACTGATTATTTTTTTTGACAATTAAATTTTATATTTTAATTTTAAATTATACCTTTAACAATTTTAAAAATAAATAAAATTTTAAATAAATTTATTAACTTTTTAAAAAATTATATTAAAAACTCCAAACAATATTTTTCATTTATTTGTTAAAATTTAAATGAAAAAAATTATTTAAAATTGTTAAATAATGCTAATAAATTATGGATTACATAATAAAAAACAAGTTGAGAGATTAAAATGAAAAAAAAAAAAAATGTTGAAATAAATATAAAGAAAAAAAAAAAAAAATAAATTGCTAATGGTTTGAGTTGTCCTTGAAGAACAAGTCACTAACCTATGTTACCAGCCAGACATGTCTAGCGATGACTATTCAATAAAATATTATAAAAAATCCTCTAAATATATATATAAAAATATAGTTGATAAATTATTATATTATATATACGTGATTATTTTTTAATTTATATATTTTTTATTTTTCATTTTGACTCATTGTTATGGCTATAAATATACTAATGTTATTCCAAACACACAAAGTCTCATGGTGCCAGACTTCCGTCATAATCTAGCCTTGAACTATTACAAATAAAATTATATTATTATTATTTTTTAAATAACAAAACATTAACATAATTATAACGACAATAATACTCTAAATTAATTGTATTTTTTATATTTAATTAATTATATTAATTTTTAATTTCAATTATTTTTTAAAATTTTTTTATGTATATTTTATTATTTATATTATGTAATAGAATTTATTTTTATATATATAAATATATATTTTTTTTAAATAATTGTACTTTGACTGTACACTTGAATAAATATATAAAATTTTAAAAATTGATAAAAATAGTTGATTAAATATATAAGAGTGTATAATAAAAAAAAAAAGTAGTTTTTTATTTAGTTAGAGTTTTGCAAGACTTTTGTATCTTTGAATAATGATGCTTCAGATAAAAAATAATATTAAAAAAAATATACAATAATAAGGTAAAAATAGTATAAAATATTATTATTTATTTTCTAATAATTTTATTGGTTTAAAAACAACTAGACACACCCAAATATATAATTTTTTTGTCAGGAAGTTGTACAGACAAATTTATATGTCAATTATATATATATATATATTTTTTTTTTTTTAAATATATTTAAGTAAATAATAATTTGCGTTTATAAAAATACAAATGTATGAGTAATTTATATACAAAGTGTGATTAAAAATTTTGATAGATAAAATTAAAAGAAGGGGTAGAAATATAAAATTGCGAATAAACATATGCTATTACGTAAACATGAAAGACCTCGATCCATCTGTCGATATTTCGCAACTTAAATAATCTAATGCTTATTATTTCTCAAACAAGTTTATTTTATTTATTTTATTTTTTTTTTATTTAAATATAAATTTGTATTTTATTATTATTATTAGCTATTTTTAAATGACCTCGTGATTAAAAATTAAATATGATCACAAGTAAATTTGCAAATTGAATTATTACAAATTTAATTTTTTTTTCTTTTCAATTTTTTTAAAAATATACCTGACTAATTTTATATAATTTTAAAATATTCATAGTAATTTTAATAATTAATAAATAAATATATTTTTAATTTTTTTTTTTTAATAATATATAAATTAATTAATTTTATTAATTGCAATTGGACCAAGTGAATGTCAGTTATAACTTTTACTTTCTCATTTATGAAAGTGCATTTTTAATTTTTAATTTTTAATTTTTAATTTTTAATTTTATCTACCTCAAATTCAGATATGTATTTTTTTATAATTTTATAAAAATTTTTTCTTTGATTACATTAAATTTTAGCTAAAAAAAATCTGTGATATTATTATCAAGTCATTAATTCTCATGAATTTTTAAAAATAAAAAAAAAATATTAAAAGTTCATTGAACGTTTGATTTGTTAGATGTGTTTTATTATTATTTTTTTTTTTATTTTAAAAATATATATTTATTTTATTTACTGAGATATAAATGTGTATATGAATGAGTCAATGATCGAGTGAGGTCTATGACCATCAGAGAGTGCATTGCATTAGAGTTTCAAGGCTGAATTAGATGGCATAAACAATGACCTTTGTCACTTGATGCGATTGTCAGAGTATACACACTAACAATCATCCTTATTTTATTTTATTTTCTATACTCTCAACAATATAATAATATCTCTTTTTTTATAAAAAAAAAAAAAATTCTCAATAACTATTGTATATTAATAATAATATGTATATTTGTTACAATTGGCTTATCAATTTATGAGATTTCATCGGTCGATGGCCTCAAGTATTTGGCCATTCATCTTTATTTTTTTTTCCAATTTGTAAAAGAGATTCACAAAAATATTATACAGAGAAAAAAAAATATCATATAAATATGTTTCTTTTTTTTTCAAAAATAATATACATATTAAATGAAAAAAAAAAAAAAAAACCAAAAGTCCTCATTCTTTTATAAATATTTTTTTTTTTAAATTTTTTAAATAGATTTTTACAAGTCTATCATAATCGAAATTTAATTACGTATTTAAGTAAATCCTGTTTGTCTGCATTTGTATTGAAAATATATTCAAAAAATAATAGCAATATATTTGTCAGTAAAAAAAAAGAGGATAAAAAATTATTTTAAAAAAAATTTGTTAGCCTTAGGCTAAATTAAAATGATGTACACAATATCAAGTGTTGCGATCTTTTTTAATTTTTTTTTTTTTTTTTTTTACTGGCATTTGGCAAAAAGGTGAAAGGCTCAACGATTGAATATAGGACATCGTGAATCAAGTCAAAACTCGTCTATACGTGGGATTATATCTTTTTTTTTTTTTTTTTTCATGGTGCTTTTTTATAAATTTTATATATATATTTATTATAATAAAATCAATGTTTTTATATAATACAAGCAAAAATAAATTTATTAAAAAAATATATTGAGACGTACACAAAGTTGAATAAAAATTTTAAAATTTCATTTCTACTTTGCTAGACTGTTTCTTTTTATAGACTCTATGTGATTAAAAATATTAATTTATTTTATTTATTTTTTATTAGGACAATAGTGACTTGATAAATCAGTTACTTTCTATAATCATTATTATTATTTATTTATTTTTTTGAATTATAATTATATATTAGTATTCGCGATGCTATCATGACTAAATATCATGGTCAAAATATCTTGAATATAAATTTCTTAGTTGAAATATTTTTGAATAAAATAACTTGCTAAATAATTTGCTAAAAAATTTAGAATATCAGGTAGATTGTATTTACTATGAAAAATATTTAAAATTAATATATTAAGTTATTTTGTAATTTATAATTTATTTGTATTATTAATATTAAATTTAGAAAATTTTTATTTATTTTATTTATGAGAGAATTTGTAGTATGTGAATTTAATCTAAAATTGAAACTTTATGTTTTGACTTTGTTACTTGTACATTGTCAACCAATCTGTCACCAAGATAAACTTTTTATTTATTTATTTATTTATTTATTTTTTTTGTTTGTTATTTTACAAGAATTGAATAGTTGAAAGCTTAACTGTAGAATTAGTGCAAGTGTGCTTTTAAAATCAGCCACAAAATTAGAATTTCAACTGACATTAATGCATGAAAAGCAAATTTCAATTGGATCATTTAATCTTTTACTAAATTTACCTCTTTTTCTATTTATTTATTTAATTTTATTATTTTTTAAATAAATTTACTTTTAAAACTTTGTCAACAAATTACAAGCCAGTCAATCTATTCATTAAACTCTTTCTCTTTCATTAATATATAATTGACATATTAATTTTAACATAATATGTTGGAAAATAATACATCAAGTTTTCCCATTAATTATCAAACTTGTTAGTATTTTAAAATTGACTGTAAATTATGAAAATTATTAATTTTATTAAATTAATCTTTAAAAAAATTCAAAAAAAGATTTTGATTAAATTTTTTTTTTTTTTTTTTGTTGAATTAAACATTGCTAGTAATTATTCGGTAGATAGATTTTTATGGGTTGACAAAAAATATATATATATATATATATTTTTTTTTTTTTTAAATTTTAGACAGGAAGAAAGACAGTAAGCCCCCCTAAAGGCAAGATCAACGCCCCTTGGGTCAGGGTCAGTAGCCTTTGCCACTTGGGGCCATGTCTCACCATCTTCCTATATATAGGTCAAAATTTATATATAAAATATTTACAAATTGTATAAATATATATATTGCAAATTCTATAACCATATAATCTAATTTGAAAATAAAAAACATAAATTTATAACTTTGCAGTGTTATATTTAAAAAGACAAACTTGACTGTCAATTTGGGGGTTGATTTTTTTATTTTTAAGAATTAATTAAAGACAGTAATTTGATTATTGATAAATTAATTAATTAAAGATTGTTACAATGTAATGAAAAATTATTAATGAGCAAGTATAAAAAACACGTGCGACATGCAAACGTACAAGTTGATATTTACGTGTCATAATTTTCAAATAAGAATATTTTCACTTCTAGAATATTGATCTCGTACTTGTTTATAATACTGTCAATATATATATTTTCAATAATTAATACTTTAATTTTAAAAAAATTGTACTAAATCTTGACAGTCATTATATTATTTTAAAAAAATAAAAATCAAGATTGTTAAAATGTACAACACCTACGTTAATAAAAATATTGGCAACATGAAAATCAAAATCAAGATAAATTATTTTACATTATAATAAAATATAAAAAGTATATTATGAGAACAATTCAGGTCATTAACTTAATGCTCGTCATTGTTAGAAAGTTCAAAGGAACATTGAGCTAGTGTTTAATGTTCTATACTCATGAGCATAAACTTTTACACATGTGTAAATTTAATAAAAATATAAATGAAAAAGAATAATAAATAAAGTGAGGAAACATTTAACCGTTAGTCTCAGACACTTTTATGTTATATCAAAAAAAAATCAAAATGTATTTTTTTTTTTTTATAAACTTGTTTCATATATATAATATGTATATATGCGTACATAGATGTATAAATATGTATATATATATTAAACAAGTGGGCATGTGTCTATGCCATTCTAATCAATTTGTAAATAATTCGTGACATGCCTGCTCAAAGTTGTTTAGTAGGTAGTTTTGCTATTATTTATATATTTTATTTCAGGTATATATAATTTTTTATATTTATTTTTTAACCTTGACCTCACCACATCTGTAACATGAATTACCTCACTGTCTGCTCTATCATATCGTCTAGACAAATTAAATATATATTCAAACACTTGTCTAATATATACTTTTATAATATCATCTATGTCATAATATGGTATATGTTTACATGTATTAAATACTACTCTCAACTTTAAATCATTTCATTTTCAATAGAATTTTTTGCTTTTTTTTTTTTTTTCTATTTCTCGTTTTATCAAGGAAAGACAGACAAATTTTATTTATTAAAATTTATTAATTATCTATTTTAAGAGATTTTTTTTATAATAAAATGAATTTATTTATTTTAATAATTTTTTTAGTTTAAATATTGCAATAATAAATTTTGATAAAATTGAAAATTTGAATTAGTTTCTTGTTAAAAAAAAAAAAAAAAATGTATTTAGGTGTTTGGGGCAAATACACATCCTAGCACAGAAAAAGTGAGGAGTTTTTCAGCCACACTTGTTTTGTGCTGGGAGATATTTGCCCCAAATAATTCAATATATAAGAAAAATAGGGATATATAGGAAAATGGTCCCGTGGCACCCCGCGGTGAGGGTTTGGCTTTTCATTTGAACCTACATTTTTCAAAACCAAAATTTCCAAGTCTTTTGCCTACTTAACCACTGTCTCACTGACAGTATGTACTACATTATTATAGATATACGTGTTATTTAAAAAAAAAAATTAAATAAGTAATCAAACATGTTTATTTAAAAATTAAAAAAAAATAATTACGAAAATTTAAATAATAATAATAAATTATTAATAAACTCACCAAAAATTTTATGAGATGCGAATTTACAGAAGTCACAATAATTTTCAATGTAGCTCCAAAATATTTTTGTATATTCCATAAAAATACCTGTAAATATAAATTTTTTAAATATAAAAATAATATTACACCAATAATTAATAATAATTAAATTAAATTTTTCAAAATAAATATTTTTTAAAATAATTTTTCTCTAGTAAAAAGTTTATAACAAAATTATAATAAAAAAATATTATTTACAGAAAAAAATTATCAAAAAGTAATTAATATAAAACTATCTGACAACTTTCATTTTAATTTTTAAGGGTTGTTTTTGATATTTTTTCATTTCATTTAATCAACAATATATTTTTGAAATAAATATAATAAAAAATATGAAAATGGAAAATGAGTAACACCTGGTGATGCTAAAACTAAAAGTTTTACACAAAATGAAACAAATAATTGCTATTAATTCAATGGGGTGACATCAGGGTATATTATATTCAAAATATAAAGAAAGACATATATAAATTAATATAAAAAAGGGATGCATATCTGTAAATGACAGAAAAAGTTTTTACTCTCTCATTTGCCTCTTGGCAAATTGGCCGAGGGTGTACAAACGGTAATTAGAGTAAAACGTGCTCACCATGATCCTCATGAACTTTACTGTATAAAAATATAAAATAAATATAAAATATTCACATACAATCATTTTATAGTTTACTGTAAATGTACATTATTTTCTAAAGCCTCTAACGAGCAATTTATTTTATGTTGTATCGTTTTTTAAAATGTATTTACTAAAATTTATCAAAAATTTTAAAATTTTTTATTTTATTATATTCATCAATAATAATTGAATATATTTTTAATATATTTTTATATTAAAAAGCTCAACTTTTTTTTTTTATTTTTTTATCAATAAATTTATATAAAAAATTAATTAAAAATTTTTAAAATATAAAAAATTTATTTAGTAAACTTTTAAAGATTTAAAAATGAATTAATATTTTTTTTTTAATAAAGAAAATTTTAAATAATTTTAAGTTTTAAATTTTTGAAATATATATATATTTAATGTGTGTGTGTGTGTGTTAAAAAAAAAAAATCCTGTTTGACTGGGATGTGAATTTGTTGGCCATTTTTTTTTTTTTTTGAACGATTAATAATGCCGACGAAAACAAGCACAAATCTAAGCTAAAAAATCCTTTCGAGTTGAATAACCTCAACAAAAAAAGTTATAAACTCAACGTCTTGTAAACTTATAAAAATATACAGAGTATATAATAAAAATAATATATATATTTATAAAAAAAAAAAAAAATAAAATAATAATTTTACATTGTGCCAAAAAAATAAAAATAAAATTCAAAGAATTTTCTTTTATATTTAAAATAAATTTTCACTAAATATTTAACTGGCTATTATTTAAATGAAAAAATTATTTAAAAAAAAAAACTGTTGTATAACCACAAAATGCATGACTTGATTCTACTGTATACACACAATGTTGACTGTCAACAGTGAAAATAGGGTTGAAATAAAGGGGATGAATATAGTGGATGAAGAGGTCGAGAAAAACGCTTGAATGCATCTTTCGTCGATGTCAACTTTCCACTAGAATACTCTCACCTTTTACATACAAATAATGACAATAACGATCAAGACAACGGAAACAAGAGCATCAGGTTATTTAACACATGTTTATTTACAATATTTATATTATTTATCAAGTCAAACGAGCAGAGAAAAATAAACACAATTAAAAAAAAAACAGAAAAAAACCAAAATTTTTTTCGATTAAAAAAAAAAAATTTGTTGGTTAATTAAATAATAGTTTAAATAGTTAAAATTTTAACAATTAAATTGAGTCATTACATCGATAATGTCAATCAATAATTCTTCAAACTTTTTTGTAAATTTATTTTCTTCAAATAAATTTCATTAGATGGCAAAAATTTATTCCTAATATTTATTTTTGAATATTATTAACGATATTTATTGATTTTTATAAAATAAATATTTATCAAAACTGCATAAACATACTGTCATTTTTTTCATAGTAAAAAAATGATAAAAAAAAAAAAAAATAAATAAATATGTAAATAAAAATGGGTTGAGTTCAACAAACTTTTATCGAGATATAAAATCAATAAAATATGTATATTTTTTTTTTGTCATAAATGTACATTTAATAATTTAAAAAATAAAAATGAAAATCTATTAATAATTTTTTGTAATTTCAGTTGGTTAATGGATTAGATGGTCCAAGATATATTTGTGAAACTGAAGTGATGAATAATGTTGATTTAGCATCAGCCAATGTCGAGTACAAATCACCTGGTAATAATATCAACAACAAAAATGCCAATGGAAATATTATCACACTTACATTGAAAAATAATCATATCATCGTTGAAACCGAAGAAAGAGCAGTAAGTTTATATCATTTTATTCGAAATGGGTATTTATTAAAAAAATATTTATGTAGTTTAAAATTGATACGAATTATAATAATCATTGATCTGTAAGTTTGTTTATTGAGTTAGAAAAAAAAATAAAATGAAAAGGATGCATTTCAAGTGACTGCCTGGTCAATTTCCTTCAGTATAAAGTTATTTTGCATGTGAATCATCCAAGATAAGCATTGATCCATTGAAATTCAATTCCATGGTAACTATCTTTGAGATAAATCTATAAAAAATAAAAAAGAAACTTGACTTCCTTGTTTGAGTGTCACTAACAGATGACATTCAAGATGTCCCTTTGGACCACTTTAGCTGATGTTGCTGTAACAGCATGATCCAAAACTCTCAAAACTTTTAAGAATTATATCATTTACATTTTGCCTTTCGATATAAAATTTATTGATTACAAAATATTTAACAACAAAAATATATCAATTGGCAAATAGAAAATGAATTAATTAATTTAAAAATTATTTTGTTTTCTATAAAATAAAATAAAATAAAATATCAAAAATTATATAAATAAAAAAACAATAAAAAAAAGTTTCACAACAAGCAATAAACCGTATGAAATAAATTTGCATAATACTTACTGGCTCAATGCCAAGTTTCAACGTTTGCTTGAAAATATATTTACAATGTATACCTTGAATCACTAGGTTGATTGAATAAATTGGATCCTGATATAAAATATATGAATATACTGTTTCTATTTTATTTATTTATTTATTTTTATATTTGAAATGGATATGTCTATGTGTGTTTGGTGCATATGTAATGCTAATATGATCACGTACATCTGGTTTTTATAAGGAGAAAGCTAATAAAAAAATAGACATAGGTACTTACTGGATGATAAATGTGATGGGATATCATGAAAATATAAAAAAAAAAAAAAATAAAAAATAACAGTTATCCTCAAAGGGACTTGGTAAAGTCAACTATTTTAAAATCCTCAACTTCAATGTGGTCATATTCCCCTATGGAGATTTGAATATATATATTTTTTTCATTTCATTTTTATATATCATATCTTTTTTTTTTTCTTCAAAAAAATAAACAAAAATGACAAAATGAAATGTGAATGATGATGTTTAAATTTTCAAGTTTTTTAGCTACTTTTAATCAAGTATTTGCTGATATTTTTATGTGATCTTGATAAAATAAAATTTTAAAATAAATATCTTTGATAAAAAAAAAAAAGACAATACTGTTTATAGTTGAGAAAAACTATTTATGATCTATTGTGAAGAAAAAAAAATATATAAAAAAGACTTGTGTTATTCCCAGTAGAATAAAAAGACGTAAAAAATATTTGAGATAAAATATTTAATTCCCATGAGTTTCATTAATCAAAAAAAAAAAAAATATAAAAAAATGAACAAAAATATAAATTGAGAGGTCAAAAAAAAAAAAAAAAAAAGATAATAATCTAATTAATATTGTGTTTTGTATTTTAAAATCTTGTTGATGATAAATTATAAATTATCAAAAAAAAATTTATATAAAAAATTAATTTGTATTATGAGCTTAAACAATTTGATTCATAAAATATTTATTTGTTATCGATTGTACTTGCAAAGTTTTTGATAAAAAAAAATATATCAAAAGGTTTCTTTTACTAATTAATGTAAATTATATATAATTAATTTTAAGAAATATAAATTGTAACAACATATTTAAAATCTTATCAGCTTACAAAATGTAATTCTAGTTTTCAACTTGATATATACTTAATCTATTTCAAAAACTTTAAAATTATATATCACATAATATTCCAAAGCTAAAACTAAGAAACACATTAAACTCTGAGTACCAAAAGTTTTGAAAATTTTCCATGTGGTTTTACTAGATTTTATAATAAACATTTGTCTGAAAACTAAAATTACATATAAAATCTACTCTTGAAATTTCACACTTAACATACTTTTTAAATTATCCAAAATACATCAAAACAACAAGACAAATTAATTCAACTAATTTGTTAATAATTAATTATAAATTAATTAAATTTTAAAATTGATTAATCACTTGACCCAATCACATCAAAAGTCAATAATCAAATTGATTAATTATCAACTCTATATTAATCAGTCATTCAACTAAATTATTTAAAATTTCCATCAATAAATTATCATCAAAAAATGACAGTGATAATAAAATAATAAAGTTTATAAATAAATCTTTAAACAATTATCATTTGAATTTATATTTTATAAATTGTTGTTTATAAAGAATAGAAAAGGGTCGAGAGAACAACAAATCGATGATCTAGATATTAAATGAGTGTTACCACATAATGTAAAAGCTCAAACAATGTTGGTGGTTGTTGTATAAATATATCAAATGACCTCTTATATAATATATTGTGACAAATTATTTAACCCTATTTAGAGTGTTAGATGTGATAAGGGTTAAACGTACAATATTATTATTTATGATGATAAAAAAAAAAAAAAAAAATATTAATTTAAAAAATTATATTGTTAAATACTCAATGAGCTTTACTATGAGTTTGATAGTGGACACTTTTGATAATAATATACTTTTGTTGTTAGACAAACTTCCTGTCAGTTGATAAATATATTTAAGAATCAAATTACCATACTGAGAATAATAATGACATAAATATTAATTAATTAATTAATTTATTTATTTTTTAAATATTGTTATGTAAATATATAATTTTATATCATTTTTAAATGATTATTTAAATTTATTAAATTTATATTTTAGGTTACAATGGAAGATAATTCATTTGTTGTTGAAGTTGAACCTAAATATTTAAGAAATAATGATAAACTTGATAATGATTCAATTGGTAAAATAATTGATCAACAAGCACTTGTACATCGTGAAGAATTATCAGATGATGATTGTCAAACTGGTATGTTTTATAATTTTAAATATTTAATATTGATAATAAATTATTATTATATTTTTCTAAATATATTACAGATTTTGAAAATAAAATATTTGGTAATATAAATACTGGATTATCACAATCAGATCTTTCAATAACAAATCAAGAAACAATTAATCGTTGTTATAATTATGGTAATCAAATTGAATATGAATCTGATGAATTATCTTATTCAATGTATGAAAATAATAATTATGAAAATGATATTGTTGAATGTAAATTTGATGGTGGTTCAAAATGGATTGAATTTGATAAATCACCAGATATTGACAAGTCATTGTTAAATAATTTAAAAAGTTTTGATAAAGAATCAAATGAAAATGTAAGAATTTAAATATATTATTTTTATACAACAGCATATAGTATAACTATATTTTTAATTTTAAATTTTTTAGATAAATTTTGATGACAAAGATAACAACAATGTCAATAATTCATCAATTGATTCAAGTTCATCATTAGAACATCAAGACTCAACAGATGCTAGTAATTCAACAGATACTGTTAAATCAAATCCAAATTTACAATTAAATGGTACAACAAATATTACATTTGATGACAATATTATTAATGATAATGATAAATTAAATTTAAATAAACCAATAATAACTGGTGCATTATTAAAAGATGAAAATAATCATGATGATATATTAAATGATAATAAAAATATAAAAATTGGTAATGGTTTATTAATACAATGTGATAACAATAATAAATCAATAAAACCAGAAACAAGTGTATTTGTTGCATGTCATAAACGTAGTAAAAGTATACCACCAAGACTTATTGATGATGCAAATCATGAAATTGAATGTAAAAAAAGTATTGATATTTATAATCAAATTAAAACAACAATATTACCAAATTTAAATACTAAATTTGAAATTTTAAAAAATGATATTAGTCCAATTGACGAAAATGAAAGTTAATTATTTCAATATAATCAATTGACAGTACAAAAAAAAATATTAAAAAAATAAAAAATAAAATTACAAGATTAATATAATAAGTTATTATTTTTAATTTTGTTTTTTTAGTTTTTTTTTTTGTGGTCATAAATTCTAAGAATTTAATTGACACGAAAGATCAAAAAATAAATATAAATAATTCTAAAAATTAAATAATAATAATGATATTAATAATTTTTAAATTTTAACCTTAAATTTTAGAATTTAAAAAAAAAAAAAAAAAAATTGGTTTTACTATGAATATATGTGACAAATGTCTGTTTACAACAAACATTTTTTTTTTTTTTCTATTATAATTTTCATTTACTGATATTTAAAATAAAAAATTGACTATTGTTATTTAAAAATTGTAAAAAGAGTTAAAAAAAAAAAACTATTGTAATATTATTATATTGAATAGATTTTTTATTATCTATGAGGTTTGCATGTCTGCTCTAGGCTTTTGTTAATTTAAAGAATTGAAGTAGAATAAAAAATTTGGGTACTGAAGTGTACCCTGTTATTTGTAAAGAAGTTGGATACCAGTATCCCACGTATTTTTAAATAATTTTTTCCTTGTATTTTTGATTGGACACGCAAAGCAGATGTTGGATACCACGTAGAGACATTATTACAAAATGGAAGTGGTATTTAATAAATACAAATAAATAATAAAAAAAAAGTAGTATATTTTAAAAATACAAAGTAAAAATTTGGTCTTATTTATTTAACCCTTGAGGTGGTCAGTACATTAATATTTATAAACAATTTGTTGCTTCAATAAAATATACTGACATTGATTGACAGAATAAAATCTTTTTAAAATTTTTATTCATTATTTTTTTTTCATCAAAACAAAATATAATTTATATTTGCCTTTTTTAATATGCAAAAAAAAACAAAAAAAAAAACGTCAAATTTATTGTTGAAAATTTTACTATTTTTTATATTTGAATATTTTAATTTTTTTATATTTAATATGTGATTGATTGCTTGTGGTTGCTTTCTCAATATACAATATGAATAAAATTATAATATTAAGCAAAATTTATTAAAGATAAATTATATAAAATTATGATAAAAAAAAAAAAAAATAAATAAAAAAACACTTGAGGTCACTCACTAAATTAAAGTGAATTTCAGTGCCAAAATAGTTCCATAAGAATTTAATAATATTAAAAATTTTTATGTTTAATTATATTTTATTTAATTTTAAATAATACGTTATGATATTCAAATTTTATAAATTTTTGTTGTTATTTAATGAAAAAATAATTGTTTTAAATTGAAAGAAAATTATATGTAAATGTTTTTCCATGAAAAAAAAAAGAATTGAATTAATTTAATTTGATGATAATATTTAATTGTTTAATTAGAAATTTAGATGTGATTTAATAGAAAACAGATATATACCTGTTAATTATTATTGTACTGCTTTTATTAATTTATAAATTATATGATATTATTTAAAATATTAATTACATAATGATTAGATTATTGCTGTAATTATATATATTTGATGATGTAAGTAATGTGGCAATGAATTTTATAAATACAAAGATAAGAAATATAAATAATAATTAATATAAAATTTTTTTTTTTTTATTTAATCATTTAATGTTTCAAGTAAATTATAAATTAAATATTTACAAGAAAAAAATGATGAAATGTTAATCATTTATACAAAAAAAAAAAACTTAGAAAAAATAATATCAAAATAAAAAAAAAAAAAAAGTATTGACCATTATTTATTATTAATTTTAATAAAATAATTTATAAAATTTTATTAATCAAAATATTTGGTTATTTTAAAAAAAACATTTTGCAATATTATAATTGTGATTGTGCAAATAAAAGCAGATAAATTTAAAATAAAAATTATATAATATAAAAATTTTTTTATATGAAATATTGTGCAATATTAGTCAAGATTTAAAAATTCAATTATTTAATTTAATAATTATTTAAATACATAACGCACCAATATTATGAAAATAATAAAAGTGATAATTTAAATATCACAATTATTTATAATACCAAATAAAATATTAATTAGTTATTGGTTAAAATTAAAATATTAATTAAAAAAATAGTTGTAATGAATTTTGTATAACCGAGCCGATATATCTTAGTTATAGAAAAATAAATAAATTTAAAAAAAATGTAATTTAAATAATAAAAAGTAGATAAGATAATAATAATTTCCATAGATTGGAAAATATTTATAAAATAGTTATTTATTGTTTTACGTTTTTTTTATTTTATTTTTTTTTTTGATAGAGAAATTAAAATTTGCACAAATTGTTATAATAAAAATATAAGCACTTGATATAAGATAAATTTTAATATTAAATAATTATCAAGTCCATAATTAATATTGTTTATTTAAAATAGAATTTTTAAAAATGCCAAAGTATTTTGTAGATTTAATTATTAGAAAAGAGATTAATCAAAATGATGAGATTTTTTTATTTTTTTGTTATTATTTGGATAATGTAAATTTTTTAGGCTGATTGATAAAATGTCATATTGTGTATGTCAATTTATTTTGTTGAATAAATGATTAATAATTAATTTAAAAATAATAAAACCTTTGTCTATAATTTTTTGTTTTTTTGAACAATCAAAAATAATTTTTAACAAATTGAAGAAATTCAAGAGTTTGAATCAACTGTGGTGGCACTTTTTTAAAAAATCAAAAAAAAAAAAATATAAAAAATTGAAATTTTTAAAAATTTAAAGACAAGGACTCTTGAGGGGGTTGATATCTAACCCCTGTAAAAATTTTGTAAAATTTAAATTATCAATTTTTAATTTGTATTGATTAGAATGAAAAAAAAAAAGCTCAGAGCTTTTTACTATACAACAGTCGATAAATTTTTTTCTAGCAGTTGGTAAAAGGATAACTACCCATCCAATAAAAAGGTTGTCATTGTAATCATCATCCCCTATGAAAATACCAGCTGATAAAAAAATTTACAATATAAAATTTTCTTTTTTAAGGGTTGAATTTTCTATTATATATAAATACACCAACTGTTGATATTATTATAAAAAAAATTTACAAAATTAACACGCCCCCTATTGAAAATATAAATTATATAAATTTATATACAAAAATATTATTTGAATTATACATGCGCATTTTTTTTTTTTTAATTCAGTAATCGATAGTAAAAACTACTTGTTCAATCCCCACCATCATCATCATCATTATATATACATTTATAAAAATAAAATTTTCATTATTTTATATTTCTGCTGCTAATAGGGAGGGGCCATGTCAAAAATAATTTTTAATTTATATATATAATCACATGATAAAAAACATAAAAATAATATTCAATTTTATAAATTAACATTGTTAATGACACTAATGATTTTGATAATTAAAAAATTTATAAATTTAATAAATTAAATATTCAATGAATTAAAAAAAATTTATCAATAAGTAAAAATAAAAAAATCAATTGCATTACAAAATTATATTAAACTAACACATATCATCACCTCATTTTAAAGTAAGATAATTTTTTTTTTTATAAATAATTTAAAAATAAATGAAAATGTCACAATTTAATTGCAATTAATTAATTTTTAAATTTTTTATCATTATAATTTATTTATATCATTGCAATTGTATATAAATTTAAATAAAATAAATAAAAAATTCATTAGAAAATACAGAGGGAGTGTAAAAATTATTCTTGTTTTGAAAATTAATTGGTGAACCAGATGGATACTTGTAAATATATCGTGAAAATATTTTGATGATGATAGAGAGAAAGCCGAAAAAAAAAAAAATAAAATATATATATGAGAGGGATAAAAATGTGAAATAAGGGTGGTAAAATTGGGCGGGATTGAGGAGGATTGAGGGTGGGCGGTAAATGGGCGTCAGTGACTACAGATACAACATTATATGAAAACACGAATGTACTTTTAAATCAATACCATAGCATTGTAAAATAGAAGAGAAATTTTTTAGTGGGGATGATGCTGGCAGTTTTCTCGTTTTTTTTTTTATTTTATTTTTTATATATATATAAATATACATTATAAGTTGCGCGAATGGTTAAAAGGGGTGACAAGGGAATAAAAAATAGGAGGGAAGGTTAAAAACGCGAATGAGCTAGTACAGGCATGACAGCAACAGAGCAGGGATTGGTTACATCTCGTAACATTAACCAATGCCTAACGTTTGTTTAAATTTTTTTTTTTTTTTTTTTTATATATTTTTAAAATAAAATTAAAAACCATTGCCACAACTATTATCAAATACTTGACTATGCGGTGTATTGGCTTTTCAAAATAATTAAAAAAAAAAAAAAACATCATTTTATCATTATTATTTCATCCCTTCATACTTTCATCCCTTATTATTATTTTTTTTTTTTTTTTGTTAATTATACAGTGTATTTTTTTCATTACCCTTTTTTTTGCAAAAAAAAATTTTTTTTTAAAGCCTAAAAGTAGTTGTGTAATTAATTTTTAAATTAATTGTTGAAAAAAAAATAATAAAAAAAATTGACGTATTTAAATCTGTTGAAAATATATTTACACAGGTTTTATTTATTTTTCTGTAACTGATATTGATGTTTGCACATCTGACAATCCAATTTGTATTTTAAAAAAAGCTTTTTTTTTTTTTTGATGGTTTTTGTAGAGCTTTTTTTTTTTTTTTTTATCTGGTAATAATCGGTTGATCGTTTATTGCAAAGGGGTGGTGAAAAAAAAAAAGGGGAGCTTACTCGGTCATCGGTCAATTGTAGTAGAGTGGGATTTTTTCCAGCTCATGCAACATGATTTATTCCGGAAGTGCATTCGAGTGAAGCCCATTTTATTGTTGGTCCTGACAACTACAACCAACCGAGAGATATCGCATTCAAATTATCACACAGGTAAATAAAAATGAGAGAGGAAAATTGATACTACTAAAAATTTTCGATGCGAGATGAATTCACAACATGTATATGCAAATAAAGTGTCAATTTTCCATTTGTTAAAAAATAAAAAAATAATAAAATATTATTTAAAAAAATAAAAACCAAAGTCATTTGTATATATATAAAAATGAAATTTTCATAGTTTTACGATTCGATGAATATTGTCCACATTCTATTTTATTTTCATTTTTTTTTTGTTATCTACTCATCTGTATATTCACATTCGCAATGACAAAATAATATTTATTATAAAAATAAATAAAAATTGCCAAAATATGTTGAAATATTTTTCAATTAAAAATTAATTTATTTGTTTTGTTATATTCATGCAAATTATATATTTTTATTTTTAATTTATTTAATTCAAGTTTTCTATGATCGTTAAAAAAAATCGACATTGGGGATAAAAAATAAATAGGGTTGATTGAAGGACATTTTGTATATATATTAAAACTCAACAACCAAATCCCCATAATGATCATCAAAATTTTATATTTTTTTCTCACTTAAATTTAATTTTTTATCAATAATTTTAATTCTCATTTATTTATCAATATTTTTTTATTCGTATTTGTATATTTTTGATATAAAAAAATATTTAATTCTCTTTACAAAAAAGTTATATTTATTTCAAATTATTTCTTGTCAATTTCTCCGTATTTTTTTTTTTTTTTAAATTATCAATTACGTTTTTCGACTTTGAATTGAAAATGTTATGAAATATAAATTAAATACACATATCTATGTATACATAATACATGCATAATATATTATTGAGATATCAGAGGTTCTTCGTGTTGGGTAAACATATGATATATATATATAGGTATATAGTGTAAAAGTTACGGCGCACAGAGAGGCCGTTGCATGCGGCCACCTGTATGCTTTTGCTGTTTGAATTGAACCTTACCTGTTACTTCTATCTCAATTGTATATATATATACATCTATGTATTATTTATATATATATATTTATACTTATATTTGGGTCAAATATGCTACGGGACAGCAAAGGGAGAATTTTCCAAATAAGGGACAATTCAAAAAAAGCCAAGGGGTTGCAACAAACACTGAGATTTATCGTTTTAATCATGACAACAACTGGTAGCCAATTGAGATATTAAATTATAATAATAATAATAATAATAATAATAATAATAATATAATTCTTTAATTAAATTTATTATCAATATTTTTAAACTTTTAAAATTACAATTGTCAATTGGATCTATTAAAAATATATTTATCTATATAATTTGTTGATGTCATTAATGAGTAATAAATACATTTTTAAGTTTATTTTTTTATTTTTAAAAAATTGATGTAGATATATATATTTAGTGACAATAAATGTCGACATGCAAGACAATTGAGTCTGAGTTGTCTACACAATTCTTACACACGAAATATAATATAAATGCCTGAATGACAAAAAAAAAAAAAAAAAAAAAAAAAAAAAAGTGACGAGGACTGACGGGATTGAATATAAAGACTTGTTGAAATATAAAGGATGCGACAGGATTCTGTTAAAGTAATAGAAGTACACCATGAAAAAAAATAAAAAGATAAAAAAAAAAAAATTTCAAAACGTTTTCATATATATGCAAACAAAAGTAAAGAAGACAAGTCAACGGTTGCATATATTTTGTAAAAATGAATATTGAAATTCCGTCATAAATATGAGGGTAAAGTTAGGATGCGACTGATGTACATAAAAAAAAAAAATATCAAGGGATGAGATATATATTCAAAAATACAAAGATATGAGTGAGGTGTTTTGTAGGTGGTTTTATTTATTTTTTTTTTTCATAAGACACGTTGTAAACACACTATTGATTTTAATTTTACTAAATATAAAAAAGGGGTGGTATTAAAATGAATGTAAAAAAATAAAAAATATAAAAAAATTATAAGTGTGCGGTAAAAGAGGGGTTATAGACATGTTGGGGTGGTCCATGAAGTGTAGAAATAGGGTTGTAAATAAAATAAAAAAAAAAAAAATTAAAAGATAGTTGAAGGAAAGAGATCGGATAATACCAAGAGGGTTGAAAAAAGTTAACAGAACCAAATGTAAAAGAGGCATAGCTGAATGATGATAAATAAAAAAAAAAAAAAAAAAAAAAATATTTATATGTTGTAAGGGATGATGTGTATAAGCCGAGTGCTGTCGCGAATGAAGGAAAACTTTAGGACAAACTCTCGTTGACTGTGTAAAACACAGTACATATTCGCGGTGCGAGGTGCTTCAACCATTGAAAGACCATTCGCTCATTCGCTTATCCACCCTCTCGTATTTTTCCCTTCATTTTATCCCTCATACTATATTTTTATATTTTCATCTCATTTTACACTCATTCTTTTTTTTTTTCCTTGCACCGAGATAATTCTCATTGTTTTTCATTTGATGCATGTTACGCATCATTTTATAAATAAACATTGTATTAATGTCATTTATAAAACAAAAAAAATATTAATTATTAAAAAAAAAATATATAAATATTATTTAAATTTGAATAATTATTTATTATTTTAATTAATTACAAATTAAAAAAATTAATTATATTATTTAAAGATGAATTATTTGAGTGATATTAATGATGATGATGATGATGATGTCTGGCTTTGTAAAATAAAAATGAAAAAAAAAAAAAAAATAAAAATAGATTAAAGGCATGGACTGATGGCTTGTCAAAGGAAAACTATCGCACCCTTCTGAATTATTTGATGTAATATTATATATATACACTTTTTCACTCGAGAATAAAAAAAGATGCATGAATGTAAAGAAACTCAAAAAATAAAATTTTAATTGAAATATATATATAAAAAAAAAAAAAAAAAAATTTGTCTACCTTCAGATATGCAGGGACAAATTTAGCATGTGCGAAATTTAAAAGAAAAAATATAAAAATATAAATGAAAATGTAGGCAGCATTAGTTGATTAAAATATAAAAGGTAAAGGGAACAAGAGATAAAAAAAAAAAGAGGGTGAATACGAGTAGATAGAAAAAAGGGTGGAAAATATATAAAAAAAAAAAAATAAAAGGTTAGTTAGAAAAAGTGATTTTCCCTTTGCCTTTATCCCTTCTTTTCTTTTATCATCACATCGATATATAAATGAAAAAAACAAAAAAAACAAAAAAAATTTAAATACAAAAATTGAAATAAGCCAAAGGACAACTGCTATTCAAGGTATGTCTGTATGTATTTTATATGAAAATTATAGGTTCAGTGCTTTTTTGTATATATTAATATAATAAAAATGAAAAATAAAAATATGGCAAATGGTGAGGGAACAAAGCCAGAAAGAACCAGCGGCCCGGGAAAATAAATAATCTGCGAGCTGTATTGACGTTTCTAGTCTAACTCTGATTGAATTATGCATGAGCAGACTGGTTTCGCGAGAGGGGGTTAGTTTTCGCGATAAATAAAATAATAAAAATATATATACATAAATTTACCCTTAATTTGGTAATATATAAATTATGATATTTTTTTTTATAAAATAAAATGAAAATAAATTAAAAAAAATAAATAAATTTCAATTAATTTTAAAGCGTGTTCAAATGGATAAAATATCACTGATATACACGAGTGCATGAATTTAAAAAAAAAAAAATAAATAAATAAATAAATATATATACAAATTAATTGATTTAATACTGTGAATATTTTGATGCATCGTTCGTGGATGGTTTATAGTTGGATAACGAGTAAAAGTATGCATGCAAAGGGGATGTATATAAAAAATTAAAAATACTATTGGTTATATAATATATGTGTGTGAATGTAAAGCATCCATGTAAAAAAAAAAAAAAAAAATATATATAAAAAAACAAGTTGGTTGTTTGCTCGATAGACCAATTTCCCTCATGGCAAAACCAGGAAAAGAGAAAAGGGTCGTTTTGTCCCGCAGGCTTTCAAGTATGTATACTAGTTTCTCTTGCATCATACTGAACAAGTAAAGGGTTCATAAGATATCTTGAGGGTGGACTTGCACATATATCTAGTATGAAAAAATAATAATAATAGATGATGATAAATACAGTGCATTTACATTGTCACAAAAAAATTATTTAAATAATAAAAAATATAAATTACATGAGTTTTTTTAAAAATTAAAATTTTATACTTTTTTTCGTTGATAATATTTTATTTTAAATAATTGAAAAAAAATTTGAATGATAAATATAATAATGAAAAATAAAATCGAATAAAAACATAAAACATTTGGTAGTGAATGAGAAGGGTGTGCCATTAGAAAGGCAAAAGAGGGATTGGTGGGGTTTTAGTTGGAAAAGTTGAGCCCTCTCAACGACCCAGCCAGAGTCACCCTACCTCACTTGGTTCATCCATAGTACCACCAAACTCAAACTTTTTACCTCTGTATGGGTCCATACCATACAACTACCATCATTTTGTTCCCTTTTTTTTTTTATTTTTATTTTTTTTATATATATATTTTCATAACTAATCTGCGCGTTGCGTACTATTACGCTCTCCGCACATTTTATATAACTTTATGGATTTTCCTACTCTCTGATGATGGCTTATATATATCTATGGAATTTTATACCATAATATTCTATGTTTCTATACAAAAGCCACAACCCTGTTTTGTTTTATACATATATATACTTAATTTATTTTTTTTTTTTCATTTCATTTTTCTATATTACTATTTTGTTCTTTTGTATATGATGAAACTGTTTCTACATAAAACTGGTTATCATGTATATTTAAGATGCGATCTCACGAGTATCCAAAAAAAGTCAAAAGAATTAAAAATAAATAAATATAAGTATATATTGTATGCGTGCAAAATATATATGTATGTATATTTATATAAAAAAAAAAAATAAAATTTAAAGGAAAAAAATAAAAAAACTATTTTTATTTTATATTTTTCATTGTAGCAAAATATATAAGGGTTTTTTTTATTTTTTTCCTTTTTTTTTATTGAGGGAATTATAAGAAAAGAAAATGTTAGTGTTTATTAATAGAAATAATATGTTGATGGGGTGAAAATGTATGGGGATGATAAAGATAAATACTGTCCAGTTGGGCGTGATACACAGGAATCGTCGAAGGGTGCAAAATATAAGGTGACAGAATTATGGGACAGTACTGCTTCTCTGTGCGTGAGAAAGTCTAGAAAATGATTATAAATTTATTTTATTTTTATATTTTTTTAATTTTAGAAAAAAATATATAAAGAGTTTGTATAGTTATAGCTATTTATACATTATAATATATAGAAAATAAATAAATAAAAATTTAATTAGTTTCAATTTGTTTTTTTTTTTTTTCTCAAAAAATAACAACAATATATAATAGTAAAAAAATATTATGATAAAAATAAAATATGTATATTTTATTTCAGACTAAAATCAAGGGTGTCAAGCGGATTTCAAAAATTTGATTATGCATTAACGCACTAATACATTTCATGTATAACTGTGCGCATCCCTTATATATATTAAACACTTGCCTGATTCACCTCTCTTTTTGCAAAAAAATATACAGTGCTTTTTAAACAGAAAATAAAAAAATAAAATGTATAAAAATTCATACATGATGGTAGATGAAAATTTAGAGAGAATGAGAAATATATAAAAAAAAAAAAAAAAAAAATATATATTTGCTAAGGGGTGAGTTTAATTTCTATACCAGTCGTGTGCACGACCTCCCACTATATCGTCAACCTCATATATTTTATCTTTATCATTCACTATTTATTTTTCTCTCTTGTCTAGGGCATAACATAAAAAAAAAATAAAAAAAATAGGATCGATACTAAAATGCTTTAAAATTGTGAATTTTATATCTATCGACGCGCGCCGGGAACTGGACTGCGCGTGCTACAACTATACAGATATATATACATTTTTTTTTTAACCCCTTTTTTTTTTTTTTATACTTTTTTATACAACCCCTTCGTCATTATCACCCCCCCCCCCCCCCATGGATTATGAATTATTTTTCCATATTTTAATAAATTTTACTGTCAAATTTTTTTATTAAAATAATATTATTGTCACATGATTGATGACAAAATAATAAAAACAAATAATAATAATTTTTTCAATATTTAATTTAAAATACTCATTAAATTAATGAGTCTACCCTAAATTAAAATAAATTATTAAGTATCGAAAAAAAAAAAAAATATATATATATATGAAAAAATAAATTTATAAATAAAAAAAAATAAACATAAAGGGGTCCAAAGTAGTAAAGGGGGTATTTACATATCTTGAGGATATCTTTAGGGTAGTTTTGCTTTTTCTTTGAGTGGGAGAAATACATGGGGTAAAAATAAGAGTCTGTTAGAAAAATATAAACAAAAGTGTAAAAAGAAGATATCTATATGTATAAATGTGTGTATAAGTAGACATAGAAATATACTTGAGAGAAAATAAAAGTCGATGAAAAATAAGATAGATATTAACAATATACATCTATCTATCTTTTTTTTTCTCTATAGTTTTATATAAAAAAAATATAAGGGAAGGTAAAATATAAAAATAATAATAAAATATCAAGTATAAATAATATATATCAAAGTAAAATAGGGGAAAATAATAAGACAAGGATAAAATAATAAATAAATAAATATAAATGAAAAAATTTAAAAAGAAAAAAAATTTGTAGAGAACGCAAACGTCCCTTGTTTCATTCTGCTTTTTTAATAAGGACCTCGTTTGGTACTCTAGGCTTTAAATAGATCAATACCTACGTACTTCATCCCTAGCAACGAAGCTTTCTACCATTTGCCCCTTTTCCTCTCCCTAAATTATATATATATATTTTTTTTTTTTTTATTTTTTATTTCCTCTTTTTTTTTTTTTTTTTTTCTTTCTTCAATCCTCCCTGATATCAAGCCCTTCTCTTTTTCATTCTCATCCATCAACCCTCTTTATTTTCATTTTCCCTTTTTAGCTAACTTTTATGTATATTTTATCTTTTTTTAACTCATGTTATTTTACATATACCAACTCATCATTTTATCATGCAATTTTATATTTTTTATATTTTATTTTTTTTACTTGAAATGATTTTAAATTTTCATATAATTTTAACATGTACACATTTACTCTTTTTGAAATTTTATATGGCTTTATGAATAGCTGTGTTTTTATCACTTTTTTTTTTTTTTTTTATTTTTTGTATATAATACACTACTCATCCAATATTTTACAACGCAGCTTTTTCATTTTTTATATAAATCACCCTCTATTTTACCTTATAATCAACACTAAATTTTTTTCTTTTAATTTGCTGGTTTTTATACGCACGTGTATAGAAAATCTGCATATGCATTTACTCTTTTTTTTTTGTTTTTATATATATAAAAATGTTTTTTTATATATTTTATTTTTTTAACCGGCTGTTTGGTTCACTTTTCAACATCACACCGGATTTGTTTGCCTCGCGCAACCCTCTACACGTTAGACCCACTCGATTGCTTTCATCCTTTTTTTTTTTTAACTGCATTTTTATTATTTTTCGTTTTTTTTATACAGTCAATCACTGGCTTGACTATTTTCATTTTTTTTTTGTAGAAATTTTTTCTTTTCATTTTCACTCGTTTGGTTTGCGTGAATGGATGAAAATGTAGGTGGATCGTGGCCCAAGCGTTTTCGTTTTCCCTTTCAATATACCTATATATATATATATATATATATACGGCACCACACGAAAACGAGAGTATTATTGTACACGACGTTGAATATATATATACAAAGTCACTCTCTGACGCATGTATACAACTGAAGCACGTGGCCGACGGTTTTCCCTTTACTTTGATAACACATATATACATGTACACATTCCCTGATAAATTTAATCCGCATAGGTAGACTTTTGTACTAACAACACTGAAGCTATCAACTATACCCTTAATAATTTTCTTAATTAACGTAATTAATCATTCTCAAATTTATATATTATAATACAACTCATATATGCGTATAAAATTATATAATTTAAAATAATCTTTGCTATCAATTTTTATTAAAATTTGGCAATTCAAATTAATTACGAAAAATAATTAATTGATTGATGATTGACAAATTTTTGAATATAGAAAATAAAAAATAAAAACAATAAAATATACAGACAATGTAGAATATATTGAGGATGATATTATGGGGGTGTAAATGCATGTAAAGAAAAAAAGGGGCTGTTTGACGACCTGACCCAGGGTAGATGTACCCACTTGGGGTTGTCCTTGACCTATCGACGCTTGACGCCTTTGGCGCCGGAAATTGAGGTCTTTTCTTGATTTTTTTTTTTACATTTTATTTTATTTTTATATATCAGACAGTTATACATATAAGTATATTGGTTATTTTTTATTTTCAATAATTTAATGTTGTATTTTATTTTTCTGATTAATGGCAATTGAGTATTGTAATTTGAATAAATTTCTAATAATAATTGAATATTTTATGATAAATTTACTATGATTTTATCAGGTTAGCCACAAAATCAATAGAAAAAATATTACATTGGTAAATGGCTGATGTATAGTTGCTAATGGGGCTGTGTGATTGGATGAAATCATCATACAGGAATGAGTCAATTTTTGCGCAAGCGTTTTTATCAAATGTGTATATATTTAATTTAATTTTATAAATATTAATTTCAATAGAGCATATTTAATTACGTATTTAAATTTAATTTTTTAACTTGTTTTTTCTTTTGAAATAAATTTAATGTTTGATGATTCTACATGTATATAAAATTGATAATACAAATTGTGTTGTTTTTTTTTTTTAATTTAAAATTGACATAATATAAATGAATAATATTGAAAACTTTATTATATTATTTAATGTCAAAATAAAATAAATATATAAATACATAATTACCACGTGATATTTTATAAAATGTTTTTGATAAATCAAAAACGTGAAAGCTTTGTAAAAAAAAGTTAAAAATTTTCATCATCGACAGATTTCAATTTAATAAAAATTACATAATTTAATGTTGATAACAACAAAGTTATTTTAATCATTTTAAATAAATATTCTCAACCAGACTATATATTTCATTGACGTATATATGAATACATCATTCAAAAACATTTGACAACCTCAAGATATTATATCCATGAATACATAATTTTCTTGAAATCATTTTTTCTATTTTATATATTTATGTATTTATTATGTTTATATCAATTTAATCATATAACAATGTAAATTATAATACTTCAATAAAATCCATTGTCATTTAACATTAAAACCTTAAAATTACAAACAAATTTTCATGTAATATTTGATTATATATATATATATTTAATCAATAAAATATTTATTTCTAAAAACATCAAAGTGTCATTTAATATTCTTATATAAAAATAAAAAAAATTTGATTTAATTTATTTATTTAAATTATTTAAATTAATTATTTTCATAAAAAAATGATTGACTGTGTCATTGATAGCTTTATTTTTATGTCAAAAATATGCTAAATATGACAGCAAAAAAAAAAAAAATAAAATAAAATGAAATAATATAAATTTAACTGTTTTATTTAAAATGAAAAATTTTTATATGAAATCTTGGTTATAACAACGGTGCAACTCTTGAGACCCCACTTGACCGCTCCCCGTTTGTTCATTGTCGCGCCAAGGTCATCGTACGTCTCTCGGTATTTTTCAGTATATATAAACGGCATATTATGCTGGACGTTAAATAAGGTCCAGGTATATATATTTATATATATATATACACCTATATGTATTAAAACGATCATGTACATATATGTATATATATATATATTGCAGTCGCAGAACCAAGATCAAGGAACCAAGTCAGCCGTGAGACAAGGCAACCTTCAGCCCTCGTTGTGATACAGCTGGTTACAGGTTACACAATCAAAGATAAATATTCATTTCCGTAAACGTAATATTATTTACCGCTATTGTTATGTTTATTAAATTATTTTCATATATTTATGTTTATTCCTTCATTTGAAATTCATTAAAATAAACATGCGTGAATCATAAATTATTGCTATCAAGTTTAAATTTTGAGCTTTTTCTCAGAGTCATGAAAATTTTCTATTCATAGATTTATGTATTTTAGTTGAAATTAATTTTTACTTATAGAGTTTAACACGACTTATGTATATGTAGTCTGTATTATTTTTATTGTTTTATTCAATATCATGTGAACAAAGCCCAAATAAGTTAACAGCTTATCATTAATTTTTTCGAAAAAAATCTCAGATAAAATTTATACATCGCGTGCTTATAAAATTTTATATACATTGAAAATCACGCATATGTAAACCCAATTAACACAAAAATAAAGTTGTTTAAAAAAATAAATAAATATAAATTGAGAAACCTTTAAAAAAAATTGGTAAAAAATTGTGAACCACTGATGAAACTAGTAAAGATGAGAATCGTGCAAATATTCTCAACAAAAATCTAAAGTCAAAAAAATCTCTGATATTGAGATTTGTGGTAAACCCTACTTACCCCCCACTATATTATTTTTTATATTTTGAATATATATTTTCAGCTTTCTTTTTAAAATTATTCTCCCCTTTTTATAATTTTTTTTTTTTACTTTGTTTTTCAGTGCAATAATACCGTCTGATTTTTGGATGTGCACAACCTGTATATTATATGCGCCTAAAATGCATGCTAGGTTTCTTCTCTGGCATCATTCTTGGTTTTGTTGCTGATGGGCCCATCGTTTTTTATATTATTATTATTATTGTGTAAAGCATATATGTACACCCTCCTCGCCCCTTTCACCCTTCTCATCTACCAATTCAAAACACGTATAAAACAAGGTGGGTTGCTAGGCGTCTACCTCGTTGCTAGGGCCAATTTTATCCTCTATCCCCACTTAATAATCATCACTCACTCTCTCAACTGAATAGTCCCAAAATGCATTGGATTGCACAAGCTATAGTTTATACTATATGATCCATCCAATGCACCAACTTGCATCGGTCCCATTTTTATATTTTTTTCCTTAGCTACCTCTTCTTTTTTTTCTTTTTTATTTATTTATTATTATATTTTGTTGGCTGATCCAAAAGAATCCAATGGGTCTTTCATCCCCCTTTCTCTTACTTCCCCTATTACCCTTTGCCATGGTATTTTTCTTAAATTTTTTATTTTGCAAGTCCTGTCCAATAAAACTAACCATAGCTTTCTTGCATCAGTATATATATATATTCCTCCTTTCTCTCGTTGCTAGTTTAACTTACCTCTTTCCTTAACTCTTTTTTATTTATTTTTTTTTTTTTTATTCACATTTCCACGACGACTATTAAAATCTCAAGTTCCTTCTGGGCCTTATTTCTTTTTCTTTTTTATTTTCAAAACAAAATATACAACCGTCAAAATGCAATTTATACTCTCTCTAAAATATTTTGTTTCTTTCTTATTTTATATTTTTATAATTTTTTTTATATTCAACATCCTTGCTAGTGTGCTCAATATTATTATTTTTTTCATCAACAATATAAAAAAAAAAAACTTTCTCAATTGTTTTTCTTTTGAATAAAATTGTATATTTTTTGAATATTTATTTCTTTTAAATTTATTATATATATAAAATATTAAATTGAATAAAATATTTTCATTTAAAATAGCAAGATTTAATGGATGACATGGATTTAAATCATTAAAAAAATTAAGTATAATATATTATGCATTTATATAAAGAAAAAGAAGAAGCCATATTCAAACTGTGCTTTGGGTTCATTTTTTTTTTTTTCATTTATTTAAGAAGAAAAGACGTAGACTTTTTTAAATTATATATATATGATAAAAGTTATCTTGTATGAGAATTCTACTCTTTAACTTGTTCCATGTGGCAGTTGAAATATTAACACTGTATGTGAACATCATCACAGTTTTTATATATATAGCGCCATGTTGATGAATCGTTTGCGAGGTGAAATTTGCCGTTAGTTTATTTAATTTTCATCAACTTTTGTTGTTGGCTTTCTTGTTAATTCAATTTTTATAATTACTAAAATGATAAAATTTATATAAAAATATAAATATATTTTTTATTTCAAAAATTTTAAACGCATAAAATTGTGGCCCGATGTTTCTCGTTGCTAGAGAACCTCACCCAAACTTTTTTTTATATTCCTTCATTTTTTTTTTTTTTTTTTAAATTTATTTATTTACCTCATTTCTCCTACCATGACATTGCCTAAATGCACTTTATCCCCACTATATATAAAATTTTATTTGTAAAACTCCCACTGTGCAACGAACAAGTAAGTTGGTTCTATCCGCCTATTTGGGTCCCCACTACAATATTAACTCAAATTGCCGAAAAGTGCAACGGCCTAAATTCCCGGTGGGGAAGTGGTGTGATGGCCATGGGCCTTGGGCTCTTCTTCTCCCCACCTTTTATTTAACTTCGGTGCAACAACCTAATTTCTAGAGTTTCTGCTGCAAGTAAACCCCTTTACCTCTTCTCTTCTCTTCTCTTGTATGCAACTTTTTTCTTTTCTTTTTTTTTTTCTTTTTCCTTAGCTCCACGTCAACGCAATCTTGCAATCATTGTGCATTCTCTTTACTTCTACTCAATGCATTCGCTAGGCTGTTTTTTCTTTTTCTTTTTTTGGTACTTAAAAATTATCATCATTATTATTATTATTATTATGATATATTTTTTCTTTATCTTTTACATATAAAATACTTGTATTTTTTCTCTTAAAATTTTATTTTTTTAGTTTTTAATTTTAACATCGTTTATTTTATAATTTTTATTATTATTATTATTATTATTATTTTGTCCATCAGCAATGCAATCGTCTCCGCTTACTAGCTGCGACGCAATACGAGCTCTCGCGAAAACCTTCGACGATCATCGTTTCTTCTGTACGTCATTTGAGACACGCACCCAAATAATGATGCAAGAATATATTGCTTTATAATATTTTTATATTATTATTACATTTTTTTTTCTTCAATTCATAATATAAGTGTATCAAAATTAATCGAACCAATAATTATATTCGCAACTACCAATCATCAAAAAAAAAGCTCTTCATTTTCATAATTATCATACTTTTTCAATTGTCATTTCTATACAAAAATGAAACTCTATCAAAATTCTAAGGAAATAACTATATATTTTATCGAAATCAACTTGTTGCACATTTACATCAAACACATATGTCAACCTAAATAAAAAAAAAGCTCAACAATATATCCTTTAATTTTATCTACCAATTTTTTTCATGACATTAAAATAAAATTAAAAAAAAAAAAGTAAAACAATTTACCGCACAACAACTTTTGGCCCTGGTACGAAAAAAAAATTTTTGAATTTGTTCTCGCACCACTGCGCGCCATGGCATCATGGCTTTCGTACAAAGTACATCGTCCCCCAAGGATCAATGCCCTTTGAAAAATGAAAAAACAAATATATATTTATTTATTTTTTTTTTAGGCAAAATTTACGCGCGAGTATAGACTGTTTGTAAATTGACGACCACCTGCCCACAAGTCATGCCAACCACATCTACACAAAATAATATTCGTTATATTTTAATTTTAATTTTTTGTTGCATTTAATAGTATTTAGTCATCCTAGCTACATTTTGGTTTGCAAATTTTATATCCAACATTTTCATCTGCATATATACGAATCTACGTTTGGCACATTGGCCCCTGTTGACTTAGCCACTTAGATATACCATATATGCACGTGTCTGGTCATGCTTAAACACCAACCAATCCAATCTCACAAAATTTATTAACAAATGCATATTTTTATTATATTTATATTGTACATATAGTAGTATAATACTACGACTTGAATGCCAATGCACATCCTTTGTCTTTCATTTGGGACATAAATATATTTATTTTTAATTTATTTACATTAAAATAGTTGAAAAATCAATATGCTTTTATTGATAAAATTATTTCAATTTTTTATTCTTGGAAATAATTTAATTTTAATAATAATTTTCTATACTTGAAAAAATTTTCATTTACATAAACATATTAAATGAATAAAGCTTTCCTGGATTTTGTCGTTATTTTACTTGGGGCTATTGAACAAAAAAATATACATATACAATTTAAAAAAAAAAAAAAAAAGTCTTATATTTTTCAATCGTATGTTGTGCTTCTTCAAGCATCTCACCGCCTTTTTTTTTTTCATCGACAAATTTTTAGGTGCAACAACCTCAATCTCTAGAGCCAAAAAAAAAAATTCCCAATCTTTTAAAAAATTTTATTTCATTTTTTTTCATCATGCGTGACCAGTGTATGTATATATAAAAAAAATTGTTTTTTGTAACTTGCATCAATCAGTGTTATTTTTTTTTTTATTTATTCATATTTTTCCTTTATGGTGGTTTTGCAATAAGTTTTAGTATATAAATTGCGTGTACAATATACAAAACAACATGCAAGATATTTTTATATAAAATTTTATTTTGAGATTAACATTTTATTTAAAGAAAAATGAATGGAAAAAAAAAATTTAAATAAAGAAACTATAGCTAGTATTATTGTAAACATTAAAATAAAAATTAAAAGTTCAATGAGTTTTTTGATCTGATATTAAAAAAAAAATCTTTGAAAGTTATTTTTAAATATATATTATAAATTTCTCGTTATTTTAATTTTAAATATTTTTTAATGAATCATTATATGAGTAACGATGGTTCAATGAAAAAAAAAAAAAAAAAAAAAAAAATCTACATAGGATAAAATTATTTATTTATTTATTTATTATTTTTTGTGTTTGTATGATGATCATCGATTGTTTTCGAGTACATCCTGTCTATATAGATACACATTGCTTCTTCCCACATGGTTCTCATATGAATATATAGTCAAAAAATAAATCCTCAAAAGATCCCCTATCTTGGTTAATATTTTTTTAGTTTGTCTCAATATGGCGGTATCGCTTGTTTCGATAGAATAAAAAAAAGCTCATGTATACCTATTTGCATTAGGACTGCATCACTGCTTCGGTGGTCTTCCCACGCAACTCTTTAAATTCAAATATATTTTTGTTGATTTTTTATTTTAATTTTATTCTTTGTTTGTATAATTTTTGTTACGTTTAAATAAGTTAAAAAAAAACAAACAACTTGTAAATTGAATAGATGAGCTTTTTTTTATTTTTTGTCTTTTTAACTGGCGCGTTAAGCCAAAAGGCAATTTTTCAATTTTAAAACATGCAATCCCACAAGAATGATAATAAAATAATTTTAATATATATTTTTAATAAATAAAAATGTTAATTTTAATAATTATTATAATTTTTTGATTAAATTTTTTATATAATAATAAAGCTTTAATAATTTTATTGACGTTTTGTATAATATTTGTTTGAGTGTTTTGAAATTTTATAATATAAAATTAAAAAATATTTAAAATCCCACATCGACATAAATTTATAAATGGATTAGTGATTATTATTATTTATTTATTTTTTTTTTTTTTCAATGTTGTATTAACGTAAATGCAAATTTCCAATATTTTGATATATTTTGCACGAATGAAAATTGTCGACGATAAATATTAATTATTTTTTGTTTACAACGCATGCCACAGAATTAATAACAAAATACATCGATGCAATCATTGAGGCCAATGAAAAATAAAAAATATATAAAATAAAATAAAAAAAAAATTTATATATCCTATATGTGAAAATTTTCATATGAAATATAAATAATTGAAATGCAAAAATTTAAAAAAAAAAATATAAAAATAATAAAAAATGCTGATATAACAGATTCACTAAATAAATCATAAAATAATTGCATTGAAAATACGTAATTGTAACAAACAATGCACAATACACATAAATAATAAAATTTTGATATTTACCATTTACCAATACAAAATGCTGAATTTTAATTATGAAAATCGTGTCTCTCATGAATCCCCATGTCATTTGCAAACAAAAATTATTTTAAAAATTTAAAAAAAATTTATATTTATTTAATACAGTAATGATAATTTAAATTTCACGTTATTCGTTATCAATTTTATTTTAAAAATATACAAATAGATTTTAATTATTCTGGTCAAATTATATATATATATATATACCCACGAGCAAAAAAAAAATATATTTATATATTTAAATATTTATGTTGTTAATAAAACATAATAATAAATTAAATAAATAAAATTTTAAAATTTAAATGCAAACTGTATGCATTTTTTTAGGAAATTTAATTTTAGCTTAATTTGCAACTGGAAAATTTAATAACAAGAAATATCAGTTGAAATATATTAATATTAATTAAAAAAAAAAAAAATTAATAATTATCAAATTTAAAAATTTATAATACAAAAATAAAATTTAAAAAAAAAATTAAATTGATGATAACACGCGACGATACCCAAAAAACTATATACTTGTTAAAGGAAGTTCACATGGGTAACTCGCTTATTGCATAGACCCGGTTTGCACGACTAATTACAACTATCTCACATCTACACAAGTCTTCATAATATTAACCCTCCAAAAAATAAAAAAAAAAACAAAATTTTTATAAAGAAAGAGAAAAACAAATTAACAAAAAAAATAAAACAAAAACTCATAAAGACATAAAAAGAAGGAAAGAGAGAAATAAGAATTATAGAAAAAGAGAGCTTTCAAAAATAATAAAAAAATGCATATATATATATCCGCACATGTGCATTTTCTGCATTAAAAAAAAACCTATACGTGCACCCAAAAATTTGCAAGGATGCCTGGTTAATAATTGTGTATTACACGATGGCGTTACAAGAATACCGTATGCACGTCCGGAAAGACAAAAATTCCCACAGTTTTTTTTTATTATATTTTCATCAAGTATTTATATAATATAATAATACAAAAACAACTGACAAATAAAAAAATAAAAATTAATACACATATATAATTAAATATATTTCAATGTTCTAATATCATCTGTCAAAATGAAAATTTAATTTCATATTTCAAAAAAATAAAAAATATTTATTAAAAATTTTACTTGGATATTTCAAATAAATAAATTAAACATAAAATAAAATACAATAAAAAATAAATGTAGGGGTGAAAATATTGTTGACAAAAAAAAAAAAAATAAAAAAATTGTGGTACTGATTTTGTAATACACATTGCATCACACACATTCACATTGTGGCAAACGTTATATGCGTTTATTCGATGAATAGCCAGTTGATTGTCGCGACAACACTTATAAATTCGAAAAAAAAAAAAAAAAAAAAAAAAAGAGACATGTATATATGTATATAAAAATAAAAATGTTTTTAAATTAAAAAAAAATGTGTAGAGGTCAAAGAGTAAAGAGAGAAAAAAGTTGATTTTTTTTTTTCTGCATCAGTTGCATACAATTTACAAATAACGATGCGCGCGAAAACGCATCATCAACGAATAGGGCAAAAGTTTATACCATCCACGCGACAAATCCAACCACTTTGCACATCATGTACACCCCCATTTAATATGCATTTTTTTTTTTTTTATATTTTTTTATTTATTTTTACATGTTACTGTCTCTTTTTTGTCGACGCGCAAGTCCTCACCCTTTTTTTTGTTATTTTTTATTTGCAAGTACACACAGACACATATCCAGTACATTGTTAAAAATAACAAAAAAAAAAAATTTATATATAAATGTATATATACCTATATATACGCGTGTTTTTGGGAGAGTCGTGTTAAATGACAATAAAGAGGGAAAAAATGGAAAAACGTGCAATCGTTTTAAATGGTCGTATGGCAGTGATCAGGGGTGATGAAGCGTGCGAGAAAATTATATCAAATTTTAAAATAAATATTTATATAAAAAAGTTTTATTTAAAAAAATAATAATTATTATTATTATCAATAAAATTTATACAAAAAAAAAAATAAAAAATTAGAGATTTCAATTAAGCACGTCAATTAATTTAAATATTTTGAATTTTTTTTTTTTATTTTAATATTTGCTCGTTTTGTTTGTCACTATTTTTTTTTTTTGTTTTTTATAAATTTTTATATTAAATATACCATCATATTTGAAATCTGTCGCTTGAGGGGTTATACATATGATATCGACTTTTTGTTTCACGATGCGTGTTAAAATATCAAATTTAACTGAAGCATCCGTTGCAATTTCGATTAACGCATATTTATTTTATAAAATAATATATTTTTTATTTTTACTCAGTTAAATGAACTCGTTTGTTTGATTTCATATATTGACCACTGAATTTATTTGTAAAAAATATAAAAATATTTATTGTAGAAATAAAATTTTTAAAAAAAATTTGCGAGCAAATAATAAAACACTTTTTTTTTAACAAGTGTATGACATGACACTTGTAGATGATGCAGATATTATTTTAAGATAATTTAAATATTTTTTGAGATAATAATAAATGTATTTTTAAAATTAAATAAAAGATGAAATTAAATTAATTCAATATTTTAATTGTGACTAGAACAATGTCATTAAAAAATAAAATTTAGAAAAATAAATTTATTGGAAATGAGATTGTTGATGATGGTGGTCTCTATGTATATTTATGTATATTTATGTTATCATCATGATTTTTTATTTTAAAACTTTTGGCAATATATATATATATATATACAAAACTGGTCAAATTAAATGACGAAAAACAAGTCAAAGTGACATTGACAGTGACACATAGCCCTCGAAAGTGCTCAACAGTTGAACGCATAATAAACTCATTTCCTTCAATATTTTTTTTCCTCATTTTATTTTGCTTTGATTTTTTTTTTTATACTGCAAGATTTAAATTTAAAAAAAAAAACAATTATTTTTCATGTAAAAAATAAATAATGATTAAAAATATTTAATTAATTTTAAAATTAACATAAAATTTTTCATTGAATATTAATAGAAAATTAATTTTTTAATCAAATGTACAATTTTTTTTATAAATAATTTAATAAAATAATAAAAATAATAAAATTTCAACTAGTTAATATTGACATTTAAAAAAAAAAATGTAAAATATATTTTTTAATTATTTAAATAACAATAAATATTACAAAATTCTATCAAATTATAGGCAATATATATAAAAATAATTATTAATTAAAAAAAATAAAATTATTGTCAGCGTAATTCAAGTATTAGAAAAGAATCGTATAACATATATTGGCCAACTGTCTATGAAGCCAAATTTATAGTGGGAAAATTTAAATATATCATATAAAAATATTTATAAAATATATTTGCACTGCACATTCTAGTCATTATGACACACATAAACACCATATGCAATATGCGAATAAAAAAATAATAATAATAATACAACAATACTTGCATACTTGAGCATTTTTGTTGTCAAGTATTTTTATATATATATATATCAAATTGAAGGTAATAATAATGTGTGTGTCATCACAATATTGTATGTATATTTAAAAAATGAAAAATAAAAATGACCACACTTGCGAAACATTGTGGAATTCAATTGACGTTTTGTTTGAAATGTTTAAATTCACAAACGCCAATCAAACTATTGTATCATTTACCTATCGATTTGTTTTATCATATAAAATTTTTTATTTATAAACTACACTGTAATTCTGTTGAAAAAAAAACATAAATTTATCTACAAATATTGTTAAAAATAATAACAATAAAATTACACACATTGTGTAAAATAAAAAATGCCTTGCAAGCCTCAGGGATAATACAAAAAATGAAAATAATAAAACTAACTAAATAATATATTTTATAAAAAAAATTGTAAATATACATGAATTGTATGGAATTTTTGTTTGGTTATATATATGTATATTGAAAAATTTTTGAATAATAAAATAAAAAATATTTTTTTTTTTTATTCAATATGTAAGATTATCTAACATTTTGTGTAAAACACGTCACGAAGGGCCATGATGATTTTTTTTATTTTTTTTCTTTTTGATTCAACGGTGAGAAAAAAAAAAAAAAAAAAATGACGATGCAATGAAACTGGTATATAGTTGTGATGTGGGAGGAATAAGAGGAGGTTAAGGTGGTACAGGTAAAATATACAAGAAAATAAAAAAATAAAGGCCCATAGGCTTCAGTGAGTATTGCTAGTTTTTTGGGACCATCATATTATATAGTGATGATGATGATGATGATGATGATGCTGTTACTGATGAAAAAGAATAAAAAAAATTTTTATAAAAGAATCACAAAAAAAAAAAAAAAAAAAAAAATTTCGGGCCTGAGGTTTGTGGCTTGAATATACATATAATGGTGGGATTTGGAGGGTTGAAAGAATCATGACGATTGGGTGAAGAAAAATAAAGAGGGGCAAAATAAATTTCAGAAGGTGAATGTCCAAGGGGGCAACCTGTTCGGGGTTCATGGCCCTCTTGGATGATCTCTAGCAAAAAATTTTAAAAAAATATAAATATTATTTTTGATGCACATTTAATAAAATTTTTAAATTAAATAATTATTTGTTTTTTATTAATAATTATTGGATAAATTATTTATTTGTTTTTTCATCATTTTTATTGGTAATATACAAATTTTATATTAAAATGCAAGAGAAGATCCGAGGTCGTGAGAAAGAATATATAAAATTTTTAAGGATGAACCACTTTTGGCAATCGTAAACCATCGAAATAACTTCATAGGTCCTGGGGTCGTGTCATGTATATCATGTAGTTTAACATTAGGCTAGTTTAACATATACCGGTTTTTTATTTAACAGACATATTTAAAGTCTATACTTTTTTTTACTTAAAAAACTATTATAATATACAGGGAGAGTTGAGAAAATTTAAGGCTATTAGAATAACCATATGTGTGTTGTCTGATCCTTAAAGCTTTTTATAAATTTTATAACACCAAAAAATATATTATATATAAATTTAAATACAAAAATTTGATAAAAATAATTTAATTTTAAATATTTTAATAAAATTTATTAAAAATTTAATTAAAGCTTTAAAAATAGTATATTTTTTTATCAATTTATTGACAATTAAAATAATTGATAATAATAAAAAAATATTTTGATAAATAGAAAAACTATATATATAAAAAAAAAAAACAAAAAAAAAATGAAAAAAATCTGTACATTTTATACCAATAAAACTCTAGACAGAACGGATGTCGCGCGTCAAGGACGTTTGCAAAAATTGACGAGTGTTTTTTTTTTTTTTTTTAACACAGGCACTTTTATCATCATCAGCAATATTACATATTTGCCAAAAAAAAAAAAATATATTTTTAAAAATGTGTATTTTATTTGTATGATGTATACATTAGAATATATTATGGATTATAAATTTACTGCTTCAGTAATCATTCGCTAAAAAAAATAATAAAAATTTATATTCACATATTTAAATAATATTATTATATTTTTAATGAAATTCTTGATTAGTTTAATATTTGTTTATTCACATTGATATACAATGATAATATAATATTTATATATAAAATTTTGTGTTTTTTTTTTTTTTTTTTAAATAATTATGCCATTTCTATTTTTATCGAGTGAGTCTAGCAAATGTGGTATCATCAAAAGTATATACGACATTGTGTATCATAATTAAATATACATACACATGTATATAAAATTACATATATTTTTTTTTTATATATATATATTCAACAAACAAGTATCTTATCTTGTTTTGAATTGTACAGTGAGACTGAAGTGGCGGTTGATGCACTTGACGACTACGAATAATCGTCTACAAAAATGTTTACAAATCAAAATTTATATATTAAAGTTAAATTATAATTAATATAATTAATTGAATTTTCAATCAAATAGTTGAATAGTTTAAATAAATAATTTAATAATTCATATATTTAATGAAAAAAGATAATTTTTTCTAAATTTTTTTTTATCATTTAATTTGATAATTATGTAATCATTCAATATATTAATACAAAATAATGATAATAGTAATGAAATTAACAGAGTTATGCATTGAAAAAAAAAAAAGAGAAAAAATAAAAGCATTGTGTTGTATATATATATATAGATTTTAATTTTTTCTTCAGGTAAAGTATAAATACTTATGTGAATATAAAAATTATGATTTTTTTTTTTTTTTTTTTTTGTGCATGATTAAATGTGTTGGTTTTGTTTGAAAATCAAAATTTATTGTGAATATTTAATAGGCATTTAATTATATTAGTACAGAAAATTTTTAGCGGCACTTTTATTTTATATATACCTCAACGAAAATAAAGCAGAGACCGCGCCAACAATAACCAGAAAAGTCAATGGGCAGAGATTCATCGGGGTCGAATGTCGATAAGTGGTGAATGTTGAAAATGAAAAAATAAAAAAAATATTTTATATACAAAAAAAAAAAAAGAGAAAATTTTTTTTCGAGTGAGAACCTGAAGAGTCATCGAACCAACAATTTATACAATTTGAACTGAGTGGCTTGTTGCATCCAACATATTTTGAGAGGCTCTAAAAATTTTTCATCAAGATATATATATGACAAATGATTTTTTTAAAAATTTAATTTTAAATATTTATATATAAAAAAAAAAAAAAAAAATTAACAGGTGTATTTTTAACAAAGATTTTTAATTTTCTTAGACTGAGCTTTTTTTTTGGTATTACTCATTTTTTAAAAATAATTATTAATGATATTTTTCATTTATGTTATTGATAATATAGTTACAAAAATAATATTGCAATTATTTATTAAAATTTTTAATTATTAAATTTCTTGTAATTGTAATTATATAAATAGAGTTTTTATGAAAATTAAATTTCAATATTGTCATGATAATTATCTTGATTGAAATTATAATTACAAAATGATTTTTTGATTTTTTAAATCAAAAATAGATTTTTCATTTTGTTGAAGTAATCAAATAATGGATTTTCATGAATTTATATATATTTTATAGAAAATAATTAATTTAATGATAAAAAAAATTATTTAATGTAATTTTAGATATATATGTCATAATTAAATTCATGAATTATATATATAATAATTTTTTCTTCAATTTTCATTACAATTTTATGTATAATATTTGAAAATTTATTCTATAAAAATGTAGAGAAAAGAAAATGTAAATTAAATTTTTCATATATAAAACTAAAAGATAAAATATCCAAGAAATTTTTTATTAAAATAAAATTTCATTATAAAATTTTGATGATCTTTGGTGCATTGGTATTTTAAGAAAAAAAAAAAAAAAAAAAAAAATTACGAAAGATTCAGTATATGACGGTAAGAGTCCATTGCGCTCAGTGGCTTTAATTTTTTTTTATTTTTAAATTTTTTTTATTCATTTAGAGCTCGTCGACCGGTGTTAAAAAATCATTGGAAGTTATAACTACCTCATTGTGAGAGAGTTAACTGTACACAAGTTTGGCTATGCACAGAGCTAAATGTTGTCGTATGCGAGAGATGAGATCAGGATTTTATGTGTGCGGGTAAAAAACAGTCAGAATTTACAAAAAAAAAAAAAAAAAAGCTCAGAAAAAGAAATAATAATCAAAAAAAAAAAAAAAATCAACTAAAAAGATGACGCTATATTACTAGAGAGGGAAAAAAAGTATAGAAAAAGTTGTAGGAGGAGAAAAATAAAGAAAAAGTATATAAAAGAGAAGTGAGCATTAAAAAAAAATTTATGGAAGGAGTTTTTTTATTTTTTTTTTTTTAGTGGGGTGGGTCGAAGTTTTGGTGTATTCATATACATATATATATATATAGCAAAGCATAGGATAGCAAATTTATAAAAAAGAGTGAGATAAAATTACCGAGTGATACGCAATGAGAAAAAAGCTGGGTAATGAAATCGCAAATGGCTAGGGGTAAAGGGGGATAAAATAAAATAAATAAAATCAGCAAGTTTGGGAGTATTTGTAGTGGGGATTTAAAAAAAAAAAAAAAAAATTGATGAGGACCAGACGGGGAGGGGGGTTACATGCGGCAACATTAAACTAACTAAAATTGTTTGATAGTAGTAGTTGTTGTATATAGTTGGTGATGGTGATGGTGATGATGATGATGGTGGTGGTTTTTGTGTATGAGAATATGATAAAAAAAAAAATAGGGGAATATAATATTACCCCTGAAAGCCCAATGCTATTTTTTTCCCCTTCTCGGATATTTTTATTATCCCTTCCTACTTTAATTTATATGTACACACTATAATCATTCTTTCTTTATCACTCAACCGTTGGTGGTTCCTATGAATTTTGCGACACTCAATAAAAAGTGGTTCCACGAGGTTAACATTTCGGTAACTATACCTCGCCTACCCAGATCACAACCCATCACATACACGCACTCTTCTACATATATATATATATATATACACTGATAAATAATTCGCATATAAAATGAACAACACATTTATACACTGACAGTACCCATTGCTCTATATGTGTAGTTTTTTTTTTAGGATATAATACTCACACAAACACATACACAGATACATACTTGAACAAGAGTTTGGCCCCGAAAAAAAAAATAATAAAATATAAGAGTTTTGGCAAAAAAAAAAAAAAAGTGCATGGAGAAGGCGCAGCAAAACCGAACCGCGCGCGAATCAAGTGCTTTGGCCAGTCGCGTTCCCAATCACTCTACGACTAGGTAGTCTCCCGGTGTCCAAAGGCTCCCGGTGACTACTTTGCCTGGTCAACCTGATAAATCCCATCGTTTGTTACAACAATTAAATCCTCGACTTAAATACAAGTGTTGTATACTATTCATTTTCAAATATATCTAAATCAAATTATTATTATTTTTTATTTTCTTAAATTTTAGATATAATATATCAATAAATTAGATAAAAAAAAATATACAAATTGTGAAAAAATTATCTAGTTATTAATTTTGTCTATTTTAAATTAAATTTGAAATAATTAAAAAAAAATAATCTTTTATTAGTTTTTTTTTTTTTTTTTTGATTTTTTCTTTGAAAAAATTTATAAACTTGGTGCAAGTGTGATATAAAAATTAAAAAGACGCAATCAGTGAACATTAAATTATATAGACTGATAATAATATTGTTTTTGTTAATATATTGTTAAATAATATAAATATATTTATATAATTATTTTAATTTTAATTTTTTTTTTTTGACATTTAAAGTGCCAAGTGTAAAGAAATAAATCGTGAAATTATTTAAATAAAAAAAAAAATATATATATACACCTCAAGAGGATAAAAACCATCTGCTGACCACGTGAATATAAATAAATAAATAAAAAAAAAAAAAAAAAATTTTCATTGCCATGAACGCAGAACAGGGCACAAGTGTACAATGCCAACATTTATTTTATTAAATAATAAAAATTAATCACAATTGAAGATATGACACAAATAGTGCAAGAAAAATTAATTTAAAAAAAAAAATCATAAAATATATTTATCAAAAGCTGAATTAAAAAGAAATTTCTTTATTTTATTTTTTTTTTTTTTAAATATAATTTTGGCTTTTTTTAAATAAAGCCAACAAGGACACCGCAGGAAATCAACATTTAAATTTGTCACCGATCAAGGTACGTTTGCAGCTGTAAATGCAAAATGAAATTTAGTAATGGCCTTCAATAGCTCATTTTTAAATTTTTATTTCACAATTTTTGCGGCCCCGTTTTTTTATTATTTATTTTATAATATATACCATTGAGAAAGATAAAAAAAGAGAGATAATTTGCGCATCTTTTTTCAACAAGTCTGTACCAAATTTAACATACATATTCAACTTATATATATATATCTACACAAATACACATGCATCAAACACATGTTTATTATTCCCCATATATATATTTTCAAGTTGTAAATAATAAAATCAAAAAAAAAAAAAATATATATATATTTCTATTAGCCCTGCAAAAAAAAAAAAAAAGCATGTCCTGAAAAAGTCAGGTTTTTCATAGAGAACCCTTTCATCTTGGAGCTTTTAGCAACAATAAATTTGATGATATTATTTTTTGCAATAATAAATTTATAAAAAAAAAAAAAATTATATTCATATAGTCTATTTTTAATGTGTTATATCAACTTATTTTATTCATCTTATTATCATTTAAACGTACTCACTTTCACGAATTAAATTATTATACTTTTTTTTTTTTTTTTATTTTTTTTTAATGCTCACGACCTTCTAGTTGTACATACATATATATATATATATATTTATTAGCAAACAGACGGGTGAATGTTACTCATGTGTTTGTAGTATTGACGCGCCGCCGGCTAGACGATCGCTAGACGAGGATAATACTCGGACACGCTTGATGATTTTATGCCTAACAATGACGTAACCCAGTACCCAATATAAAAAATATTTAAAAAAAAAAAAAAAAAAATTATAATTATGTTATTTAAATATTATATTTTTAGTTGACAAAAATTCGTGGTAATTATTTTTAATTGCTTTTTTTTATAAAAACTATGACATCAATATTTTATTGTTTTTTTTTTTTTTGATATGAAATTCTATGAATTATTGTTTGGGCTAATCATTAAAATGTTTGTTTAAAAATTTAAATATAATTTTTATTATATTTATTTTTGATAATATTTGAATGAAAAAAAAATATATATATATAAAGTAGATAAATTTATCGCGATTTCGGATGTGGTTTGAAAGATCGAGAGTCAAAGTTAGTTGGACTATCACTTTTATATATATTTTATTTCATTTTTTTTTTTTTTTATTTTTTATATACTTGCAAACAAACTGTTTGTACAAATAACTTGAACGATTATACCACTGCAATCGTGTATCTTTTCATTCTCTTCTCTTCGTTTCCCGCAATCATCTATGCCAAGAGCTTTTTTTTTTTTTTTTTTAATTTATTTTATTTTATTTTTTTTAATGCTTCTTTCTCCTCCGCAATGCGTTTATTTTATTTTTTATATATATATTTATATGTAAGTGTATGTGTGTGTGTTGGCTGATGACTGCAGTATAGAAAAAATTTTAGATAAAGAAAAATTGTAAGCGAGATGTGAGAATATAAAAATTTAAGATGAAAAAGATAAAAAATTAGAAAATAATAAAAAAAAAAATTAAGACACATATACGTATGCATTATAAATAGATATATTTGTGCCAGTCAAATTTATGTGAGTCAAAAAATAAAAATAGTAATTTTTTTATTTCATTTAGTTTTTTTTTTTTTTTTAACTTGATTTTTGTTGCTGATGCTTTTTTCGAAACTATTTGGACGAGATGATGCGGTTTTTTTTATGTATTTTCGATGGGTTTTATACTTGTGAGAACGAGATATTGCAATCGTAGTTAAAACTATGAAAGAAAGACAAGTTAAAAGAGAAATAAGAAAGAAATAAAATTTAAAAAAAAAAGGAGAAAAAATATTACTAGCATATTTCGAAATCGTGTGTGCGAGTATGCAAAACATATCCTTGAATTTGAGTTCTAAGTAGAGAATATAGCTTTCAAAGATTAGCGTAGACAAGTTGATGTAAAAAAAAAAAAAAAATAAATAAAATTTATCTCATTTTATAAGTAAAAATATAAAAGTTGAATTGTTAAAATTTTTTATTATTTTTTTTCCAACTAAATGCGCAGAAATTTTATATTTTTTATCAAAGTCAGTTGATTTTTTATTTAAAAAAAAAATATATATATATAGATATGTCGTTTAATTTATTCTTTTTATTTTTAATGAACAGTATGATTATATATTTATTTTTATTATTTTTTTTTTGCAAAATTTGACATTAATTTTGTGTATAATATTTGAATGTGTCGACAAGTCGATCTATTGACACAGAATTATATGACTTTACGTAATTTCGTCGTCACAAGTGGTACGATGAAAAAATATTCCTCAACAACTGCAATTTAATGTAGATAAAAAAAAAAAAAAAAATTTTTTTTAAATTATTATTATTAATTTTTTGCTCAAGAACACTCAATGTCATTCATAACCGAAAATTTATTTGACGTAGACCGAACGTCAAATCCCAATGTAAATCAACATATATTTTTTTTTTTTTCATTATATTTTTTTTATATATGTATATGCACATTGTCGTCATTATCATTTGATAAAATAATAAAGTTTATATATTTATTTAACAAAATTAAATAATAATTTGACATAAAAAAAAAATTTAAATTAAATATCCTTGACATGTGAAATATATGATAATTAATGAAATTTAAAAATAGATAAAAATCAATTTATTTAAATAATTATAATGATGATTAAATAGGTCAAAATTATTATTATTATTTAGTTAATCCATGATATATTTTTATTAGTTCACAAGTTCATGATAAGAAATAAATATACACACGTATTTTTTATTATCTACATTTGAGTGAGTTATAAAATATAATTGTAAATTTAGCTAGTGCAAAAAAAATTAATAATAATAATAATAATAATAATAAATATTAATACGAAATATAATAAATAAAAAATGTGAAATTCGAATCTATTGATTAGATTAGATGCCTTAGTAACTAGATTACACGAGGCATTATATTTTATCTCTGAAATTAGATTCCAACTTGTGAATATATATATTCAGAAATGAATGACACAGACAGTATATATACTGTAAAATAATTAAAACTGACATTTAACTGTTTTAATATTCATTTTTCATATTTAATTATTTTTTTTATTTTTTATCATCAGTCTGAATTATTTTTTATTTTTTTTTATATATATATATCTTTGTTCTTCTTTCATAAAACATTAAGTACGATTAAACTCAATTAATGTCAATCATTTTAAAATATCTATTTCAAAAATTATATATAAATAAGAACAAATAAAATATTTATTGTCTAAGATATATATATATATATATATTTTATTTTTTTTCCAAATAAAATACTTCCGAATTCTTAAAAAGAATTACGTATTTTCCGCGTGGCAAAGGTTTTTCGGGTCAAGTTAAATAGATGCAAAAAAAAAAAAAACAAAAAATCAGAGAGAGAATGTGTTTAAATAAATATAAAAAAATGTAGGCGTAAAAAAAAAAAAAAAAACGATAGGTTATTCTATTTAAGCTATACTATTTTAAAATTTAAAAAAAATTGCAATTTAAATGTTTTTTTTTTTTTTAAATAATTTTTTGTATTTAAAAAAATAAGGATTATATAGTTAAAGATAATTTTTTTTTAAATTTTAATTTTATATGTATACACACATGTACATGACGCAACTAAATCAAGCAGAAAAAAATTTCTAATGGAATTTAAAGTCTCGTCTTAATTTGCAAAAAAAAAAATACAGACATTGGAATAACAGAGAGTAAAAACTGTATGACTTTTGTCTGTCCTAAAACCAAATTTTATATTTATCCTTACTATTTTATCCAAAAATTATTATTATTATTATTTTAAAAAAATTAAAAATATATCTTTGACCTATTTAAATTAATTTTATATAGCGTATAAATGTCTTTGAATTATATTTTAATTTATTTCAAAAATTTTTTTTTTAAATTAAAAATTAATAACTAAAATTATTATATAAAAAAAATATAATAATAATTTTATATTAATAATAAATTATAAAATTAATAATTAATATAAAAATATATTTTGTTGAAATAATAGTGCAAGTAGTGCAAGTCAATCAAGTAGTGCATACTAAAGTCAGACTACTGTCAGTGAAAGGTCTGTGTCTGACCATATCATATATTTGTACTACTTGATTTTTCCTCTGTCGGTTGGAAAATTGTTTGTACTACTGAATTTTAAATGCAGTTAAATTTTATTCCCGCCATTTTTTAACCTTTTTTTTTTCCTTTTTTTTATTGACAACCCTAAAATAAATTCTCACAAGTATATGTATTTTTTTTTTATATATTTTTTCTTCCCAAAACTGTTTCAAAAAATTATATCTTTTTATTTATTTTCAAAAAAATATACTTTTTTTTTTGGTAGCATTCTAGTCATTTATTATTATAACAAAAATATAAAAAAAAATTATGAATATATAAAAAAGTTTTTGTATATATAGATAAAGAATAGTTTGGTTTTTGCGGACGCTTTACTGCAGTTTGGTGGGTTAGAGAGAAGATTGGTTTTAAGTTCAATGACCGCCAAATGTTTTTGAATGCAATATAGCAAAAATAATAATAATAATAATAATAAGACGAAAAAAATAAAGGGGACTTGTATATGTATATATATATATATGTGTTCATAAGCCAGAAAAAGAAGGAACCAACGAAAAATAAAAAAAAAAAAAAAACTTTAAGTACGTGGATGGAAAAGAAAAAAAAATTTGGGGGGCTGAGGAAAAAAATAATAATAAAAAAAAAAAAAAAACATTAAAAAGAGGGGTCATCGTTGCAACAGCGTCAGTCGCAATTCCCCTTTTACTCCTCAATGCCTCTGTTGCATGCATTCAAAAGCCAAACCCGCCTTCTTATTTCAGCTATATACTGTTTGGCCCTCTTTTTATATATATTTCTTCATATGAAAAAATTGCGTGTGCAGTGTGCATTTTACAAAAACTTTGTAACAAATGCCAGCTCATGTATACATGTTATATTTTTTAATTTATTTATTTTCATTATTTATTTGTAAAACAACATACATACACACATAAATAGAGAAGAAAAAAAGTAAAAAATAATATTTGGAATGTTTGCGTTAAAACCTCGCCTTTGGCAGGTGTGCCCAGCTAATGAGCCATGGGGTGGCAATTCAATTCTCCCTTAAATATTATAAAGAGTGCAAAAAAAAAAATATATAAATATTGTACATGTTAAAAATGAAAACTAGATATTTAGATCCTCGTAAAAAAAGAAAAAATTTAAAGATCATCAAAATATTTTAAATTTATTTAAAAAATTTAATGTTTTTATATTTATTTTTTTTCGTTTGACAAAGAGGGTTAATGGACTTTTATTATTGCCATGATATAAAAGCCTAAATGCATGATTGATATATAAAATCAAGTTGCCGCAAGCGATTCAATATTATTACCTGTATATATATATATTTTTTTTTTTTTTGAATTGTATTTATCCTCCTACCCTCAACGCACTTTTATTGTCCCCTTTCATTTGCTATTTTTTCAATTAATATTTTACGTAAATCCTTGATATTTATATTCAAAAAATCATAATTTAAAACTTTTTTCATTATATTTTTCAATAAATATTGATATTTAAATTTAATTTGATTATTTTATTGTGAGTAAATAGGTGTATGTCACTTTGAGAGCTTTATGTCAAAATAGAGTCTTATGTTTTATCACAATATCTCAATTTATAATTTTCAAAATTTAATTTTACAATATTATAGTCATTTTACGTTAAAATTGTTATTTAAAATGTAACTAGGATGTATATACAGTTGTATGTCTCATAACAAACTTGTAACAGTACTATGTAGTCTTATGATCAAAAAGCTCTCTTGATTTTTTTGTTATACTTGTGTGATAAACAGTGTTAAAATAGTAATAATAATAATTGAAAATATATAAGTTGATATTATCTATATAATAATATGTATATTAAACAAATTCTGATAAATTCCAGTAAAATTGTGTGAATGAGTAAAGCTCAACATACAGGTGAGAGAGTGATTCACGCGCGCACCCAGAAAATCCCGGCACAATTTCTACGGTGGTGGTTAGCCTTGAACTCTCTAGGTGCGACGCCCGCTAGTGATCTACATCAAGCACTGTCCTTTTGTATATTTATATATACAAAAAAAAAAAAAAAAAAAAAAAATAAAGCTTTATGTAGCTTTTTTTAAATTTTCAATATAAAAAAATGTCGAAAAAAAAAAATATATATTTTTATAATAAAAAATGAAACAAATATAGTTTAAACTTTTTCAAAATGATAAATTGACTTGAAAAATATAATTTAATCTCTTATCATGGATTGTTTTATATCTTTGAGTCTATTTTTCGTGGTTTTAATTTATCTTGAGCTTTTTTTTTTTTTTTTTTTTTTTGTGGTTTATATTATCATCTTGCTTATATGCTTTGTAATCTTGTACAACATTTGTCAGAAAAACAATATAATTATTTTTTTTAAATATTGTATTTTATATAAAAATTCAAGGACAAATAAACGTCATTGACTAAACAAACATTTTTGAAAAATTGTAAATCATATATATATATATATATATATTGATCATCATCAAAAAATGACAAAAAATATATATAATTTCAATGACAAGATGTGTATGCATATAAATATATACCGCAACAATATATTGAATGTGTGTACAAGTATTTTCACCCCCAAGGACAAAACTCATGTTATTTCACGGTCAAGGTCTTATGTACGTCACAGTGCAATACGTGTACGTGTTTATTGTGATTTTTTTAAAGATATAGAAATATATACATAAATTGTCCATCTCAAATTCACAGATGATCAAGACGATGCAAGTTTGCAAGTTGTAATGAATTATTGTCAATTTAATAATAATAATAAATTACATATTAATTTTTTTTTTTTTTTTTTTTGAAATTCAAGTTGTCAAAAGACGCAATTGTGTGTTGCTTATTCCTCCAGGCACTAAAGAATCTAATCAATAAATATTACAATAGAGGATCCGAGGAGAAATAGTGGGGAAAAATAAGCAAAGGATGCCAAAAATAAAATAAAAAAAATAGCGAATAGAAGCCTTCTCTTCAACATCGTCAACCCCTCTTTTTATATATACCTATATTTTTTTTTTTTTTTTTTATTTCTAGATTATTCTATATAATTTTTTTTTTTTTATTATTTCTTTGCCTTTGTCCCTTTTTCTCAATATCCCTCTCCATCACCTGTACTTACTATTACACATACATAGTTAATATATTTTTTATCATTTTTTCACGTCTATCTTTATTTATATCCCCTACTTTTATTATTACATAAAACCAAAAAGCACTGTGCGAAACTTTTTCTCCAGGCGCATCGTTTGTATTTTACTTTTCTAGTAACGAATGAAATTAAAACCGCGTTCATGCGCAGCCCGCGGAACACAGCGTAATGATTTTTTGAGGGGGTGAATTGAGTGGGGTCACGAATACGACAACCACTAAGGTTTTATATGTCGTAAAAAAAAAAAAAAAAAAAAAATGAAAAAATTAAGGGAGGAAAGTATTTTTTTTTTGATAATCAATGTACGTAATATTGGCAAGTTTGGTTTAATCTTTTTTCTTGTTTTTCAATATAGAAAAAAAAAAAAAAAAAGTCTAAATTGATTGAAAATATTTGTAAATATTAATTAAATCAAGAATCAATTTTATTATAAACCACAAAAATTTTTAATTTATATAATTTTATTTTTTTTTTTTTAATAATGCTTCATTTTAATTGGTTGACGTTTGCGCAATTTATTTATTTTATTATTACGTTTTTTTATGTCTAATATTTTATGGGGGTAAGATGCGCAAGTGGGGCAAAGGACAAATGGTGGATAGAAAAATAAAATTTATATATTTTAACCCCACCAACATAATAATATATCAACACATACATACACTACCTTAAATATAGTCTAAAAATTTTCTCGCGATATCATTTCTCCTTAAATTTAATATATTTTTTTGTTTTAAATTCTGCGTACGCACTATTTTTTAGTATGTAATTATAACAACAGATGTCTCATACAGTCATCCATAAAAAAAAAAAATAAAAAAATATGGACCCTTTAGTTGTTCAGTGTAAACTTGGCTTTTTGCAAAAAAAATAAAAAAATAATATTTTATTTTGCAAACCGGTAGAAGGTGATCCCTACCTAGCATAGCATCATTCTAACAATAATCAAAAACCGCACATAACTCAAATATTCGTAGGTATATAATACATATCCCCATCAACCTTTGAGAATTATATATTTTGTTTTTTTTTTTTTCCTTTCTCCCTTTATTTCTTCTCTACACTATTCGTCGCTAATTTTTTTTTTTTTTTATTTCATCTTTAAATTTTATATATTTATTTTTTCATTTTTCGTCTCTGTGGCTTTACTTTTTTTTCTAGTTCAGATTGCTAACATAAACTCTACTCCCCAACTGCCACGACAAGGAAAAAAATTTAAAAAAAAATATTAAAAAATTCAACGATTCGGGTATCTAGTGTATATAAAAGTCTCTCTCTCTCTCTCTTATTTTGTCTCTCCGGACGCGTTGTATTAGCCGCTTCGTGTAATGAGATACTTGCCGGCTTAAATTTCCTCGAGGCGAGCAAAACTCTTTTTTTTTACAACAAATAATTTTTTTAATATCTATTTTGATAATAATCCATCGAGTATTTATTATAAAAAAAGCAACAAAACAAAAAGAAAATATACAAGAGAGATGTAAGTCTTACCTTAACTTCACTTGGAGAATATTGTAGCTTCTGCGCGTAAGAATTTCATTTTTTTTTCATTTATATGTTTTCCTTGTAAAATAAACTCGTGGGTGCACTCGACGACGGTTCTTCGTCCTGTCGTCAGTGACGTTTTTGTTGACGATATGTTTACCGCGTATTTTAATTAGTAAGTTGAAAAAAATTGAAAGAAATTTTACTTTTTTACTTTTACTCACAATTATTTTACACATACGACATATTCTGCCATTTTTTTTTTTTTTTTTTTTTGTTTTTATTTCATTTTTTCACTTAATTTTTATACTTTTACACTTTTATATTTATTTTTTACACTTTAAACACTTTTATAATTGTTTTTTTAAATATATTTATGTATATAAATTATAAACTCCCTTCTCTTGTGCTTTTTTAACATTTTTTTTATGAATTTTTTTTATTTTTCGTGCTCTATCTTTCGGGAGCCCGGTTGAATGTGAAGGATTTCGTGTATTTTCGGTATGTTTCGGGGATCAGTCGGCCCCCTGAATACATACAAGTTGCCGGTGTGGACCCGATGAAGAGACGTAAGGAGAAAAAAAATAGTCCGACAGTTTTTGGTTGTGACGTTTACGGGGGGTTAGTTCCTTTCCTCCGTCGTTACTGGTGAGGCATGGGTGGTCGCAAAAATTTTATACTATTTTTTATTATTACATGACACTTGTGTGTGTGTGTGTGTGTGTTTTTTTTTTTTTTTTGTTTTTTTATCAATTATAATATTGTTATTAAATTTTTATCTAACAACAATTGGTTTGTTTATTATTATTATTAATAAATTAGTGTTGTCACAATTATTTATTTATTTTATTTTTAATTATTAGCTAATTAATTATCAATAATATTTAAATAATTAATTTGGGATTTATTTTAATAAAAAAAAAAAAAAAAAAATAACAACAATCAATCACGTGACTCGAATAAAAATCAAACATATTTTTATTTATTTATTTACTTTTTTTTCATTGTTCATCATAAAAAATAGAAAATAAATTAAAAAAAATAAAAATAAATAAAACAAGGATATAATAAATTGTAGATTGTTTATTTATTATTAAATTTTTTTATTTTATTTCTAGAAAAAAAAAAAAAAGTGATATCATTTGAGACAGTCACAAAGGAATTTATAAAACTTTTTTTATAATGTGCGCATTTTTGCAAGGTGGCGTTGTATATTATTGATAAAGAAGAAAGTAGATGATTATTTTTTTATTATTTATTTTTTATTTTTTTATAACTAAAAAGAAGAGTTTATTATAAGCTTTGTTTAATTCATCATCATTTGTCTTTTTGATGACATCAGTGATAGATCATAGAGACAATTTATTCATAATTTTTATTTGAATTTTAGTTTTTTTTTTTTTATTTTTTAAATTTCAATTTTATACATCTGTTATTTGCACATGTCAATTGATACATAAAAACATCTGATAATGAATAATATTATAATAATAACAACAGTGTAGTGAAAGTGTGGTTTTATATATATATATATTTTTTTTTTAATTAGATTTCAATTAATTATGTTTACATGAGGTATTTTTATAATAATGAAATTTGAAAAAAAAAAATAATTAAAATATTTTTTAAATTGAATTATTTTTATTTAATAACAATATTGTTTATTATTTTTATTTTTTTGCATTGATGTGTTTTTAATACTAAAAGGTCATAAAGTTCGAGTAAATAAATATATATATAATTTTTTTTATTATTAAATTATTATTTAAGTGGAAAAAAACTGGTTGTATCTTTATGTGTCACGTGTGTAAAATTTATATACTTTTTTTTAATTTTTTTTTTTTTCTATTTTATATTAGTGTTTTATCAAATTTAACTTGTTGTACAATCTTTTCAATGATATCAAAATTAATACACATAAACTAGTAAATTTTTTAACACTTGTAATTATTTTTTTTTTTTGGCTTAAAATGATATACTTTTTTTAAAAAAAAAAAAAAAAAATAAATAGATTGTGGATAAATTTATATTGTAGATAAGAGAATCTAAAAAAAATAAGAGCTAAAATAATTTTTTTTTTTTTTTTTTATCAGACAATATTTAATAAGCACAATGAAATTGTGAAATTAAATAAATAATAAAATAAATAATTGTGTAAATATAATAATATATATTTAAAATAATTGTTTATAGTTAAAATAAAATATAAAAGAAAATATGATAATTAAAAATTAATATTTTTGTTGATTGATAAACAAAAATTAGACAGATTTTTTTTTTTTCTTTCATCATATTTTTTTTTTTTTTTTTTTTTTTATCATATTCACCAAGAGATAGTAGTTATCAGTTAACATTTTGTACTTGCAGTTCTATAAGTAACTGGCCATTTAATCGTATTTTCTGGCTCGGCGCCAGAATGACGACCTATTTTTTTATATATTTTATATATATATTTTTTTTATACTATCTAAATAAAAAAAATAAATAAAAATTTTGCCTAAATTTAAATAACAAAATAGACTGTGCAATTTTTTTTTTTTTTTGGAATTTGGCATTGAATGCAAAGTAGTAGTTTTATTTATTTATTAAATTTTGTTGTTTTGTTAATTTGTAAAAAAAAAATAAAAATATATTAATAAAAAATTGTTTACAACTTGTTGCAGGTGAATAGATATAACGATGGTAGATACGCAGCATTTTTGTCTGCGATGGAATAATTACCAGAGCAGTATCACATCAGCATTTGAAAATCTTCGTGATGATGAAGATTTTGTTGATGTCACACTTGCTTGTGATGGTAAAAGTCTCAAGGCACATCGTGTTGTTTTATCAGCATGCAGTCCATATTTTCGTGAATTGCTCAAGGTTGTTATTATTATTAATTTAATTTTTAAAAATAATATTCATTCATGTAATTTGATTATTAATTTTTTATTTGATAAAAATTTAAATAAATATAGAGTACACCATGCAAGCATCCGGTGATAGTACTTCAAGATGTTGCATTTAGTGATTTGCATGCATTGGTTGAATTCATCTATCATGGAGAAGTCAATGTGCATCAAAGATCACTGAGTAGTTTTCTTAAAACAGCTGAAGTATTGAGGGTGTCTGGTTTAACTCAACAAGCTGATTCAAGCGACCGTGACGAGGTGAGATATTTATCATTTTGCTAAATTAAAAAATAATAAATTAAAACAATCATAAATTTCTTCTTTTTTTTTTTTTCTTTTTCTTACTTTATATTATCTATATTTATATATATATATATTTATTTAATTTTTTATTACTTAAACCCTAATGCTAAACGATCTGATAAAAATACTGAATTTTTTCTTATCTTAAATATGATGATGATGATACTTATATTTTATTTTTATATATATTATTTCTTTGAGCTCAATTTTTTTTTTTTTCCTCTTACTCTTTTTTTACATTTAATTTTTTGGCAAATTATATTCTCAATCTTTAAAAATAAATTGTAAATTGCCATAGGTCAAGCAAACACAATTGATAATAAATTAAATAAAATATAAAATATATAAATAAAGTAAAAGTAAAAGAAAAAAAAAAAAAAAAAAAAAAATTAAATAACAAATAAATGATTAAATAAATTAAAATTAATTTCTATGAAAAATGATGTTTTGCAATGTGTTTAGCTATCACAGGTACGTGCATTAGCAGCACGTGGTGGTAATAACAATAATATTAATAACAACAACAACAACATCAACAATAATAATAATATTAATAACAACAACAACAATAATAATAATAATAATAATAATAATGTACCACAATCAACACCAACACCACATGATAAAATGTCAGATGAAGGTTTTCCACGTGGTGGTTCACCACCAACACCCAATACACCAACACCAACAACAGTACAACAATTATTACGTCGTGCACAAATACGTAGAAATGAAAGACGTTCACCAGATATACATGATGATACAATAAAAAGATCAAGATTACCATCACCAACATTAAATAATAATAATGATGCAACACCAACTGATTTTTCAATGGTTAAAAATCATTTATCAAATAAAATTGAAGGTAATGGTATACATGATGATAATAGTCGTATTGAAGAAAGTATAAAATGTGAACCACTTGAATTAACTGGTGGTAATGGTGGTATAACTGGACATAATGAAGATTCATCTGATTCGGGAGCAGCAGCATCTGATAGACAACCAGCATCAGCAAGTAGTAATGAACATGATCATGAACCACCTGAACATCCATCGACACCAAATTATATGCCTGAAAGTAAATTATTTGCATCAACACCTGGAAGTTTTAATTTTAGTATGGCTGCATTAACAACTGATCACAGTCCATTATCAGGTAAATAATAATTATTCAATATATTTTATTACAACTTGCCTGTATGCACTTGAACAATCATTTATTTATCAATATTGTTAATCTGCGTATAGGCAGTTGTTGATTTTTTTTTTTTTTTTTTTATTTAAAAAAAATCATATCACTACGTTTGACAATAGTGAAATTTCCAGGTTTAGGTCATGGACTACAAACACCAGATCTTGCAGGTACATCACAAGGTAAGAGCACTATTTAATGCTCTCTTTATTTTTATATTTTTTATTTCGCATTAATTATATTTTATTTATTTTTATTTATTTATTTTTTTTTTTTTTTTTTTTTTTACAATTTATCGCCCGATAAAATCACAAGAATAAATTTAATATATATATTAGGATATTTAGTTTAATCATAAAATTATATCAAAAAAAAAAAAAAAAAAAAAAAAGTAAAATAAATTAATTAATTAATAATTAATTTAATAAATTATTTGAGTGACTTACCTCCTCGTTTTTACGTGTGTCACATAAACAACGCTTGTATATATATATATAATTTTTTTTTTTTTTTTTTTTTTTAAAAAAAGAAAATATAAAACGTCATTCTTTTGATTTTTATAAGGGCACTCCTCGCTACACTATATTTACTTTATTGCTCTCTTATTACATATTGACGATCATTGTATGACAGGGCATGAGGTGTATAGCCTGTCAATGCACTGGTTACGGTCTAATTTAGTCACTTGTATGACTTGTGCAGTTATATCAAACTAACAAAATATATTGTTCAAAGTCAAAGTCAAAAAAACAACAACAACATCAAAATTTTTAATCAAAATTTACGATTTTCAAAATTTCAAAATTTCAAAATTAAATATAAAATAAAAAATAATTGGTTGCGGTTAAAGAGCACTTACTGTCTCTGCTTCGATATATATATTTAAAAATTTATTTAAAAAAAAAAAAAAAAACAAAATTATTTTCTCCTAATTGGCATGCGTTTCAAAATCATTAAAATCATCATTCTATCAACATTTAAAATCATCACATTTTGCATTTATCACAAAATTCATTAAATACAAAATTTAATATTTAAAAAAAAAAAATTTATAATTATTTATTATTTCATCAGCTTGGTGTGGATAATATGATATGAATAGAATTTATCAAATTCAGTGCAAATTTTTAAAATGATAATAAACATCTTAATGATCAAACAAACTCTCTTTTTTTTTTTTTTTTTTCCTTGAAACTTTCCTCAATTTTAACAGCCTTGATGATAATATTTGTTAAAAAAAAAAAAAAAAAAAAATACATGATAAATAAAATTTCAATATCAATTATGAAATAATCATTAAAGTAATTGATTTTATCATTTAAATAATATTTGTTGTAATTATTAATTTGTCTCTAACATCAAGGTTTTATTAAAAAAAAATTATCAAGGTCTTAATATTAATCTAAAAATTAATTTAGTACTTTGCAATTTGACCAGTGACATTATAAATTCCAAGGCCAATAAGTAAAAAAGTAAAAAAATAATTTAAAAAAAAAAAAAAAAAAAAAAAAAAAGGGAAAGCTTTGAAATATTATTATCAGACACTTGAGATAATCTCTATTCGTCATTGAACCACCAAGTTCGCGTTATCAGGCTCAAAATTTGGCGTATACAGTTGTGACTTGTACAAAAAAAAAATAAATAAATAAATGACAAAACAAAAAAAAAATATTTAAACAAAAAAAAAAAAATTAAAATCCATGAGTTTGGCATCACTGTACAATTTTAGACCGTTTCAAGGCGTCGTCACCTCGATGACACAATAATGATATAAATACATCTATAAAACCGTTAGAATGTGAAGAAAATAATGAAAAAAAAAAAAAATATGATAAAAAATCTAAAAAGAAAAAAAAAAAAGTACAAATACATAAATGATAAAGCGCTTTATAAGACATTGGCAAAGGTGACGTCGCAGCGGCGGTAGTAGGCTAATACTATGCTTAAAAAAAAATAAAAATAAAAATAAATATATATATATATATATATATAAATATAAATAAATAAATATATATATATATATATACATATAAATAAATAAAAAAAATATAAATAAATAAATATATAATGATTGAATATTATCGCCGTTAGACGATACATCTAGCTCTGACTCTCGACGTTTATATTATTTATAAAAAAAAATTTTCATTGTTTATTTTTTTCACATATATATGAAAATGTAAATATTTATTTATTATTATTTTTTTTCTTTTCCTTGTTATAAAATTAATATATACATATATAAATTATAAATTATAAATATATATATATTTTAATTGAATTTACTGAGCATCATTAACTAATCATTGAGATATAATTTATCGTGGCGTGCTCGTATACTGTTTTCAATTTGTCAACATTTTTTTAATTTTTTTATTTTCACTGTATCAATGTGTTGTTTGTCCCGTTTATATAAAAAAAAAAAAAAAAATATATTACCAAATCAAGGTGACCTTCGTGTTATGCAAATCAACGTGTCAATTTTATTTTATATTTTTTTTAAAATAAAAATAATTATCATTATTATATCATTGTTTTTTTTTTTTTTTATTTGCAAACGTTAGGAATTTATGGCTACTGGTTGTAATTAATTATTCGTAGCATTTTGCTATTCATGAATTATAAATTACAAAAAAAAATAGAATATATAATATTTTATTTGTGTCTGACAAGATTTAATTAATAATTTTATTGTAATATTTTAAATTTTAATTTGTTAATTATTATTTAATTTTATAAAATAATAATAATAATTATAGACTTGGGATTTAATTTAGTGGATAATGAAAAATTTTTTATTTTTACAATTTTGCGACTGTGGATTGTTGAGTGTGTTGATGTATTTTATATATAAAAAATAATATAATATATATATATATGAATTTTAATAGTGTCCTTGCTTCTATGAAAATTAATTTTATTTAAAAAAAAAAAAAATTATGATAATAAATATGAGATAGGCATGTCGAGACACTGAGTAAATTCAGGTGTGGTCCCGGTTGTCGAATTAATATTTGAACGTCTGGCTTATGCTAGGTTAGTACTGTAAAAAAAAAAAAAAAAAAAATATATTTATATATAACAAAATAAAAAAATTTATCAGGGGGCAATTTTGATAAGACAATAAGCAGATGTTATCCACTAAAATTCAAGGTTTACCTCATATCATAACCCCGAGTATAACCAACTCTCAGGGGACTAAATAATTTTTTGCATAAATTTTTTAATTTCATTTATTTAATATATTATTTTTTTCATTCTATTTTGGGGGTCTCAAATAATTATTCTAAATATATATCACCATGGCCTTGGACATAGCCTACCCAACTCACGTATTTATTTATTTATTTATTTATTTTTTTTTTTTGCATCATTTTATTTAAATTATTAGACAATTAATTGCGACTAAAGACAAGGTCCGTTCAATGACTTTTTCTATACGCAATAATTTATCAACTATTATTATTATAATATTTTTTTTTAATTCTTTTATATTATTATATTGCTATTGAAATTTAATTAATTTTGATTAAAAAAATATATACTAATCAATTTTATAAATCAAAAAATAACAGCTTTAATTTTATTATCAGTTTGAAATATTTTTTTTTTTTTTTTTTTTTCAATTTAAATACAAGAGATATCATGATGATGGTTGATTTTATATATTTTTTTTTATCATTAAATTTAGTAATTTAGCTATAATTTAATATTCATAATTTAATATACATATTTATTTAAAAAAAATCTAAATTAAATTTTTAATTCATCGATAAATTATAGATTCAATGAATTTATTTAATTTTTTTTTTTTTATGTCTGGTTTTTTTCCTTGTTTTATTTTATTTAATTTAATTTAATTTTTTTTTTTTTTTTGTATAACAAGCTTATATTTAAATACTGTTTAAATATTTTAATAATAATAAAAAAAAAAATTTTAATTTTATCTAAAAAAAATTTATGCGCCATTCCACCGAAACCTCTGCAACCTCTGCAAAAATAGAGCACGCCTTTTGCGATACACTCGGCAAACGTTATCTGACAAAAATAAATGCTTCTTTGCGCGTCTCACTATATCATTTCTCAGTTGTATTTGATTTATTTTATTTTATTTTATTTTTTTCATCTTATTTACCATTAAATTCTCAACAAAGTTGGCAATTTTTTTTCTCTTTTTTCTATCAGTTATTTCCCTCACTGTCATGTAATGCGATTACGCAAAAAAAACAAAAAAAAAATCACATATTAATTTGAATGGGATAATTTAAAGTATGCATTTTAAAATTGATAAATACTTAAATTGTTTACGTGAAATAGTAGAATAATATATATTTTTTTTTGTTTTTTTTTTTTGCATAAAAACTTTTTATTTTTTTCATTTATTTTTCTGCAAATGAACCGGATGCGTGTTGTTTCTCTTTGTTTGCTAGTTTTAGCTTGCCAACTTGTGCATTTTTATTTTATCATATTCACTGTTAAATTTTTTTTTAAATATTATTTTTTATTTTATATACCGTATGCGTGCATATGGCGGTGTCGTTGACGTTTTTTGTTACGTTTGCCACCACATCAGTTTTTTTTTGTGGGTGACACATCGATGAATCCATTTCACGCCTCGTCTTGATATGAATAGCAAATGAAAAAAAAAAAAAAATGTTTTAGAAAGTTTTAAAATTAAAATTTTGATGATTCTGCATTTTTATAATAATTTTAGTTAAATCACAGGGATCAATAACATTTTTTTAAAAATAAATTTTCTATTTTATTAGTATTTTTATAAATTTTTTTCTGTTTGTTAAAATATTTGCTAATCAGCTGGTTTATTTTATTATTATTAGTATGTACCACAACTGAGATATTTATTCATCCGATATATTTATTTTTAACTTGAACTAAAAAAAAAAATTGTTTTTAAAATACTGAAATGACTAGTCAATGTTTCTCACTGCTTCTCTTTGCCAATTTTTTTATTTTTTTTTTTAATTTTTTTCTTTTCGTGTATAACCTGTTGTAAAAATTTTTATAAAAATAGAGTGATACACTTGAGATTTAAACATCTTCAAGTATTTCCATTAAAAAATCATAAAATTATAAATAATTGATTGAGAAAAAACACAAAATTCAAGGATAATTGATAATATTGTTTAAAATTTTTATGAATATTTGATATCCAAATGACGTAATTCAGATGATTACACATCTATAAGGCCACCAAAAGTATAGAAGATATTTAATTTGAAGGACATATATTATTTCGACAATAAATATTCAAGTGTGATTGCATTGATTACAAAATTATACATTAACATTTATTTTTCATTAATTATTATTTTATTTGCAAATTCTTAGTATATTTATCATATTGACATTAGCAATGGTTTAGCAATCAAGAGTTGACAAACAAAATTATAATTTAACCAAGAGAAAAAATAAAAAAAAAATTAAATATAGGGAAAAAAATATATATATATATAAAGTCATAATTTATACAAACATGTTTGTGTTGGATTTGGGATGATATTGTGTCAATGAGAAAGAATCTTTCCTGACCTCGGAAACCAAAATTTAGATTGTCGTTTACATATATATATGAATTCTCATCTGTGAGAATCGAAATAAAAAAAAAAAACCATGATGATTTTATTCTCTTTTTTTTTTTTTTTTGCTCTTATTTATTCACAGACTAAAATAACATGTCATTTTTAATAGAATAAAAATACAAATATTCACAATAGATAAATTTAAATATTTTTTTTCCAAGAAACTAATAACACCATCTGTCGGAAGCGTCATGTATTATAATTTACAGAATAATTATTTTTTTTTTTAAATTTAAAATTGCAAAGTCATAAAAATATACGCATTAAATTTATAAATATTATTTTATTTATACATTTAAATTCATTTTTACAATTATTTTATAATTTTTGAAGGCTATATTTGTTGATATAAATTAAATATACATATTGGCTTATATAGAAATTATATGTTTAAATACTGACTGTCAAAATTCAAGGACATAAATTAAAATGAAATAATATTTTTCACGTGAATAAATGATATATATATATATTTGAAATTAAATTTTTTATATTTTTAGAATACAGTTTTATCCAATTGTAAATAAAGCAAATGGCCCCGAAATTTTTTTTATCTTTGCAGTTATCAGTGACGCCCAGATCTATTTGTTTTTGTATTATGCTATCATTTTAAAATGAACTTGTTTTGACCTTGCAATAATATAAATTAATAGATTAATATATTTGTTATTTAATTTTAATCAATTAATTTTATATTTATTACGCAGTTTTTGTTTATTTTCATTTGCTTTAATCATATTATAAAAAAGTTATCATTTTTTTTTTTTTTTTTTTAATAAATAAGTAACTATTTATTAATTTTTTATTATTCAGATATATATATATATATTTTTTAAAATATTTTCTTATCTTTTATATTTGAGTTATTTTATTTTTATTTATTTTTATTTATTTTTATTTCGGTCCATAGTTCAATTGATTTAATCAGTGTCAATTTGTCATTGAAAAATTTATAAAAATTTTTTAATAATAATTTGATATATTGTTTAAATTATTTAAACATTAAAATGTCATTAATTTTTTAAATATAAATAATTAATTGACATGTTTTTTAATTAATTTAATATTATCAAAATTATCAAATTATTTTCAAAAAAAACTTTCACATATTTTAACTATTGATTTTTTAAATAAAATCATGATATTTTTAAAATAAAAAATCGTATAAAAAAATATATATAAATAAATAAATAAATAAATAAGGGGGATGATTATTAAGAATAATACGCATCGTAGGTTACGACCCCGTTCAAGTTCATATCATCGTGTTTTCTTATTATTATTATTCTCTTATTTTATCGTTAGATTTTTCTTTATTTTTCATATATAACCCCCCATGTTCTTGTGGGTGGTTGGTGGTTTTAACAGGGGGGGTTTATAGCGTTGCTAAGGTAACCAGCCGGGTAAAATCTTGCAAAGAACTATCGTGGTTGAGTTTGTTCGCTGAATTATTGACATTCCATCTTGCACAGGCGTTATACAATTTTGTTATTATAAATTTTATAAACACACCAGATAGATTGTCCCTTTTATTTTTTAAATTTTAAATTTTATACATTCATTTTATTATATTATGCCACTCCCAAGATTACCTATATATATTTTTTTTTCATAAATTTTCATTGTCATTTTTTACAATATATACCTATATCACGTCCAAGGTCTATAATTATCACAAGGGGTTGAAAAAAAAAAAATTTGAATAAAATAATTGACGAGTAATATATTTGTATGATAAAAAAATCTAAATTTTATATAAAAAAAAATTAATTAATTTTGTTGATTAAATAAATAAATAAAAAATATATTACTCGTCTATTATATATATATACCTATATTATTAAAAAAAATTAAATTATCACAAAAATAAATATTAAAAAAAAAAAAAAAACAAAAATAAATATTTGACAAGAGTTATTGGTTGGACTTAGCCCCCCCTCCTCTTTGGTTACAGACCGGGAGGTTATTGGGGAGGATGGGGGTTGGGAGTCCACAACAACAATTGATAATCGTCGTGAATATGATGGAGTCGTCAACCAGGATTTACCAATAATTGATCTACTACATGACATAACAGATGATATAACATTCAAGGATGAGCCAATGTCACCAAAAATTGATGAAATAAATAATAGTCTATTGGAAGATGATATTAAATATCAAGATATGGATAATTTAACATCAACAAATCAATTAAATCAATATGATACAAATGATAATGATAATACAACAGCAACAACAACAACAACAACAACAACAACAACAACAACAATTGTTAATAATAATAATAATAATAAATTACAACAACGAACAAGTAGTTCAACTGGTACATATTGTAAATTTTGTAATAAATCATTTTCAAGAGCTTGGTCATTACAAAGACATCTTGCTGATACACATTTTTATGTACCACAATCACTTGTTTGTGATCTTTGTGGACGTAATTATAAGTCAAGAAATAGTTTAATAAGTCATAAAAGTCAATATCATGCTAAAAAAGAACGTAAAGATAATGAAACAACATGTTTTTAAATATATATTATAACATAATAATATACATTTATTAATTTTTTTTTATCAACAAAATTATTATTAAAAAAATATCATGCTGTTATTCCAAAAAAAAAAAAAAAAAATGACTGTGTGTCTTATGAAAATACTATCAACTTGTGCAACTCTCTAATTAAAATAATAAAAAAACAAAAATAATTAAATAAAATTGTACATCACTCTGATAGATCAAACATAATATTATGTCAAATAATAAATGTAAAAATATATTTAAAAAAAAATAAACAACTATCAATAAATATTCGCGTATGAGCCAATTTTTTTTTTTTTTTAATTCGTCTTATTACATAAAAATAAATATCAAAATTATAATTATATATTTTTTTATTATCACAATCGCGTTACCCAATTTAAAATAAATATATTAAATGATAACAACAAAATATATACATTGATTTTTTTTATATTTTTTTTTTTTGCTCTCAACTTTATTGATAAGTCATTTTTAAATTGCCATTTTGAATGCAATATACATCACAATCATTTATCATCGCATCAATTCATCACAATAAATATATAATTTTTAAAAAAATATATATGAAATTCATACCTGTACATATTTATATACATTCTATTAATTAATTAATTAATTAATATATATCTATTCAACGTTTTAATTAAGTTCTATTATTAATTCTAATATTTTTCTTTCTGTAAATAATATAATAATAATAATAATAATATTAATAATAATTAATAATTAATAATAATAATAAATAATAAATAATAATTGCATCAACGTATGTGGAATTCATCTGGTGTTTTGATACACTAATTGTTGCCCATCGTTCTCAATTGATTGCTGGACTTGTTGGATTATGCTTGCACGCTTCTACTACACACACATATAAATACAAATAAATATATATTGCTAAAAAAAAAAAAAAAATATGAAAATATGAAAATATTTTAAATAATAAATTATTCCCAAAAAACTCGTTGCAATAATTCAATAATTCAAATACTCGTATAAATTTTTCAAAGAGTTTTATCATTCATTAAATTCATTTTAATTATTTTTATTTTTTTTCATTAAATTTATATTATTATATATATTTTTTTTTATTTTTTTTATTTTTTTTTATTATAAAAATACTCTTTGGAAAAATTAATATAAAAGAATTAATGAATATATAATTAAATCAATGAGATCGAGCGGATAAATATTATATTTAAATGTACATATATATAAATTTATGATAAATTAATGCTCGAATAAATGAAATATTTTAATTTTTTTCAAAAAAAAAAAAAAAATGCTATTTATGCATTGGATTACATATATATACGGTTTGTCGGGGTGATGGTGTGAATAATTGTAATTTAAATATAAATAGAGGTGCACAAATTAACGGTTACAATGATTGAAAAATAATAATAATAAAAAAAAAAAGTAAAAAAGTAAAAAATGACGTTAAAATTAAATGATGACGCGTCGAGACGAGGAGGAAAATAAGCACCTCATATATAAAATAAATAAAAAATTCAAAAAGTAAATAGAAAATTGATAAAAAAAAAAAAATTAAAAAATAAAAAAAAAAAAAAATGAAAAGTATAACCCTGTGTCTGGTTCTGCCGCCAGGTCTGTTGGCCGGCAGCAGCGCAACCGATGAGTTTCGATGTGAGCCATGCAACAAAAACCTGACCTCGTTAACTCGTTTGAAGAGGCACATACAGAACGTACATACCAGGCCAAGCAAGGAACCAATCTGTAACATCTGCAAGAGGGTTTATTCCAGTCTCAATAGTTTGAGAAATCACAAGAGCATCTATCATCGTCAACATGGTAAAATTGAACAACAACGCAAGGAAGAAGAACAACAACGTGAAAGAGACATCCAGGAGCAAACATTTATTCAACAACAACATTATCAAAGAATGGGTTGATGGGTTGATTATTATTATTATTATTATTTATATAAAAACAACAACAACAACAACAAAAACAACAACAACAATAATAATAATAATCATTTATATTTTTAAATAACCATTATTGTGCCTTTAAACATTTTATTTTTTATTTTATTATTATTTAATTTTATATTGATAAATTATGGCATTCATTAATTAGATAAATTAATTATTATACGAGAAAAAAAAAAAAAAAATTTTAAAAAAAAAAAAAAAAACATAAAAAATTTAAAATTCTATGAATTTTTAGAAAAGTGAAAAAAAAAAAAAAAAAATTCTTATTTTAGTATACTTATTTGGTTATTTAATATTTTTGAATAATTCAATTATTATTTTTAATATATAAATATATTATTTTATTTTTTTTCATTCCGATAATGCCGATAATTATTATTAATTTATAAAAAATATATAAAACTAAAGAGAATATATAAATTTATATTAAACTGCACTGTGTACCTACGTGATTAATTGATAAACCACGAATTATTATTATTTATTTATTTATTTTTTATTATTTTTTTGTGCAATTTTAAATTGTTAAAATTTTAATAATCGTGGTGTCAATGTCACTTCAATTTCAAAGCTCCGTTAAACAAAAAATAAATGAAATATAAGAAAATACAAATACAAAAATATTTATATTTATATATATAGGTTAAAAATTCACAAATTAATAATCAATATTTAATAATAATATCACATACTTGTTAAATAAGTTGAAAGAAATTATGTGATTAAATTTAATTCAGATATTATATTAATATATAAAACAGAGTGCATATGTACTCTTAATTTATTTTATATAAAAATGTGTTAATTATGTGCGTTTCTGTTAAATATTTAGCTGATTTCAAAAAAAAATGTGTTAATATTTTTTATTAATTTCAATTTATATTTTGTTGTATAGAATATTATAAAAATAATAATAATAATAAAAACAATATTTACAACTTTCAATTTAATATAAAATAAAATTTATCAAAATATTATTTTTTTTTATTATTAACTTGCACGGAAATTAAATAGTTTTTTTTTTAAAATGTAATTTAAATGATATTCTATTTGTTTAAAAATTGAGACAACTTTTTTTTTTTGAATAAAACTTTTTAATGAAATTTTATTTTATTATACTTGAATAAGTCGCGTGCAACTTTTGTGATAGTTTTTCATTTATTTTTCATCAATATTATTAACTTGAAATTTACTAGTAAATATTGTTTTTATATATATTTTTATTATTATTTTTTCTATAAATGTTTTATATAATATCGACGAGAGATTTCTTGTTTTGATACAACAAATTACCCTCGTACCAACCTCGAAAATTGCATAAATATGCAATCGCAGCGCGAATGCATTTTGTTCTTTTCATTTCATATTTAAGATTAAATATTATTATTATTATTATTATTATTATTATTATTTACTGGCGATAGTACATAAATATATAATGTCTTAAAAACAAAAACACCCGCGCGTGTAAATAGTACATTTTTATACCTGAATTATTAGGAAATACATAATATAAATAAAAATGAAAAAAAATATAAATATTATAAAATTATCATTGGGTGTCCAGGGTAATTGCATTATCATTAAACATCATGCAAAATATTATTTTTATTTTTCATAATTATTTTTAATATATTAATTTTTTTCTTCTTTTGTACCTTAAAAAAAAATATAAAAATTATATTATATTTATAAAATGCAATTAATTTCTTAATAATTCAACAATTAAAAAGAATAAAAAAAAAAAAAATTAATTAATAATAAAATAATTAATATAATTAAGAAAAATAAAAAATTAAATTTGAAAATAAATTAAGTTTTAAATACAATCAGATATTGAAAAAAAAAAAAAAAAAAGTAAAAATATTTTTCTAATCTCATTTATTTATATTATTAATTATCATAATTGGTGTAAAATTTCTTATTTTTTTCTGTTTTTCTTAAATTTAAAAATTTAAAAAAAAAACAAAATTTTTCTCATTTGATTCTTCAGACCTGTGGGATTATAATTATGGTATGTTTAATGATAAATAAATTAATTATTCATTAAAAAAAAAAAAAAATAAATCTTATAATTCATCGAAAAATTAAAAAATTAAAATAAAAAAAAAAAACAATTTGTTTATATCTTTGCGTGTTGCTTGTGTCAATTAAATCAATTTTATGTTATAAAAAAATAATAATAAAAAAAACCAAATTATAAAAATGTACAATTAGTTGGAAATAATACTCCGAGGTGTAGAGTTGTCTGACTATTCGCTGGTCGTATCACTTGACACAAATTGTAACCTGGCCTTTATTATTTTAACTCAATAAAACTTTGAATTATAAAACAATAAAAAATTTATATTATAAATGACAAATGAGCAACACGTATTGATAAAAAAAAAAATAATAAAATTAACAATAAAAAAATATAAAAATTAAATTAAAACGTTCAATATATTTTTCATAATTTTTTTTTAAAATTTTTTTTTTATTCCTCGCCCCTTTCGAGTGTGATTGGTTATCGTTGACACGAGTCACATTACCATGATCAATGACAAACCAGAGCCCAGAGCCTTGTTTATTATTATTATTATTATATAACTATACTAATATTATTTTATAATTTTTTACATATTTTTTTTTTATTTTAATAAATATATATTTTTTATATTTTAAATTTACAAAAAATATATTTTTTCTATTCAGCATATGAATTATTGTCAAACCCACCGCTTCGAGTGTCAGCTAAGCCGATGTCACCCATTGTTTTACATAGCGTTTATAAAAAAAAAAAAAAGCCAAAAAAAAAAATAAAAAAATACATACATATATAAAAAATAATTAAATAATTAATCAATTAATTAATTAATAGCGATATTTATTTCCCTCAATATAAAAATATTATTTATTAAAAAATTAAACTTTTTTTTTTTTTTTTTTTTAAATAAAAATTAGTAATAATTAATAAAGAGCAAAAAAATATAAATAGTAGTAGTAGAGAAATAAATAAATAAATAAAATAAATAAAAAATATAAATTAATTAAATAAAAGAGAGTTTTTGCCCCCCTAACTAATAATAACCAACTAATTTTATATTTTTTTTATTTTTTTATCCAATTGATAACAGCCCTTAATGCCCTGTATAGAATTAATTAGCATCGTTTAACTAATGTGTCCAACAATATTAATGGCAGTCGTATCTTTGTTCTTGTTTGTTCCCGGTCCCGCTCGTTCGGCTATACGTGCTCTGGTTCGTCATTGTTCTGTGTGTACCTACTACTACCTTCACATACGGATTTACGCTGGGGTTTCATCCACACGTGGCTATCTAACTGTGTGTCCAACTCCTTCACGTCAATTGGTTCGTAAACGGATATAATTTTTTTTTTTTTTTTTTTTTTAATTTTTTAAATTTTTTATTATAATTGGGATCAATGTTAACGGTGTTTGGTTTTATTTTTTTTTTTAATTAATTAATTAATTATCAATTTAATTTTTTTTTTTTTTTTTTTTTTTTTTATAAAATTTTCAATTAATTTCATATCTATTTATTTAAATATATATATATATTTTTTTTTTGTTTTATTTTGCCTGTTTATATGTTTATTAATTTTATTATTTTTAAAAAAAAAAAAAAATCTTCGCGCGTATTTTTAAATATTAAAAGGTCCACCATCAGCAATACTTGCAATGCGTTTATCACATCCAATGCACAACAGTTTAATGCCACCAGGAATATGCTACACTTGTGATGTTTGTGGTAAAACATTATCAACAAAGCTCACCTTGAAACGTCACAAAGAACAACAACATTTTCAACCACTCAACAGTGCTCTATGTGTTATGTGTAACAAAGTATTTCGTACACTCAACAGTCTCAACAATCACAAGAGCATTTATCATCGTAGGCAAAAATAAAGCTTACAAATGGGGCTAAGGAAATCAACACGACAAAAATCGTGAAATTAAATTTAGATATATATATATATATTATTTGTTTTTTTTTTTTTTTTTTCTTTATCATATAAAAGAAAATTTGTAGGAAAATTTTAAAAATTTATTATTTTAATGAAAAGTGCCTCTACGAGTGCGATACAGATCAAAGGATGTTTTAAGTCTGATACAAAGGGGATGATCACTTGAGGTTGAACTTTTTGATGATTCCTCCTTTGTCATGTTATTATTATAATATATATTAATTATTTTAAACAAAAAAATATATTAAATTATAACACATTGACAGACACGCATATTCCTTTGCCCCAAATAATTCCACATTTAATTTCATAATAGATGTTGTTTTTTTTTTTTTTTTTAATTATATATAAAATTTTTTGTCGTCGGCATGACTATAAATAAATGCATTATGGACATTTTGTTATTTAGGGTCCAGTTTGATGGATAGAAAATTATTAAAAATAATTGAAAAAAAATAATAAAATAATTAAATAACTCGTCCAACTATTTAAATTTAAGAAAAAAACATTTACATGTTTTTTTTTTTTTTTAATTAAAAATAAAAAACTAAAAAGACTGTGTGCAAAAAAAATTTGATAAAATATTTAAATTCAAAATTTCTACTTGATATTAATAACAAATTTTTTTAAATGAAAAAATAAAAAAAAATAATTAGAAATTTTAATTCGATTATCGTGAAGTAAATTTTAAATAATTTAAATTTAAATGTAAAAAAAATATATATATATATATATATATTTAACTTCACGATTAATCGATGTTGGTGATGCAATTATAAAATAATATATTTTATCTTAATATATTTCATTCCAAGATATGCTAAATATGCTTTAAAAAAAAAAAAAAAAAAAACGGGGTACCTAGATAATTTTCTTAAAGTGTGTGTTTATTTTTTCGTTTAAAATTTATTTAAAATCGGGATAATATACACATAAAAGTACCTTACCCCATTAAAAAAAAAAATATATATTTTTTTTCCTTTAAATATATAAAAACAATATATTTAAAAAAAATTATCGTTACGTGTTATCGTGCCGCCCAAATGTGTCTCACTAACATTCAACAATGTAAAAAAAAATTTAATCATATTTCACAAATCAATCCTTCAAATTTTTATCAAATAAATTGTACTACCGTTTTTTTTTTTTTTCAACTATTAAATCAACAAATAGATAATAGTTAAAAAATAATTTTTAAAAATCACAGCACAGTCCACAGTTAAACTGAGTAAAAAAAAAGTATAAAAAATATAAAAAAAATAAACCGTAAATTTAATTATGAAATAGCCAGCAAAATACAATATATAGCCGAATACATACAACATATATTTTAGTAGAACTTTCATAAGAAAAAAACATATAAAAAAAAACAAAAAAAAATATGAAAAAAAAAACTATCAAAGCCTTCTTGATTAATTTTAAAAAAAATAATAATTGTAATATTTTTTTAATAATTTTTTAATTTTTTTTTTTTGCATCATCATCACCAAGCAGTACTCTTTATTTAATATTAATAATAATTTTTCTTAATCAATTCACTCATTTAATATATAGTTCTAAGTAATATGCACAAAACAAAATAATTATTTTTCATAATAATAATCATCTAATCACGAAGGCTTTGATAAATACTGTGAAAAATATGGAACATCAAAAACTTGATTGATCCAATTTTTATTTAGCAAAAAAAAAAAAATATATAATAAATTAATTAAATATTCTCCCTATGAAACAACAGAATATTCATACAATATATATTCTATATTTTACAGCAAAAAAAAAAAAAAAAAAAAAAAAAACAATAAAAACAAAAAAAAAATAATTATATAAATAATTAAAATAACGTAACGATAATATTTGTGCATTGATTAATCACAATTACACATTTAAAAAAACACACAATTTCCATAAACACACACGCGTTTAAAATAAAATAAAAAATAACACGTTTATTTAATTCATAAAATACGATAGGTTTAATAATTTAGAATATAATGTGAGATTGATTAGTTAAAAAAAAAATTTTTAAAAAATATTTAAAATTATAAAAAAAATATGTGAGTTTTGGTAAATATGGTTTATGGGTGCAACACTCGCGGGAGAATGAAGAATGAAGCTTTAAATTATGCAAGTTTATATAAAAAAAAAAAATATAAATAAAAAAAATAATAATAATAATAATAAACAGTTTTATAGTAGTCAAAACAGAAAGAACTGATATTGATAATATTTTAATGTAGGTTTTATTTGCAAGAAGAAAAAAAAATTGATAAATTTAAAAAAAATTTAAATAAATTGTGACTACTGTAAAAATGGCCAAAAAAAAATACGCGAATTAATTGTTCACATTGTGAACAGCGTTTTATTGAAAATAATAAATTATTATAAATAAATAAAAAAAAAAAAAAGATTAAATAAAAAAAAAAAGAAAATGATGAAAAAAAAAAAGATAATAAAAATAAAAAAAAAAAGTGAATATTAAAATTTAATATAAATTATGAATATTGAGTATATTATTCACAGAGATTTATTTCATTTTTTTATTTTTCAATTGTTATTATTATTATTAATATTATTTTTATTATTATTTTTATAAATATTATTTTTATTATTAATTGTTGCCCTTTTTTTATTTTTTTTTTTAATTTTTTAATTTCTCAATATTGAGGATATTTTTTTTTTAAAAATAAACGGGCCAAGTAAATAATTTAAAAAAAATAATAATTAATTTTATTTTTGTATTTAGAAAATTTTCATTCGTGTTTATTCGTTGACAATTAAATTTATTAAAAATCACATGAAAGTATAATGAAAAAAAAATTAAATTAATAAAAAAGATTTTTCTTTTTGCTTTTTTTTTTTTTTTTTTAAATAAAAAAATAAATTTTATTTCTTGTTTTTATAATAATTAGGCTAGTAAAGTTTATATCAACAGTGTCAGAATATTATTTAAAAAATTAAAAGTAAAAATTTTATTAAATTATATGAAAGAAAAAAAAAGACTGAATGAGAATTAATTCTTTGGTGTCTGACTGAATTGGACTGAATTCGAATTATAATTATTATTAAAATATTTAAAAAATTTTTTTTTCTTTTTTTTTTTTTTAAATTATTATTTCAATGTATCAATTCGATTATTATATTGGACTGATTTTAATATTTGACTGATGTTACCAAACTAAAAAAAAAGTACCTAATTATTAAGTTAAAAAAAAAAAAAAAAAAATTGAAAATTATAAATAAATTAGAAATTTTGGCCGTGCAAATTATAAATATATAAATAAATTAAAAAATTAAAATTTAAAAAATGATATAAAATAAAAAATTATATTTAAAAATTTATAACGAGTCTGTGTTAAAAATATTGATAATCCGGGATTAATTAAAAAAAAAAAATATAAAAATACGCCGTCATTTATTTAACGAATATAAACAAATTATTATTTATATTTATAATTTTTTTTTATCCTATTATTCTTTATAATTATTATATTATTATTTCAATTATTTTAATGCGCAATTTTACAAATGGTCAAGGGTCAAATACATGCACACAATCACACACAACTTACTACTATATTATTATTTCATTTTGTTTTTTCAACAATAATAAATAAACTAAAAAATAATTCATATAAAAAAAAAAAAAAAGTAATAAACTAAATAGATATAATCATAGGTTTTTTTTTTTTTTCATAGAAAATGAATGATCGAGTATATAGAAACTATTTTTATTTTATTTATTTTTTTTTTTTTTTTAAGCAGACAAATGTTAGTACCTGCGGAAAACAAAAAAAATAAAAAAATTATAAAAATTTAAACAAAAATTAAATCTAAAAAATTTAAAAGTTATAGCAAAATAAATTTACAATTATTTGTTAAATTAATTAAAAAAATTACATAAAGAAATTTTGTTTATTTTTTTGATATTTATTTTGCTTAACTTTTTATTTGTTATTTGCCAAGATGTTTTGGTTATAATATATATTTATTATTGATTATTATTATTATTAATTATTATTATTATTATTATATTATTATTTTAAGTAATGTCAAATGCATTTTAATATATTTTCATTTTTTATATGATGCAAAAAATGTACTGTTTGGTTTAACAATTTTGTTGTTTTATTTATTTTTAATTTTAATTAATTAATTTATTAAATAACCTATATATCAATTAATTCTTGATCAGACACAAAAAAAAAATATATATATACCTATATAAATTATTAATTAATATATGAAATTGACATTAGTGTCAAATATTATTTAAATTTTGTTATAATAATTTACAGTTTGACAGGTAAGTTGGATTAAATGTTTATTCCAATCGATCTTTCATTGTCAATGTGTTTATTCCCATTGTAAAATCAGCCATAAAATCCTAACGAAATTCATATATATTATATATATATTTATAAAAAATTTAAAAAAAAAAAAAATGAGCGATTTATTGTGAATATAATTAAAAAAATATTTATATTCATTATAATTTATTACATCACTGTAAAAATTGCAAAGTTCTTCGCGCCTCCTCCTTCTTCTCTCAACCACAAGTTATATAAATTTATGCCTTTTGTATAAAATGTCACGTTATGTAAATATAATCAAATGAAAATTAATTTTTTTTTTTTAATTTTATTTTTAAATATATATAATTTGTTAATGACGAGATTGGACAGTATGATTGTCATTAGTGACATTTAAATAACATCAAAATTCCACATAATTTAAATATATTAAATTTTTTTTTTTTTAATTAAAATTTTTATATCGCGATTTTATTCATCAACAAATTTGCATGCTTTAAGTGTATCCCAGAATGCTCAATGTCTTCCTTCGCCGTCTTTTGTTAGGCCTCACCATTAAAATGTATAGAAAATTAAGATTTATCATCAAAAAAAAAAAAAAATGTTTTTTTAATACATTTATCATTTGTCGTATTATTTTTATTTCATTTTCTTTTTTTTTTTTTTTTTATTCAAATTAAATAAAAATAAACATATTCTATACTTAGTACATAAAGTTTTTTTTATTATACCTATGATATGATTACTTAATACAAAAAGTTTTTTTTTATACTTGTAAATAAAAAATTTTTCATATATATAAAAAAAAAAAAAAAAATAATTTTATGATAACTAGCCTCATACGTATTGCTTTAATTTTTAATGAAAAAAAAAAAAAAATTTATTTAATATTTAAAAAAAAATATTAAATAAATTATTTTATAATAACTAGCTTTATACGTATTGCTTGATTACTTAATACAAAAAGTTTTTTTTTATACTTGTAAATAAAAAATTTTTAATATATGATTACTTAATACAAAAAGTTTTTTTTTATACTTGTAAATAAAAAATTTTTAATATAAAAAAAAAAAAAAAATAATTTTATGATAACTAGCCTCATACGTATTGCTTTAATTTTTAATGAAAAAAAAAAAAAAATTTATTTAATATTTAAAAAAAAATATTAAATAAATTATTTTATAATAACTAGCTTTATACGTATTGCTTGATTACTTAATACAAAAAGTTTTTTTTTATACTTGTAAATAAAAAATTTTTAATATATAAAAAAAAAAAAAAATAATTTTATGATAACTAGTCTCATACGTATTGCTTTGAAAAAAAATACAAAAAAAAAATATATATATATATATATAATATTAAATATAATATATATATATATATATTAAAATTATATAAAAATATAAATATATAATGAAATGATAGAAAAAAAAAAAAAAAATATGTGTCAGACTTGGTATAGTAGGTAAGTTGGTACTCCGGGGTGAATGCATGAGGTGCATTGTTGTGTTTCAGTGCTCGCCTCCATGCCAGGGTTGACTTTGAATTCGCTGAATACACCATCACCCAAGAAGCTGTTTACCTGTCAATTGTGTGGCAAAGTACTTTGCAGCAAAGCATCCCTCAAACGTCACGTTGCCGACAAGCATGCTGAACGACAGGAAGAGTATAGATGCGTCATCTGCGAGAGAGTTTACTGTTCTCGTAATTCACTGATGACACATATCTATACCTATCATAAGAGCAGACCTGGTGACATTGACATTAAGTTCTTTTGAAGGTTTAGATAAGGTAGGGCCACCTTATAACTACAAAACAAAAAAATATTTTAAATACAAAAATATTAATAATTATAAAACAAAAATTTTACAAACCAAGAAAAAAAAAAAAAAAAAAAAGCAAAGCTTCGAAAGATATTGATAAAATAATAATATCGCTCTTTTTAATTATATTTTTAATTTAATTTAATTTTTTTTTATTATTCCTTTCCTATTGTCCTATAATTTTACGCTTTTTATCATATTTATTTATTTATTATTATGTTTTTTTTTTTTTAATTTAAAATTAATATTATTATTTAAAAAATTCATGCATGATTAATTAAGTTTCATCAATAATTACACTAAACTATTTTTGCATGAATGATTTATCAAAATTTGGGTCACGATAATAATAATAATATACAATTTTTTATTTCTTTTTTACTTTTTAAATTATATTTATTTATAAATTAAATTAATTTTATAAAGTTTAAAAAAAAAAAAAATTGTGTCACTCTATTGATAAATGATAGATTTAGGACACAAATTAATCGATATTTATATGAATTATTTAAAAATTCAATAAAATTGGTGAGGTCACGTCGATGATATAAATTTGGAGTAGTTAATAGGAAGCTTAATAATAAAAGCTTTTATTTTTATTTTTATTTTTTTTTTTACACTTGGTTGTATGCTTATTCCTTAAATTCCTAATAAAAATTAATAACAATAATAATAACATCCTTGTTTGCTTAATTAATTAATTAATTATTATTTTTATAATTTTTTTTTATATGCATTTGCTTGTTGTTTTATTTGTTTAATGTTTTTGTCTGCATGTCATTATAAAAATGCACAAATTTTTTATTATTTTTCTTTCATCGAGCACCGTGTTATTTTATTATTTTAAATTATATATTAATAACTAATGAAAATTTACGTTAAATAAATTATTATATCTGCATGATAAACTAAAAATATTAAATTAAATAAAAAATTGCATGACAAATTCTGTCTCTCACCTGTTCGCTCTCCCTTTCATCTTTAGTATTTTTTTTTTTTTTTTTTTTTTTTTTTTTTTAATTATAAAATGATAATTTCAATTGATGAAAAAAAAGAAAAACTATTACTCTTCGCATGTTTGCATGATTTTAAATAAAAAAAAAAAAAACAAAAAAAATATTACAACAATGGTTTGAAATATATATAAGAAAAAAAAAAAAAAATTAATAGATAATAAAATAATGACATTGATAAAATTAAAAAAAAAAAAATTAATTTTTTTGTTTAATTAATTTTACAGGTACGGGTAATGGGATGCAACCACCAACATCGCTTCCCCCTGCCGTGTACCGAATGCCACCCCCAACTGCTGGTGGTATTAATGAACCGCAGGAATGTCCTTACTGTCGTCGTACATTTTCCTGTTATTATTCATTGAAACGTCATTTTCAGGATAAACACGAACAGTCAGATACACTATATGTTTGTGAATTTTGTAATCGTCGTTATCGTACTAAAAATTCATTAACAACACACAAAAGTTTACAGCATCGTGGTACAAGTGGTATGCTTAAAAGGCTACTTAAAACATCAGCTATGAAAAATGTACTTGCTCAACATCCACAAATACAACAACAACAGCAACAACAACAACAACAACAACAACAACAACAACCACAATGAAAATTGTGGTACATTCACAATGGCTATTCCACAAATGATGATTATTATTATGATTAAATTTTATATAGAAAATAGAAAAAATAGAAATTTGTGGAAAATAATTTTAAATGTTTTTAAATTTTTCATTTAAAAAAAAAAATTATAATAATTATGGAAAGCCATTTGTGATGCCGTTTATGTGATTGATTTTTAATTTCGGTTTTTAATTTAATATTGTTAATTAATAATATATAATTTTCTTTTTTCTTTTTTTTTTTTTTTTTTTTTAAATTTTAATAAGAGAGTTTGTTCTGGGTGTCGCCCTTAATTGGAATATTATTATTTGTTTTTTATTTTTTATTATTTAAATTATATCTATAATTGGTATATTAAATAGATATTTATTATATTTTATTTTCTATTTCGTCGAGACTGCACTTAATCCAAAGATGATGGACGAATTGACTGAAAATTTTTAAATTTTTAAATTTTTAAATTAAAAAACAAAAAAAAAAATAATGAAAATTATTATTGAATGATTAAAAAATTTTACGTAAGCTTAACCAAAATAATGGTAATCGATCGATCGGATACATTCCATGGAGACTGCTATAATTGTTTTTTTTTTTTTTTTTAATTTAAATATTGTCAACTAAATTTAACTAATCAACCGATCGAACGACAATCTAAATTTATTATTAAAGAAAATTAGAAAAATCACTGGCTATGATATGAGAATTAATAAAAAAAAAAAAAAAATTATAATTAAAATTAAAATTAAATATACAATGATTTTATTATTTTAAATCATTAGAAAAAGTTAGATAGAGGCGAAACTGAGTCAAACTCTGTTTTAAAAAAAAAAAAAAAAAGAAAAGAAAAAAAATAATAAATTTATGCTTTATGCAGGCGGACATATCGGCAAGTGCAGATCATATGGGCGCAACAAAAAAAAATTCTATATAAATATATAAAAAATATAAATATATCTAAATAATTATATTTAAAAAAATATATATATATAAATTTAAATATATTAAAGTAATAATAATATCGTCACGGATTTATTGCGATAATTGTCATCGTATAGATAAAAAAAAAAATATAATTAAAAATGTGTACAATAAGTTGACCGTGTGACGAATAAAAAAAATTAAAATAATAAATTTAAATTTAGTTTTAAAGAAAAAGAAAAAAATAAAAAAAAAAAAAACTACGAGTGCACATATGTTAATAATAAAAATCAAGAGAATATTTTTTTTTTTTTTTTTTTTTTTTTGGGGGTAATTAATGTCTTAGGCCTAAGAAAAAAGGAAAAAAAAAAATATTCAAATAACGAAATCTGATGTGCTCAAATTCCACAGATAAAAGAAATAAATCCTTTAGATAATTGTTGGGAAAATAAAAAAAAATAATAAAAAAAAATAATAAAAAAAAAATAAAAAAAAAAAAAAAAACTTAAAAAAATAAAAAGATAACAGTTTGCAACTGGGAATATATATTGAGATAAAAATAAATGTAAAATCTATGGATTTTTTAAAAAACAAAAAAATACTCCAAGTTGAGTTAATCATACGCGCAAATTAAAAAATATATTTTTAATTCTAAATAATATTTTGAACTATGTACATATAAAATATTATTATATTCATACAGTACTAATAACATTATCAGATTTTGTATAAGAAATAATTAAATCTCTATACAATTTAGCAGAAAAAAAAAAAAAATAAAATAAAAAATACTGGAACAATTTAAAACAGAAAGAGAAAAAAAGAAAAATTAGTAAAATAAATATAATATTTTTCATGCATATCAGTACATCCCTCTAGTAGTACAAATAGACAATATGTTTTTATTTAATTTTTTTTTAAATAATAAAAAACATATTGTTCTTGTTTCTACATATGAATTAATGATAAAATAAATTAAATTAAAATAAAATAAATAATATTAATCCAACTGGCAAGCAGAATGGTGGAAACTGTCGGGTCTTCCCGTTTTTTTCATATTGTTATTTGATTAATCACCTCAGACAACTGTGCAATACTCTTTTATATTTATTTTTTATTTTTTATTTAAATATAATTGTTTTTTAATTATTTAATTATTTTGTTTATTATATTTAACAAAATAATATTAACAATAATTATCATCAATGTCCATTCACACAGCTTTACATAAACTTCCATAGATAAAAACAAAAAAAAAAGATAATATTTATTAAAAATGATCCATTAATTACGTTTCACACGTGCCTTCCACTATTCTGCTTTTCCAAATGAAATACACAATTACCGTACTACAATTTTACAAGTACAATAAATTATTATAAAATTAAATTCTAGATATTGCTCAGTTTGCACTTTATTCAGGTCTGTTACTCAGAGATGAATATTTAATAATTAAACAATAATTGTTTTAACGAATTTAAATAATAATGCCATTATCTCTAACGAGCAAGTACAAATTATTAAGAAAAAAAAAAGAAAATTTTTTTAAAAACATCTATGCATATATATACTTTCTGATATTGCGATTATGAAAAATTTTTAAATACAAAAAAAAAGTTGAGCACTTTGAATTTATTGATAATAAAATTATATTTAAAAAAAATTATAAAAACATATCCACTGATCGCAAAGTATACCATATTTAAAAAATAATTAAAAAAAAAAATATACGATTTAATTATAAGTGAAAATTTGTGTCAAAAAGAAAATGAAAAAAAAAAAAAAAAAAAAAAAGAAATTCCATTTTGAAAAACGTGTATAAAATTTAAGTATAAAATTAGTAAGAATTTGTTTAATTTATATTGATTTTTTTTGTTTAAAATTTTATTTATTATATATTAAAAAAAAAAATTTCTTTTTTTTTTTTTCTTTTTTCAAAGTTTTTATAATTAATTGCAATTTTTATAAAATATTATATGAAAATTTTGATGATAAAATAGATAAAATAATGCTCTAAAATTATACCAAAATTAATTTTCAAAAAATTATAAAAAAAAAAAATGTGAAAAAAAAATTTATAAGAAAAAGTCACATTAATGTGAAATATTTCGCTAGTCATTTTTGGACCCTTCTGCGTTTCTGTGATAAAAGGAGGATATTGACAAAAACGAATTAAATATAGAGAGCATTTATTTATAATTTATTTCACAAAATCATTCATATAATCATTGCAATATATAAAAAACTAAAAAAAAAAAAAAAATAAAATAAAGAAATAATAATTGGTTATATTGGAAAATGAAAAAAAAAAAAAAAAAAAAAAATCCTGTGATGTATTTCAGTTGGTATACTAGAGAAAAATGGTGATGTTAGCTAAAAAAAAAAAAAAAATAATAATAATAATACCAAGTATACGGAAATTCAGTATATGTTTTGAGTGTTGTAAAAATTATCGCAAGAAAAATAAGAAAAAAAAAAGAAACATAGCGAAAAAAAATAATTAAATTAAAATAATTTAAATGATAATCAAGTTTGTAAATAATAACAATTTATTAAACTGATTAAAATATATAAAAAAAAAAAAAAAAAAGTAATAAATTAATTAATTAAGATTTGGTAAATATAATTAATTATAAGTTGATGAAAAATATTTTAAAAAAACATTTGAATAGTCTGCTCAAAATTAGATAATTTCACGATGCCAAAGTTGAAATTACATAGACTTGAATTAAGTAATTGGTACCAAAATTTAAAAAATACATTTTGAAAAGACTTGGCTTTTTTTTTTTTTTTAAATTAATAAATTAATTTAATCAGTTAAATAAATTGTTATTATATTTTTGTTTTCATTTAAAAATTATTTAAATACAAACTTGATTGATTTTTAAAAGAAAAAAAAAAATATATCATTCTAATGTGCCAACACAATCGAAATTAAGTAAAAACAATTTTATTTTATTTTATTTTCTAAATTATTTATCAAAAAGTCTTCTCTTTCGGTTATAAATAATTTAAAAAAATGTTTTTTTTTTTTTTTTTTTTTTTTTAATTTTGCACATTTTAAACAATGCATGATTCATTATTATTATTATTATTTTCTCGTATGTTTATAAATAAATATGGAGTTTTAATTAAGAGAATTAATGAAAAATAATAAAAAAAAATATTTTAAACTATATATATCTATTTTTGTTTGCACTCTATCTCATATACGTTGTACATACGATAGGAATTATTGATAGAGGTAAAGAGAAGCATTTATTATAAGCTGAAAAATGTTTTTTTTTTTTTAATTTTTTTTAAAAATATTCATTGATAGTTTAATTCAAGTTAAAATTGTAAGCCGATTTTTATAATATTATTGAACGAATTATTATTAAAAATAAATAAAAATAAATTTATAAATGAAAATTTAATTCATTGAGTATAATTTTAAAAAATAATATAAAAATAATGAAAGAAAAAAAAAAAAAAAAAGAGTTAATATATTAATATCGAGAATTAATTGACCGGAAATCAGGGATAATTTTTATGTTAAAAAATTTATGTATTTTTTTTTTAAATTAATTATTAATGATTAAAAAGAAAAAAGTCGGCTACAATTTTTATTTGAATAATGACTATTGATTAGTTGGCTTGAGGGTAATTTAACCTCTGGCAATTTTCCTTCCACGATGATGTTGGTACGTTTATTTTGTTTGAAGGAAAATAAATAAAATCACTGTTTAATTAATTAATTATTATAAGATTTGAAATTTAAAAATGAATGGAAAAGATAGAAGAAAAAAAAAAAAAAAAAAAAAAAAAAAAAACATCGATAGATTTAAACAGGCAATTGTTAATTAAGACAAAGCTCAATTGAATGTTTTTTTTTTTTTTTTTTTTTTTTTAATTAGTGCTGTGACGAGATATACTTTGATAAATTTATTTTCGAGAAGGCTGATTTTTATAATTTTTTTTTTGTTTTTTTTTTTTTTTAAATAAAATACCAGTTAAGTGAGAAAATTTTGTTTCTATTTTTCTTTTTTTTACTTAAAATTATATTTGTTTTAATTTTGAAAAAAAAAAAAAAAAAATGACTGATTAGAGTGCTCCAATTGGTTCGAATTATTTTAATTTTGTTTTGTTTTTTTAAAATGTGATATTTTTTAACCAAAGAACATTTGTAAAATTACTTTGTTTAAATTCAAAATTTTTTTTTAAAAATTTTTCTATCAAAAGTTCTTATTGAAATAAAGAAATGTTTTTTTTTTTTTTTTTTTTTAATTTTTAAATTCATAAAATATGTAAAACAAAATTGTGTTTTTTATATACAAAATATAGTAAAAAAAAGAAATAGAAATAAATAAATTTTAAAAAAAAAAAAAAGGAAAGGAAATTTTACTTGTAAAATGGTTTAGAATTGTAATTTGCTAATTAAAATTGAAAATAAAAAAAAAGGCGAAATTGTCAAACACATAGGAGAAAGACTACTTAGATTTATTTTTATTATGTCTTTAAAAAAAAAATAATAATAAAAGACTTTAAATATAATATTTATATTGTGCCATAATTAAAAATAATAAACCTTAAGTATAAATTAATTGTTACAGAAAATAAAACTAAAAAAAAATAAATAAATAAAAAAATTACTTAAATTTATCGGAAGGGAAAATTGCAAAGTAAAGAGAAATGATAACTATCTACCGATTACTAATCGTATGTTTACGACAAATAAATTATAAACAAAACAATAAATAAATAAATAACATAAATAAATATATTGTAACAAGACAATTTAAAGTCCATCAATATCTTCAATATATTTTCAAAAAAGAAAAAACTTAAATCACAAAATAAAAAAATTAATTGATTTTTTTGTTTATAAATGGACCAAAGTTAATATTTCCATAAAAATGTGATTTATTATTTTTCATTTGTAATATCATAAATGGTATTTCACGGTTTAAAAAATCATAATAATTATTTAAAAAAAAAAAATTAAAACCATCAAATAAAAGTTAACATAATAAAATTAAATTTAAAAATAAAAAAAATGTGCAATGTTAACAATACCGTGAATAACCAATTGGGACTGTCAATTTAATTATAAAAATTGTTATTATTTAAATATTTTTTTTTTTTTTTTTTTCATTTATTTTACAAACTATGCACTAATTATTATTATTATTTTTTTTTTTTTTTCATATATAAAATAATAGTATCTATTTAAGCACTTGTGTAGATCGCTCAGCATCATATATTTTTTTAGAAAAAACAAACAAAAAAAAAAAAACAAAACACAACATACGAATTAGTTTATAATTTTTCTGTATAATATCACAATATTGTTTTACATAATTTAAAAAAAAAAAAAAAACAAACAAAATAATCAATTTAATTATTTGTTTTATCAATGTAATAATAATTATTGTATTTGAATTTATATTATTTTTCATAATTTTTAATTTTCGTATATCAATTATACATTTTTTTTTTTTTTTTTTTTTTTGTTATAAGCTTATGTTTATTTATATTATTATATTAATGTATAATTGAATGGCTGATTCAATGTGAATTTATTTATCATTGATGTATGATATTATTATCAGTAACAATTATTAATTTCATTTTATTTTATTTTTTATGTACATAATTATACATATCTATATGCATATTATATATTAGATAATTATTTTATAAGGTTTTATTAACTGGTTCTTATTAATTTTAGATTTTAATTTTAATTTTCATTATTATTATTTTATCATAATATTGTGTTTATTCTCAAAGTGATTGTTGAAATATGTTTATGAGAATTTGGACAATATGCTTAACATTTATTTTGCTATTAATTATTATTAATTATATTATTATTATTATTATATAAACATTTAATGAGCTATTATTATTAATTATTAATATTATTAATATTATTATTATTGACGTTTATGTTTGTTTTCTAAATTTATTTACCATTTAAATTATCCCATATTTTAATATCACACATCTTGATAAATGAGTATTTTTTATTTTATTTTTCTTGACGTTTATATTATAATTAAATACAAAAATAATAATATGTAATCGTTGTTGAATTATTCAAATAAATTCATCAACGAAATTTATTAAATTAAAATAAATAAATAAATTTCGATATAAAAGATAGATGAAAATTAAAAATTATGTTGTTTGCTTTTTTTTTTTTTTTTTAAACAAATTAAATATAAATGTTCATGATTACTGTCAAAATGTTTGCCATCGTGGCAATTTAATTAAAATATAATTAATTACATGAAAAATAATTGTAGTTGCGTATAATATGTGAAATGACGAAAATAAAAAAACAAAAAGAAAGAAACAATGATACACGCATTGTGTTGTATGATTATTTATTTATGGAAAAAAAAAAAAATAACAAAAATATAATAATTTGTACACACATGTTGTTTAATAAATATTTTAAAAAAAAATGTAACAAAGTGCAACATGCTGCCTTGCTAAACAGTACAAGTACAAAAAATAATAAAAAAAAAAAAAAAATAATAACAATTACAAAATGAAAATAATAATAAAAATATTTCAAATTGAATTTAATTAATATCCATTTTGGATAATTAAGAATTTTTTTTTCAAAACATAATAAAATAAATAAATTTAAATGAAAATAAAAATATTAATTATAAGATTATTAAAATATAAACGTAGATTGCAACGTACCTCACAAATACCTCAAAATGTCGTTGCCTCAGATGACTCATATTATTTGCTCTTAACATCGACAATCTTTTATAAAATAATTATAATATTATAATTTTAACAACAATAAATATATTATAATTATTTAAAAAATAATAAAAAAATATAAACGCACAAATAAAAATTTATACAATACAAAAACCATCAACATATCATTAAATTAAAAATTTATAAAAAAATAATAAAATTATAAATTTTTATACTAATTTTTGTTAGATTTAATAAATATAAATTAAATTTATCTGAATTTTGTAAAATCCTATTGCCTTCAGAATAAAATTATCATAAAACACTGCCAAAATTTAATTAAGTGCACAAAAAAAAAAAAAAAAACAAAAAATAATAAAATATATTGAAACAAAATGTCTAAATTTTTTTATCAATTATCTGAGGTACGACGATTAATAAAAATAAATTCTCATTTGAGAAAAACAATAGTTGTACTTATGAAATGTACATTATAAATAGTAATAATAATATTTGGAAATGCCAGAATATAAAATTGATACGTTTTAATTATTAACTACGATTGTATAAATAAATAAATAAAAAAACAAGAAATATAACAAAACAAATCATAGCCATATCATATTTTTCATGAACTAAAAAATTATAAAAATATATCAATCATATCTATTATTTCGTTATAAAAATTTTGTAAAATAATCACAGATTATTTAATCAAAAAAAAAAAATAATAATAATAATAATCATTGATAGAAAACAAAAAAAAAAAGCTCATGAATTTCGACGTTTTTTTTTCAACTTTATTTTTCATATATTGCAATAATGCATTCCATCATAAAAAATAATAAAAGAAAATTAAATTCTCTGAAAAATTAATTAAAAAAAGCGAAAAATTAATATGAAAAATCATAGAATGATATTGAATGTATAATTAATTAAAAGAGTATTTTTTTGACTCTTTATAAATTGCATTCACACATAAATAGGCTATAAAATAAATAATGATATTATATATAATTAAAAAAAAAAAAATAATATATATAATAAATATTATTGATTAAGTGTTTATTCGCATTTTTAATATAATAAGTAATTATTATTATAAAAATTCAATAATAATTGTTGGTGTAATATTATGAAATAAAAAAAATTTAATGATAGAATTAATAATTTGTTAAATGATTATTATTAATTATAATTTTTATTAATTTTTAATTTAATTCATATTATTTAATTTTTTTTTTTATATAATCAAGTAATTTTTTTTAATGTTGTATTTGTTGAATTTGTTGTAATATTTGTTGTATTTAATTTTATTGATGGACCATAATCTTCACGTTCAAATAATTTTCTAGTTGCTAAATCAATTGATTCTGGTTCTTTTGTTAAATTATGTGGTACTTGTTGTTGTTTTGGTATTTCATTTGTTGTTGGTAATTTTGTTCCATTAATTGGTATAACTGGTAAATTTTTACCATCAAATAATTTTCTAGCTTCATCAATTGTTATTGTTTTTTTAATATCAATTTTATCAATAATTGATGTTTTATTTTTATTATGATTTAATATATCATCTGGATTAAATGTTGCTGTATCATCAATTCTTAATGATGGTATTGCAACTGTTGTTGAATTAATTTGGTTTGTTGTATTATCAATTTTTGTTGTATTTGTTGTTGTTTCATTTCCATTTTGAATTTTCTAAAATAAAAAAATAATTATTAATTAATTATTTGTATATTATATTATTAAATTAATATTGTATAATTATTTAATTAATTTATACATTCCAAAGTGATGATAAATCTGGTAATTTTAATGTTGATACAGTGCATATTGATACAAGTGCAATTATTAATACCAACATTGGTAATTGCATGACAATATTTTGTTTAAAGTTCATTTCCAGTTGAATTAATAATTATTATTCAGATGAATTGTCAATCACTTTGTCATCATATGACCTAAATTACTTTGAGTCTATTACTGGATTTTTCTGTAACATGAAAAAATATAAATATATATTATTTAATAGCGATGCATGTAAATTTTTTTGTTGTTGTTAGTTTATTTACTATTATTATTTTTTTTTTTTTAAAAGAGATGATTTATCAATTGTGTCAAGGGAATACTTTGATACCGACTGATGTAAGTTCAATATGATAAATACCACCAGATAATAATCAAATGTATAATTGAAATGTTCAAACCATTTAGCAAGATTGTGTTACTGTAGATTGAAATCATTGACATTTGTGTGTCATTAAATTTTATTTTTGAAAAATAAAAATAAATTTTAGATAAATAAATTTTTAAAGCTGTGTTTGTAAGAAAGATATTAGTCGTAGAAATATTTGATATTTTACATGACTATTTGCAAATGGATTGAGACTACAGAGTTTCATAAAATTTTATATATGAATATATAATAATATTTTTTGACATGAATATGATGTAAAAGTATGTTTATATTTTTTAATTATAAATATATTCATTTTTCAAACTTTATAATGAATTACAATTTGTATCTTTGTATGAGCTTTAAAATGATTTTTATGTAATTATCACTTGAAAATCTCTTCAACTATCCAAAATTAAATCAGCTATTATAATTTAAAATAAATATAATTACTAAAATTATATATTAATTTTTTTGTAATTTATTTTGATTAATAACTCACCCAAAAAAATTAAATATAAATAATTTATTTAAACAATTGGTCTAATAAATTGTTGTTATTCGTTCAGTTGATTTTACTGTACTGATGAATTTTTTCAATTGACTTGACGTGTCAATGAACAATGTCACGGTTTGAAAAACCTTAACAATTCAATTTAATTATTTAAATTTACAATTCAAATTTTTAATTGGTTTTTAAAATTTAACAGCAAATTTATAACTTACTCAATATCAGTAATAAAAAATTCAATTTAATTTTTATTAACAATTGATTATAATTGATAAGAATAAAAAAATAATATATTATTGTTATAAAAAAAAAATAAACAACAACAATCATACATGCGTATAAAAAATTATTATTATCATTCAATCAATTTTATTTATTTTATTTTGAACATTATTATGGCTTGATCCATAAGAATGACATAAGATCCAAAGCAAGGCTAGATATTTTCTCAGCTATTCTTATAAAAAATACAACAAAAAAAACCATAATATAATTTGTAAAATTATAGTTTAAATATTCTAATAAATAATTTATCCAATAATTAAAAAAAATATCACATAGCTTGTATTTAAAATTGATAAATGAATTAGTTTTAATTTTATTATTATTTTTTATTTAATTAAAATTTTATCAATATATTTTCATTTATTTATTCAAATATAATTATATAATTTTTCAATAATAAAATTAATAAAAAATTAATAAAAATACAACAAGTATTTTGTCTTTTGGCTCAACTGGTTGGTTGGCCTTGGTACTGTTCACAGGGCGTGTACCATTGACATATACAAATAAATTTTATACATATAAATTTATCACAACCCGATGATGATATCATTCATTTATGGTGTTGTATGTTTCATATAGTGATACCAAGGCAACTCCCTGGTTTTCAACACGGTTAACCATGAGCCTGCGCAAAATTAAATATAAACTTACGGGATTGACTTCACCTTCAGTATCATCCAGGACAATCTGACATATACATCCAAATTATTATTGTGATTTTTTTTTTTTTTTTAAATATATATAATAATAAATTTATCATTCATTTTATTCATCTTGAAATCATTGATTACAAGTAGTAAAATTTACATGTCTATATAATATCCAATCAAAATTAGTAAAAATCAAATTCATTTTTCATTTTTCATTTTTATTTTTTATTTATCAGATAATTTTTGGGAAGGTGATTCAACCACCTGTAGTTTTTTTATTTGACAAAAGTATTTAACTACAATTTTTGGTTAATATTTAAAAATAATTAATTTAATTTTAATAAATATATTTAATCAAAATTTCAAAAACATGAAGACATCCTCATTTTCTCTACGTGTTATGAGAAGGGTAAGTTTAATTTATTTACATATTTAAATTAAATTAAAACTATATTTTATTTTTATTGTCAATTTATAATAATTTTATACTTTAAAAATTTTTTTTAACAAAATTATTTGATTAAATTGAATTGCAAATATCTTATTATCATATTTTAATTTTTTTTTTTTTTGTTTAAGGGTTAAATATGTGGTTGACCTTTTGTCAAATTACTATTGTCTTTTTTTAAATAATGATAATAAATATAAAATTAAAAAATTTCTAGTTTTATTTCAAGTATTATTTATTATATTTTTTAAAAACTTTTTAGTTTTAAACTTTAAATTGAATTAAATTGTCCAACGAAAAATTGTTAAATTATTTGTATTATTTTTTTAATTTTGATATAAATTTGAATAATTTATAAAATAAAATTATCATTTTTATTTACATACGTTGAATACAAATAGAATTAAATATTAAATTTAATGCAAATATATGATTTTCACATACTGAAGTTGTAATGAGATATTTTCAGGTAATTCATACCACTCAGAATATTATTATATTTTTCAGTATAATTTTGTTATATAAAATACAAAATACAAATTAAACTGAAATTTTGTGATAATTTATATTGCTGATCTAATTATCGTAGATTTAATTTAAATAATTTATTTATAAGTTTATAAATTTTAAATAATAACAAATTTAAAATAATAAATTGCAATTTATTTTTATTTTTAGATAATAATTTTTTTGTAAAATTAAATAAACAATAAAATGAAAAAAAAACATATTTTATATTTTTATTGTAAATTAAAAACATTGAAAAATTTATTTAAAAATAAATTATATTTATTAAATGAAAAAATAGCATTTATTATTTTATACATAAAATTTATTTTTATATTTTTATAATTTTAATTTTTTAAATTAATACTAAATAGCTTGAAACTAAAACATTGATTTTTATTTTTGAATTTGTTTTGTGTACATTTAAAAATAACATGAATGATTCATTTTATTTTTTACGACTGTGTAATATAAAATAGCTTGAAGTGCTCTTATCGATAATGAGATTTTATTCAATATCGTGTTAAAAATAATATTTATTTATTTAATAATTTACTCAATAGTTTTTTCAAATATAAATTTTTTTATTTTTTATATATTCTTTGGTGTGCTTTTAAATGTTAATGTGTTTGCAATGTCATGTAATATATTCAGTGTGAATAAAAAAAATATTGGAAAAAATAAATTTACATTTATAAAAATAAAAATGATTGATTGATTCAAGTAAATTAATTAAATTTAATATTCATTTATTCAAAGGTATTTCTTCTTTTTTTTTTTTTCATTCAATTTTTTTTAATATTCAGCGCAGAAATTTGTCAACTAAAAAGCTCTGTAAGTAAAATAGAAAATAATATATAAATATAAAATTGAAATATTTTTTTTAAAAATTTATTAAAGCTTTAAAAGCTCATTCAACTGAGGTCGATAAAATAGAATATTTTATTTTTTATATACCTTAACTCGGTTGATTGTTTTTGAGTTTTATGTTATGCCAATTGACAGTCAAATAATATACTGTAAAATCGATTGTCAATTATTTTTTATTAAAAATTTAATCATGTTGGTATGTAATTTATTACTAATAAATAAATCAAACAGAAAAAACATTTAAACAATTTCTAAATTACACTGAATTTAATAACTCAATTATATAAAGAAAAAATATTTAATTTAATTGGTAATGGTTTAAAAAATGTATTAAATTATAATAATTAAAATTCAAGAATAAATTATAAATAAATTAAAATAATAACAAAAAAAAATTTTGTTAATACAGATATTTTTTGATTCAACAATTTACCAGGAATTTTAAATATTTAGATTTGAAAAATTTAAATTCAAATCATGTGTCAATGTTAGATTTTAAACTGCCAGTATAATTATTAAAATTCCAGTTAAAATAAATAACTTGCTAATTTTTTTTTTAACACCAACAAATTTATATCTTTAAACTGTTTTACATTTAAAAAAAAAAAAAATTAGAAAAATCATATTCAGTGTTAGTACTATTTCCATACAATTTTCATAAATTATTTCAGTAATTTTCTTTTCTCAATTATCAAATGTAAATTTATTCTGAATTAATTTATTTGTTTAAATATTATAATTATAATTAAATATTTTTTCATATAATATTCTCATCTTTGTACTTAAAAATTCATAATCCCAATGTACATTTACTTATATAATTTTTCATCTATAATCAACCAATTCCATACAAAGATAAAAAATAATTTAAATAAAAATTAATTTACATGAATATTCTTAGTTAATAAAATATCAAACTGAATATTCATAAAGCTTTCAAGAAAAAAATTCATAAATAAAATATAATGTAAAATATAATGACTTAATTATAAACCTTATTACCTCAAAGTAACATACTTATATTTTGTAATATCATTATTAATTTAACAATTAATTTTAAATAATTACCAGCATAATATTTATATCATATTTATCATTTTTTTTTTTCAAATGAATTATACATGTATACATGTATTCAACAAGAATCAATGTAATCTATACCACATTGAAAAAAAAATATAAAAACAAAAAATAAAAATAAAATAAAATGCAATGAGCTTGCGCAAATAAGGGTTGCATTTGGTTTAGTCAAGAGGGGTGCGTTGTGATAACAGGGGTGTTAGTCACGGCCCATCTGCCCATCAAAAAACACGTAAGTTCGTTTATTAAAAAAAAAATTGTATAAATGAAATATCGTGTAATTTTACCCGCGTTTTAATTTTGATAAAATAATGTGACAATTAAATCATAAAATAAATAAATATTTTAATCAAAAAATTCATTTAAAAATTTTATTATTTTGTTGTTTTATAAAATTCATGTGGAAAATTAATATTAATCAGCAATTATTATTTTAATATAAATTAATTATTATTTAATTTTTAAATATTTTTTAAGTGATTGTTTTTTTGGTGGTTTATTTTTATTAAAGTGTTTATTTTTTTTAAGGATAAGTAAATGATAATTAAAATATTTTTTTGATCATTGTTAATTATTATTATTTTTATTTGTTAATTATTTTTTATAAAAGTTATAATTTAATTTGATTGGTATACTAATTGCTGATAAAAATAATTTTTATATTTTAATATTGTAATTATTTTTATTTTTTTTTTCAATTAATTTTATTGTTTGTTGATTTATTTTTATGCAATAAGGGATCATTAATTTGATAATTATAATTTTTTTTTATTGAGTAAATATTGACAATAAAATACACGTGACATAAATTAATATTTATCCAATAACAATGTCGATAAATAAGAATAATTTAAGTCAATAAAATAACTAAAATATAAATTATTTTCCTTTGTTTTCTAATATGTTACGTAATTTTCTAAAATATCAAGTATATTTAACAGAAATAATGATAAAAAAATCAACAATGATTTCATGAGAATTAAAATTAAATAAAAATTGTAATAATATTTTTAATCTAGTATTTTTTTTTTATCAACAAAATAATAAGTGTATTTTTTTAAGCTACTGGCAAAATTGTATTTACATATTTTATTTGAAATTTTATAAATAAAAAAAGACACGAAAAAGTGTACAAGCCTCATTGAACATAATATCTCAATTCCCTCAGGCAAACTTATTTTTTTTTTTTAACTTTTATTCAAAGAAAAAATAAAAGATAAAAGATAACATCACTATTTTTAATGAAAGTTACTTTTTAGCTGCATTTTTTTTTTTTTTTTTGAATTTAATTATTCATTAGAATATTGGTGAGAAAAACATGTATTCCCAATTGGTTAGTTATTATTCAAACAAATCAATCAGCTTAATTTTAACACCTGAAAATTGCCTCTAATTTAATAATTGTAATTATTATAATTATTTTGATTTTTGCTTTTGATTATTTACACAAACTAAACAATAATAAACACAAATTTAAAATTATAATTTTTATTTTAAATTCGTCATTGAGTATTTTGTTATAATAATTTAATAGTTTTAATTTTATTTAAGTGATCAAACTGACAGATTAATAAATTGCTTTGCGTGTTTCACAATATTTGCGTGTTAAAAAAAATAATATTATAAATAAATTTTGATAAAAATTTATAAAAGTTTTTTGTTATTATTCATTTGATAAAATAAATATATTTTGTTGAATAATAATTTAAATTTCTTTTTTTTTTTAAATAAAAATTCTTATTTTAATCTTTAATTAAAAAAAATAAAATTTTATCAAGTCAATTGAAGTTTGATCTTGATAAAAATATAAAATTAGTGTTATTTTATTTTAAAAATTAAAAAAAAAAAATCAAATGTTCTGATAGATATCTAAAAAAAAAATACTCAATTCTTTTATGATTTCTTAGTGACCTGAAACTCAACAAAATTGATTTTAAATGACAACATTATTATTCTTGATTTTTAAAAAGTATTTTGAATTGAATTGAATTCATCAATAAAAATGATAATAAAAATTTACAATAGATATGTGAAAAATAGAAAATATTTCATGTAATTTTAAGATGAAAAAAGCTTTGTTCAGTTACAACAATATTATTTTTACAATAAATTTTTAAATTCTAAGCTTTTTTATTTATTTATTTATTTTTTCACGAATAACTATGGCAATAAATTTTTTTATTATTATTTTTTTATTTAGTCCATGACCAGGTTTATGTATACACTTGTTCATGATCGTTACACATGAATCCCAAGTTGGCATGAATTCAAGGTCGATGTTTTTTTATCACCCTATAGACAGACATACCAGGAATAATACTTGGTAATACCACACACGAGAGAACAAGTTGTGAATATTTTTTAACACTTATTATATTCTCAACAAGCTTGCAACATGTTTGTTTTAATATCATTCAATTCTGTAGACTTTATATGCTTGTCTCTTCAATTTCAAATTTATTTATTCGATTTAAATATTAATTTATTATCTCGATAAGTGATTTATTTTGATTCACAAGGCTGATTACACGCCTTTGGCTCTGAATAACATAAAACAGGCAATGATTATTATTATTATTATTTAAAAATCGACGTCAATGAGGTGTAATTAAACTAAAATTGAACAAAAATATTATGATGATTAGAAATAAATGATAAGTTATTTTTCAAAAACTGTTTAAATTATAACAGGATAATAGAACAAGTCAAAAAGTATACCAACTGTTTAATCATTATACAATTTCAATACTCTAACTTTGATAATTTTCAATAGGTTGAATACCTCTTCGATCATTATATTTTCCTGATAAAATTTCAAAATGTTTTCAAAAAAAAAAAAAAAATCAAATACCTCTTCGGTCATTATATTTTCCTAATAAAATTTCAAAATTTTTCAAAAAAAAAAAAAAAATCAAATACCTCTTCGGTTATTATATTTTCCTGATAAAATTTCAAAAAATTTTTAGTAGAAAAAAAATCAAATACCTCTTCGGTCATTATATTTTCCTGATAAAATTTCAAAATTTTTTCAAAAAAAAAAAAAAAATCAAATACCTCTTCGGTCATTATATTTTCCTAATAAAATTTCAAAAAATTTTTAGTAAATAGAAAATCAAATACCTCTTCGGTCATTATATTTTCCTGATAAAATTTCAAAATTTTTTCAAAAAAAATAAAAATCAAATACTTCTTCGATCATTATATTTTCCTAATAAAATTTCAAAATGTTTTCAAAAAAAAAAAAAAAATCAAATACCTCTTCGATCATTATATTTTCCTGATAAATTATCAAAAAATTTTTAGTAAAAAAAAAATCGAATACCTCTTTAGTCATTATATTTTCCTGATAAAATTTCAAAATGTTTTCAAAAAAAAAAAAAAAATCAAATACCTCTTCGGTTATTATATTTTCCTGATAAAATTTCAAAAAATTTTTAGTAGAAAAAAAATCAATTACCTCTTCGGTCATTATATTTTCCTAATAAAATTTCAAAATTTTTTCAAAAAAAATAAAAATCAAATACTTCTTCGGTTATCATATTCGCCTGATAAAAATTTAAATTTTTTTCAAAAATAAAAAATTCAAATTGTATTGAAAATTCTTGAAAAATCTTCGATTTTTATCAGGAACAGAGAATGAGCAAAGAGGTGTTCCTACCTTTTTCAAAAAAAAAATTTTAAGATTTGTTACTATCGATATCTCGAAAAATATCGATCGTAAAAAAAATGTATAAATCGATTTGAAATCGTATTATTGAGCCCTAAAATATCGATATAACTCGAAATTTTTTCGATATATTTTTCGATAAGTTACTATCGATATATCAAAAAATATCGATCGTAGAAAAAATGTATAGATCGATTTTAAATCGTCTTTTTGAGCTCTAAAATATCGATATAACTCGAAATTTTTTCGATATATTTTTCGATAAGTTACTATCGATATATCGAAAAATATCGATCCTAGAAAAAATGTATTAATCGATTTTAAATCGTCTTTTCGAGCTCTAGAATATCGATATAACTCGAAATTTTTTCGATATATTTTTCGATAAGTTACTATCGATATATCGAAAAATATCGATCGTAGAAAAAATGTATAATCGATTTTAAATCGTCTTTTTGAGCTCTAAAATATCGATATAACTCGAAATTTTTTCGATATATTTTTCGATAAGTTACTATCGATATATCGAAAAATATCGATCCTAGAAAAAATGTATTAATCGATTTTAAATCGTCTTTTCGAGCTCTAGAATATCGATATAACTCGAAATTTTTTCGATATATTTTTCGATAAGTTACTATCGATATATCGAAAAATATCGATCGTAGAAAAAATGTATTAATCGATTTTAAATCGTCTTTTCGAGCTCTAAAATATCGATATAACTCAAAATTTTTTCAATATATTTTTCGATAAGTTACTATCGATATATCGAAAAATATCGATCGTAGAAAAAATGTATAAATCGATTTTAAATCGTCTTTTCGAGTTCTAAAATATCGATATAACTCGAAATTTTTTCGATATATTTTTCGATAAGTTACTATCGATATATCGAAAAATATCGATCCTAGAAAAAATGTATAAATCAATTTTAAATCGTCTTTTCGAGTTCTAGAATATCGATATAACTCGAAATTTTTTCGATATATTTTTCGATAAGTTACTATCGATATATCGAAAAATATCGATCCTAAAAAAAATGTATAAATCGATTTTAAATCGTCTTTTCGAGCTCTAAAACTTCGATATATCTCGTAATTTATTCGATATATTTTTCGATAAGTTACTATCGATATATCAAAAAATATTGATTGTAGGAAAAAAGTATAAAATCCTTCGAATACCTCTTTTCAAGCTCTACAACCCTGATATAACTCTTAATTTTTTCGAAAAAGATTTCGATGAATTTCTTCAGTTTCAAAAAATGTTGAATACCTCTTCAGTTATTATATTGGCCTAATTAAAATCAAAATTTAAAAAAAAAAAAACCGAATATCTCTTCGGTTATTATATTCGCCTGATACAAATTCAGAATTGAAAAAAAAAAATTTCGAATACCTCTACGGTCATTATATTTTCCTAATACAAATTGAAAATTTTTTTCAAAAAAAAAAAAAAATTCGAATACCTCTTCAGTTATTATGATCGCCTAATAAAATTTAAAATTTTTTGAAAAAAAAAAATTCGATTACCTCTTCGGTCATTATATTTGCCTAATACAAATTTAAGATTTAAAAAAAAAAAAAAATTCTAACACCGCATTGGTTATTATTTTCGCCTGATACAAATTCAAAATTCTGTTATTATATTTGAAATTTTCTTACTTTTAACAAAACTAAAAAATTCTCCGGTGAAATTCTGAATTAAAACAGGATAACAGAACAGAACAAGAGGTATCCAAAAGAGGTCATCTAATATTAAACAAATGCCGAAAATTAGTTCTGACCAACTAATATTAATAAATTCAATACTTTCAACAACAACGACACAATAAAACTATGCAAATAATCTTTAACTGCCCAGAACAACTCGAAAAGAAAAATATTAATATTATACACAAAATGCTGAAAAATTTAAACCAATTAAATTACGAATAAAAATGCGATCAAGTACTTTTTATAATAAGAAGATTGTAATCATTATTATCAACATTTTTTTTATTACATTTTTTAATATATTTATTCACAAGGTGTTTCGATTCAAGTTTTATATCTTTTAAAAAAAATATCTCCATTAATTTTTCTAATTTTTTTTCATGGATTAATGATAAACTTTTTTCAAATAATATCCTCATTTTTAAATAATATTTCTCTACTTAAAAATGTATCTTTTTTTAAAATGAAAATTCATAATTTCAATATAAACTTGATATACATATACTTGATGATATATTTTATATTCTGCTTCAAGTTTAAAATTATAAATTATTCAAACTAAATGTTTACATTATTAATTAAATTATATAACAATTTATTTTATTATTCTGAAGGTATAATTTAATCGAGAATATTAACATAGTCCTTGAAAGTGAATGGACTTGAAATAATTAACAATTTATGAATTAACAAAATATTTTAAAATAATTTTATCAACTTGTAATGAACTTGTGGATTATATGTAAACATCAAACTTTGAGATAAAATATTATAGAACCCATGTGGCTGTAATTAAACTCAACGTAAATTTAATTAAAATGTTTATTCAAATGTTTGTTAAATATAGGAAAATTTAGATAATCATCAAATTCAAAATGATCATTATCAATGCGTTCATATTTTGTCCATGAATATTAGTACCAAACAAAAATATGAAAATTAGTAAAATCTCTGGCAAAATTCCAAATATTATCATCTTATTTTGCTTTTAATTTTTGTACAATTTATTTCTCTACCACAAAATTAGACCAATGAAATTAATCAATAGTCATAGCTTAACTAGGATTTGTATAAAATAAAAAATGTTAATCTTTTTATTGAAAGAAATAAAATGTTAATTTTCATTGATGTAAAATTTACATTTAACCATATAATAAAATAAAAATATAAAATAATATAATTCTATAAATTTTCATGTTTACAAAGACAATATCTCAATGTTAAAATAAAAATAATAAAAAATAGTAAATTTTTATGTTGATAGAACCATAAATAATATCATTATATTTTTGGCAATGACTATTTATTTATTTTTTCAATATATAATAATCATTTTTTTTATAGTTTACACACTAAAATTTTACTGAGCTTGCAAGCTCAATTTATTTTTCTGGGGTACAAGGACATGTAATCTAAAAAAAAAATAAAAAAAAAGTCATCATGTAATTTAAATTATTCAATAACCAATAATAAACAAACTTCTAAATAAAAAAAAAAATTAAAAAAAAGATTAAAATTCATAACTGATAAATAAAATTGATTAAATTATTTTAAAATTAAAGTAAATATATATAATTCAGATGATAATTGTCATTCGTATATGAAAAACAAAAAAATCCAATTGAAAATTGATAAAAAATCAAAAATATTTTGAAGTAAAATGAGATGTCTGACCTAATATAGTGTTGTACTACTTACAATTCTAAAACCCTCTATTTGAAAATTTTATAAATCAACAGCGGAAATTTGGGCTTGATTTGAATTGATACTGGCGTATGCATTTGAATTTCAAGTTTATGAAATATAAATTATAAATTGGATTAGTAAACTGTAAAATTTTTTATTGGTAGAGGTAATGGAGAACATGAAAAACGAAAAATTGCGAACATTGAGGTTGGATGCGCCGTGGAAATGATCAATACTCACTTTTCTCATAGTAACATAATAATAAAATGACAAAAAATTATAAAAAATATAATAAATAAATAATATTATTAATATTATTAACAATAAAAATAATAATAATTAAATATAGTTACAATTTTTTTTATAAATTCATTTTTTTTTTGGTAAAAAGAAAAGAGTCATTTTAAATTTTTTAAATTTTCATACAGCTTTTTAAATTATCTACTGACCAGAACAAAAATTTTTCTATTAAAATATTGTATTTTTATTAATTAAAATTTCATTTATATTATTTTTTTTTTTCAATTATTATTTTTACAATTAAATATCAAAAAAATAACGTATGAAATTTTATGTGTTTATTCAGCAATTTTTATTCATTGAATTATGAGACAATGTTTTTATTTTAATTGAAATAATTGAATTAAAAATTTTTTTTACAGTTAAAATTATTGACAAATTAATTAAGTCATTTACATTAACAATTAAAATGTTTTTATTTAAATTACAACAATACTTTTACCATTACTTTATAAAACTTGAAAATATTTTAAATAAAATTTTTTTTTTAATATTTAGATGTTTGAGTTTTATTTAATTTTTTTTTTGAATTTACAATTGTCACTTTGTACACTACTTTGTAACAATTGTTGAGATTTTTAAAAAGAATTTTTAATATTTAAAAATACAAGAGAAATAAATACTTGACTATAGTGACTCAACCTTATTCTACATTTTGAAAAACAAATAAATGTTTGAGTTTTTTATTTTATCATTAACAATCTAACATAAAAATAAGTTTTTAATTACCATTTTTTTTTAATTAACTTATTTCAATTTCCACTTGATTTTTTATATTATTATTATTTTCATTCATTTCAACTTGGCAATTGTTTTAATATCAAATTGTAGAAAATAATTTCCGGTAAAATCGACTAACTGCTTTGAGGTGTGGCATTTTTTTTATATCTTCATTTTTTTTTACTTGAATAAAATATAAATTAAAATTCGATACAAAACTTTATTCAACTTTTTCTTTGTTCACATGATAAAAAATAAATATATATCTTTTTTATACAAAGCCAAGTACAGAATGATATTTGAACAAAAAAAAAAATGAAAATAAAATAAAAATAAAGTTGAAAATATTTCCCTGATAAATATAGCAATTAATTATTGAAACAAAAAAAGTTTCAATATCTAAAAAAGATGACAAATTTTATTGATATTAACAATTCAAGAGAATTATTGATCAAAATAATTTCAGATGATTGAAAATACTTGTGGGTCTATTTCACATATGCGTGTTGCTTATCAATCAACAAAATGCATTTTATAAATTGCTCAGTGTCGTGCAGTATTTTTATGAAATATTAATTCATGTCGGTTTGTCTAATAAATGTGCAGTCACTATTTTATAATACATATACTTTAATAAAATTTCCCAGAATTTTTTACACTAATCCAACAACAATGTATCATTATTTATTCATATTTTTTTTATCTAGAAATTTGTATTATTTCAAACAAACTTGTAAATTTTTTAACATAAATTTTATCACTCAAAATGACTATAATAATTTTAAAACATATTTATTTATAAATTTTTCATAAATTAATGTTGAAATGTTTGTTTAATTATTTTCATGAAATTATTCATGCAAATTATTGTAAAAAATAATTTGAAATTAAAAAAAGTTTGCATTTACTTTTACAGTATTTAATTTATAATTATTTAAAATTATTTTTTAAAAAATTAAATAGTATTAATTATATTTTTTTTTGAATTAATATAAATTTAATTTACTGATGAAAAAAAGAGAAAATTATTTAATTAAATTTATATGATACATAAATTAAATTTGCATGCATCTTTAGAATTTTTCTTTATTATGAAAATGATAATCTAATTTTGATGTTAAACAAAGTTAGGTAGTTTTGAATAATATAATAAAAATTTATAATACATTAGTTAACATTAAATAGTTTTTAAAAATTAGCAGAGTTAGTCTCTTCAGTGTGTCAAAATAATTTGTGGGGTGTGATTGTCGTTTAGAGAACATAGTAAAATTGTGTGAACTATTAAAACTTGAAATTTTTTAGAAAATATTTTCAAGGGAATTATCATTAAAACTGTGACATTTAATTTTTTATTTTAATTACAATTTTTTTAAATAATCCATACGAATTAAAACCTAATTATCAAATTGAATTTAAATTATCAAAAAATAATTAAATTAAAATGAAATCACTGTTGATTATTTAGTATAAAATTTTTCAAAATTAAATGAAAATAATTGATTTAGATTTAGTTTTAAATATATTAGATTTAATATAAAATTTATATAAATATTTTACATATTTTAGATTCATCATCATAATCCAGTAGTTGTCAATTTACTAGTTAAATTTGACGTTGCATCAAAGAGAATAGAAATAGTTAAAAAATATTATCACAAGATAATTTATATAACTTAGTGATCATCATAATAATAGTTGTTAAATTGCAATTAAAAATATAAATTAATATAGTTAATAAATTATCAAATGATTTTAGTAAATGAATATCAAAAAGAAATTAATAAAATTAAAATATTAAATTATTTACTTAATAAATATAAAAAAAATATCAATTTTTCTATGAAATTTTCAATTATAAATATTGATATAATTTTTAATAATTTCGCAATTATTCCAAGTTAGTGTGGTGAAAAATATTTGTCATTAAATATTTGTTATTAAATGATAATTAATATTGATATCAAAGTGATTGATAAATTTATATAAAATATTTTAAAATTGTATTAGTTTATAATATTTTCACATAATAAAAGTGAGATTATTTTTTTGTTTTTTTTTTAATTATTGAGATATATACAGATAAGTAGATTTAGAAATTAATTTTAATAAAATAAAAGTGGTGCTACGAATTAAACAAGATGGCATTTGCTGCGGCAAGAATGATTCTCAAGGACAAAAGAGGAATGCGGAAAACGAGTAAGGATGATTTTACACCTCGTAATAGAAGCAAGGTAATATTACTATTATTTTTAGTAGAAAAAAAAATAATAATAAACAATAAAATTATAAAAAATAAACCAACAAAATTTTCATCATTATTAAAATATCATCAAAATCATAATTTTATTTTCAGTTAAATTATTTCCAAATAAAATATTCTGGTAAATCTTTGAAAAAAAAATTGAAAATTAAATTGTAATTAATTTATTTTCTCTTTGATGATTGATATTTTTAATGTAAAATATTTTTCATTAATTTTTTCTATATTTATTACAATATTATTAATTTTTTTTTAGAAAAATTTAAAAGAAAATTAAATTATTGGATTGAAATTATTGAATGTCACAATTTATTTTGTAAATGTTTTTAATTTAAATTTTTATTGAAATATTTTTTCATGCAAATAATTATTTAAATAAAAATTAATAAAATTTATAATACAATTTTATATTTTTCTGTTATTCTCTGATAATTTACAGATATTTTTTTCGATTAAATAATTTTAACTTCAAACTTTATTTAAATAATTTGTGTTAAATTTTACATCAATTATTAGTTGTAAATTTGATTTATAATGAATAGGTATATTAAAAAAGTTTTTAGGTACATAAATTTGTAATGACAATTACAATTGTAATGGCTTGTGATGAAGGAAAAGCAATTAGTAAATGTTTCATAGCTAAATGAGCATTGCTAGCTAGATGTTTGATCAAAATCTGATGTTACATTAATTAAATCTTACCCACAAATTTTCCTATTCTAAAACACCAAATTTACCAAAATTTACCTTATCGATTTGATAATTTTATATGTTATAATTTTAACTGATCATTAGCTTTGTTAAAAATTCAACAAATTTATTTAAATAAAAACAAAAAATTAAAAATAATAAAATAGCAAATTGTTTTATAAAAAATTTAAATTATTTAAATAATAAATAAATTTATTTAATTTAAAATATATATTGTAAATTCTAAGCTCAATTTAAAATATTTATTTAAAATATAATTTAAAGTTATTCTTATTTTAAATTCAGTATCAGTTGCAACTGAAGTTGTATCAATGATAAACTTATCCAGCAAATATTACAAAGTCTTCGTATCATAGTAGCTAACTTTCATCAACATGTCCAATAAACTTTAATTAAATTTACAAAATACTAGATAATTGTCAGTGTAAAAACAAATATTACAAAACTTTACTGATAATAATAATATGAAAAGTTGAAGTTTCCATTGTAATGGACCCTTCAAATGAAACTGTTGAATCATCTGACATTAAAGATGATTGATAAATTGATAGTAGCTTATATTAATTATTATTAATAGATTAAAGATTATGTTCATGTTGTATTATCACATGACTGACAAGACCAGTATTTAATTTAGATTAATGAAATTAATTTTTTGATTGAATTAATGATAAACTACAAGCCAAAAGATAAACTGAATAAAATTAACTGATAAATATTTTTTGATAAGTTTTTTTTTTTGTAATAAATTAAAAAGGGAATGACAGAAATAAAATTGTAAATGCAAAATGAGTTGATGTAAAAAATAAATATGATAACATAAAAATAAATAACAATTTGTTTAATAAAATAAAATATTTTTAAAATTTTTATTATCATGATGAGAATAATAATCATTCTGTTTATGAATGTTATAAAAATAATAAAATAAATATTCATTTGAAAAATTAACAATTTATTTTGGTAAAAAAAAAAATAATAATAAAACTGTAAATTACTTAAATAATGCACTTTTTTAGTGGATAAAAAATTAAATAATAATTTTTTATAATTTAAAATACAATATAAATAAAATAAGCTTAGATGTATTTTTTATTTGCAAATAAATAAAATTTAAAATTGTTTTTATAAATAATTAAAAATGCTAGTTTATATTTATATATTATATATGTCTAGAGCTTTTTATATATATTAATGTTAAATGTTTAGAGCTTTAATTATTACATCAATGTTTAAAATATTAATTGTTATTATTTAAGATACACTGTTAAAATAATCGTATGATTTTAAAGATAAAATATAAAAAAAAAATAAAAAATATAAAATATATATAAAAAAATATAAAAAATTAAACACTGATAAAATAATAGTCTAGATGAAAAAAATTACAAATTTATATTAATATTTAAAATTTAAAAAAAAAAAAAATGAATGACTTGTATTTACAGGCTCGGAGTGCCAGTACAAGTAGCTTTAGAAGTCTAAGTCAGGTACAATAAAATTTAAATGAAAAAATTATAAATTATTTATTTAAAAAAATTATTAATTAATATTTTTAGATAATTAAATTATTATAATTCAATTTATTTATTTTATTTTTGTAAAATTAATATCAATTTTTTTTGTTTTTATTTTTTTGTATTATTATTATATTTTTATTTTTGCAATATATAATTTGGCATTTATTTACTTAAAAAATGGTGCATTACTTGAAACGTGAGTCATTCATTTTTACTTGACATTTATTTTACCTCTTGACATATATTTTTTTTATTTAACTCATTAAGAATTTTTTTATTTTCTTTAATTTATATATTAATTATTTCTATTCGCAGTGTATACACAATAATATTTTACAATGTTATTTATTTAACCTTGCAAGCTTTATCAACACTGAATATAATATTTTCATTTACATTTGCATGGAAAAATATCATAAAAAAAAATTATGCATGTGTAAATACTAAAGTTAACAAGTGACATATGAATGATGCATGTTCAAATCAATGCACGCGACATTAATTTAAAAAAAAAATATGTTAAACATTAAAATTTCTATTTGTAATCTGTAAGTATTTACAATGTGCATGAAATCAAACTTGACAATTAAAAAAAAAAAATCCAACAAATTAAAATATTAATTCAATTTAAATGTCAAAGAATTTTTTTTTATAAATTTTCATATCTTTTGATTCTTTTGATTAAAATAAATTATTGAAAAAAAATATTAAAAATAAAAAAAGGGTGAATTATTTGAATAAATAAATAATAATGTTTTTATGATTAATTTAAAATCAAATGTTGAAGCAAAGAGGTCAGCAGGTAAATGACATATTTATGATGCTTCTTGAAAATTCTCTTGGGGCTGTTAAAAGTTCCAACAATAAAAATTGACAAACAAGACATGTCCAGAGAAAAAAAATAAAAAAATAAACTAATGTGTTAAAAAAAAATTTGTTACATGTACTTTTTAGTACGTGATTGTAAAAATATTATCGATAAATATTTCAAAAACTTTTGTTATTGTATTACAAGTAAATTATTTTTAAATTATTTTTTTCATAAATTTATAAACCATTTTATCATCAAATAATTTTTTTTAAATAATATTTTAACAAAAGCTTATGAGCTTTTTTGTATTTTATATTTCAAAGAAATTATTTGAGTCAATTTTATTTAAAATCATTGGCCATTTACAGCCTCGTAAATGTCAGTTTTATATATTTTTTTTTAAGTACTTTTTATTGTTCATTATTAAATTTAATTAACATATTTAATTTTACTGGACCACTTATTTTGTAATTTTATTGTTTTATTTTGTCAAAATGTGATAAAAAAAATGACAAGAATTTTTTCTACAAATGGATATCCAATTTCAAAATAGACTATTGCTAACACACATGTCTATAAAAATGTGAAAATATATTTTTATAAATATTAAAAATATATATTTTTCTAGTGTCCAATTGATATAATTTTATAAAATTTAGTTAGTTGCACAACTTTTCAAGGACAATAGTTGAGTCTGGGCAAGCTTCTTATTGATCTTTTTGAAAATAGTCTCGTCCTGGATTTTTTTTTTTTCATGAAAATAATACGTTTATATAAAATATTTTTTTGATAGATAAAAGTTAGTCTTCAATACAAGAACCATCTGTATGTCAATTAAAAATATTTATAATAAATAACTTGAAAGTTTTTTTTTGTTTTGAATATTAATAAATTAAATAAATTTATGTTGTTTTTATAAATACTTTTTATTTTTTATAAAAACACAAATCTTTATTTGTCCACTATAAATATTGTTGGAGACGATATCAATATTCTTGGGCAAATTTCCAGAATTTTTTTTTATTAATAATATCGACAAAAAAAAACGATACATTTTGTCTCATATTTTATTTATTTTTATGATTATTGTGTTTTTATTTTTTACTACTTGACAGAGTATTAACCATTTAATGTCAATTTTACAGGGTCATGAATTAATTTCATGGTCTAAATATTGTGCTAAATAAATAACGAATAAATAAATATAAAATTAAAAACAGCATTAATATAAATTTGTCAATTTAACCAAGAAATAGAATTGTTGTAATTTTTAATTGACAAAAACATATAATTAATTGAAGAATTTATTTTAAACAAAAGACTGAATTAACATTTTTTATATATTTTAAATAGAACACTCTCAATCTTTTAGTTTTGATTTATCTTTTTCATCTCAATTTCAAATCAACCCTCTGGCAATTTTATACAAGTTGACATATTCTATCTTTTCTACAGCAATTAATCATTTTTTTAAGTTTAAAATACTTCAATTAAAATATAAAGTATTAAAAAAAATAATATCAAATTTCATTTTTTTTTTTTCATATATTTATTAACATAATGTTTTATTTTTATTTTTTTTTTAACATGAATAATTTTAATTTAATAAAACTATAAAATAATAATGCATTTATAATTGTTTAAATTAATCACCAGTCATCATTTCCATGAATTCTGAAATTAAAAAAAATAAATTATTAAATTAATAAAATTTATATTAAAATATTGTTTATAAAAATAATAAAAATTTCAAGAGTCAAGCTTTTTTGATTCAATTAAAATAATAATCTCAGTTTAAAAAAATAAACTGTTACCAGGTGTAGCTAAACCACAATAATATTTAATTTTATATTTTATTTTTTTTTCTATTTTAATTTTTACTCAACCACTGTTGGAATTTTTTTATTTATATAAAATCTAAACAGTAAAATTAACCACACAGTATTTTTTATATTAATTACTTGGAAAAAATAAAAAAAATTGAATTTAAATTTTCATAAAAAAATAAACAATTAGTTGATAAATCATTTATAAATATATTTTTACCATCAAAATCAACAGTTCCAGAACCATCGGTATCAATTTCTGCAATCATACCATCCATTTGATCTGGTGTAATTTGATCATCTAATGCTGCCAAAATTTCACGCAATGAACTTGTAGGAATATAACCATTTCCCTCTTTATCATAAAGTCTAAAAGCTTCTTTGAGTTCTTTCTGTAATGCTTCATCATCTTCTTCTTGAAAATGATTTGCAACACGATAAAATGAGTCGAAATTAATCACACCATTGCCTGAAATTAAAAATAATATTACCAATCAAATCAACAAATATATTTTCAATTGAAAATATCAAATTAAAGCTGAAAAAATATTTAAATAAGCTCTTTTCGAGATTTGTTAATGATTGTACAGACTGTATCATCAACACTCAATAATATTTGATAAAAAAAATAATAAAATACTGAACTATTTTACACTGGTGACAGCTGAAGATTAAAGTGGAATCAACCGAGATGGACTGATGATAATGGACATCGTGTTTTGAATAATAATACAAAGCTTTTTTTTTAAAAAAATTTGATACTTTTTGTTCATCAGGTCATGGAAAAATATACAGCTGTTCAAAAATATAAATACTGTATCACACCAACTTTTATTTAAATATTAAAAACTTAAAAATAAATAAAAAATTTTTTGTATATTTTAAATCAAAAAACTTAAAAATAAATTTTAAAATATTTTTTAAATAATAAAATAAACTTAAAAAAAATAATTTTAAGTGATCTAGTATATTTTTTTTTTCAAATAACAATTAGTTATTTTATAAAAGTTTTATGATGTAAAAATGTGTGCCAAGTGTGTCACAATGTGACAAACCACAAAATTTATAGAATAAAAATAATTTTAAAACCAAAAGTGTCATTTAACAGGTAAATTATGTAACATCAAGTTACAAATTTATTCAACCGAATTTTTCAAAATTGGTTATTCCCATAACTCCCTTCATGAAAATTTGAAACATGAAAATTTTGTGTTTTATAAAATAAATTTTTAGACCCCAGAGATTTAATGCAACGTTGCCCAAGCAATATCATTTGTTACATATCCATCCAGTAATAACAATGAAAAAAAAAAAATATTATTCTTTGATATAAAAAAAAAAAAAATACAAAAACCTATAGAAAAAAAATTGGAACAACTCTATTTGTTTAATCTCTTTGGTGTTATAATACTCCAATGCATAAATGTACCAGAATGAGTGTAGAAAATATAAAAATAAAAAAATAGGAATGAAAAAATAGAAAAAAATAAAATAATAATGAATAAAAAAAAGGATAATAACGTGGTAAATATAAAAGAGCTTTTACTATTCATCGAAACACATGCGTTTATTATAACTTTTATATTTAAATATTCAGATAAACCACAAATGCATATGTGAAATGATGTGAATATATCCAAGTAATTTCTGGACCAAGTTGTGCAATTTCATCCGTTTTATCTTCATTTGAACACTTGTGCTTTTACTATTAAATTGTTATATATATTTGTTTATGTAATATATGTTCAAATACGGATACAGGATAGATGGATGGATGAAAACCAATTCAAATAAATTTACAACACAAATATATAAATGTTATGTAATCTTTGAAACAGATGGAAATGTTTGTCATGCAAAATACTGGCTTGTTATTGATGAGCTTTCAATGACTCAGTTATGGTATCAAATAAATGATAAATTAAATATTAATAAATAATAAAACATAGTTTGTTTATTATTGGTTGGAAAAAAAAGAATATAATTGTATTTTTATTTTATTTGTTGGATTTTTTTATTGACATGGGTAAGCCAGATAGATCAATTTCAATTGGAAAATAAAAAAATTATGTTGGTTTGTTTAATTACAAATAATTGGAATATGTATATGAATGATAATTTGTTGTTACAAGTTATCAATAGAGCTTGTAGCTATGTGAACATAATTTCCAAAATTGTTTGTATTTGGTCATATCTCGTTTCGAGTCATTGAGGTTGCAGTCTCAAAAGTTAATTCACTATCTATCTCACATTCAAGAAAATATAAAAGTGATAAAAATATCGAAGAGGTTTTGTAATGTCAAAGCATTGGTTTTCTGGAACAAATATTTCCTGGCAAAGAACGAGTAAGGGTTAGTCTTCTTGCTGGTTCTTTGCGAGGAGATATTTGTTCCAGATCACCTGAATAATTTTTTTTACAAAAAAAAAATATATATATATATAAAACTTCAACACTGATAATTGATTACTAAAAAAATTGAAGAGTTATAAAGAAAATTTTTCATAGCTGTTGTTAAAAATAATTTTTAAAAATAATAATAAATTTATAAAAAAAATTAATATTTGTTTGTTAAATTATCAAAGAATAAAAAAAGATTTTTTGAAAAGTAAAATTTAAATTAAATCATTAAATGATTGGATAAATTATTTTTGTCACTTTTTTTATGAGAAAAAAATATATTTATAGTAATAATTTAAACTTGAATAAATTTAAATTTGTCAAAATTAAAAATAAAGACAATGATTGTGGCTATTTTCTTTTTCTATGAAATATATTTATAAAAATCTGGCGCCAGTCTCGCCAGAACATTATACATGATTTAGTTCGGTCCACATTATTATTTTTTTATTATTTTTTAAATCAATAAATCGACTCACCTTGAGCGTTTAAAAAATTTTTTTTTTCTCTCACATTATAAATTACCCTTTCATTTTTACTTTAATCAATTTTATTCATAAATATATATTTAAATATTTATTATTTTTTTACCTTCAACATCTTCTTTTTGAAGCAAATGTTCAAGTTCTTGATCATCAAAAGTATGTCCAAGTGTATTTAAAATTGTTCTCACTTTTTCTTTTTCAATTCTTCCTGATTTTGTTGAGTCAAACATTGAGAATGCTCTTTTCAGCACTGAAAATTAATTGAAATAAAATTAATCTATAAATATTTAAATTACCCCAATAAAATAAATAATTTAACATTAAAGTTTGCCAAATTAATTAAATGAATTAATAATTATTTGTTTTAAAATAAAATTGGCTTAAAAAGAAAGTATAATTTTTATTTGAAATTAGATCAATAAACTTACTTATAACTTTTTCGTCATCCTGAAACATTAAAAAATTCAAAAATTAAATAACAATATTTACAATATACAAAACAAAATATTAAATAATACCAAAGATTATTAGAAAAATTAATAAATTTTTTCAATTAAAAATAATAACAATCAAAGGTTTTGATTAATTTAAAAAAAAAATAAATTCAATATAAAATTGCATTGACAGTGTTTCAATTACAAAATATATATTCAGGTCAATTACAAAACAATGGTAAATTTACTCAGTTTGATTGCAAATATTTTATAAATTAAAAAACAAAAAAAAATAAAAAAAAAATTAATTTAAAATAATTATTCATTTGTAAATTAAATCAAAATATAAAAATTTAAAAATAAATTATTTAATTTAAAAAAAATATTAAATTAATTGAAATTATAATAATTATTTTCACTTGATTGTTGATTGATTGATAAAATTAATTAATTAAAAATACCACTAATAAAAAACACAACACTAAATAATTAAACTGACCATTTTTTTTTTTTATTTTTAAAAAATTATTTAACGTTTGGAATAAGACGTGTCAAGTCTGGAGCAAAGTATTTTCTCAACAAACTAAACTGATGGTTTCTTTAAAGATAACTTTTATAACCTTCGACAAAAATATTTTTCCTGCTACTAAAATTAAAACTCCCACTTTTTGATATTTATTACATTAATAAATATATAACACTCTGGTTGGTCTCATGGAGACCATCTCTTTTCGTTCAAGCATAAACATCATTGTATATTTTTTATAAAATTTTTTAAATATTAATATCCAGCATTTAGTATGAAAATAAAAATCAAAATGAACTAAAAAAAAACATATTTATATAAAAATAAAATTAATAGAAAACATGTAAAATACTGTGACATCGTTCCAGATTAAAAAAGAAATACAAATAATTTTTTTTATTGCTAATATTATAAAAAAATATATAAAAAAATAAAAAAAATGTTTGGAATTATTTTATAAACTTTACATTAATATTTTGATAAATAAAATTTTTAATCAATTTTTTATAGAAATATAAATGAAATAAAAATTTACAAAGATAATAATTTTTGACAATTATTTTCAAGTGTTAAATAATATGATTGACAATATTCTAAAAATAAATGAAATATAAAAAATATATTTATAAAATATTTTAAACTGGTAAACAGTGACATCAGTCACCATAAATCATTTTCTTCAACACAAATATTTTACTTAATTTATTTATGAAAATAAAAATTACACATGGTATAAACAATTTAAAAAAAAAAGACATTTTAATATTTTTTATAATAAAAATTTATGTCCTAATTTATAGTATTAAAAATAAAAAAAATTAAATCAAAGTGAGTTAGGGTTTTTAAATTTAATGTTCATAACAAAATTTTAAAATATTTAGATGAATATAAACAGGTCATACTGAGCAATATCAATTTCATCACAAGCTATTAATAAAATATTAAAATATAAAAAAAATTTAATGATATATTTTGATTGTTTATTTATTTTTAAATATTATTTTTTAATTCAAAAAAAAATAAACTTCAAATATCAATGACAAATAATTTTATTTAGTTAAAAAAAAAATTTCAAATTTATTTTATTATAACAAAAAGTCTGTTATTTATCAGATCAAATTATAAATAAAAAATATTTAAATTTAATTTAAAAATTTATCTGAGATAGTTACTGCATATTTTTTTCAACTGAGTTATTTCAAAATATTTAAATAGCTTCTTCTGTTTTTCATTTCAACTTTACAACATCCTAAAATATTTTGTGATTCTTTCATTGATTCAATAGATGATTGATAATTTAAACCAACAAAATTAAATAGATAAAAATAATATTTGTATTTGTGTTAATTAATGTCAAATTTGTAATTAATACAAATAATGACATTATTGATCATGATAATTGTATAAACAATCAAGCCATGAATATGGACATTAATCAACAATCATTATTCACCTGTTTTTTCAACTGATTAATTACAACAAGAATCAAAACACGCATACTTCAAGAAGTTATTCAAGATAACTGATGAAAATGCGTTTTTAACTTTATCAATATTTCATTAATCATCGTAATTTTTACTATTTTATTTTTAACTTGACTCAAGAATTTTCATTTTAAAAAATAACCAAAAGTTTAATGAACTGAAAAGTGTTTTATCATTTATCAAATTTAAAAAAAATATAAGTTTTTTAAATCAATCTGAGACAACCCTGTTGGGTATGGAAAATGTAAATATTTTTTATCAATTTGTTGATGAAAAAATAAAAAATATGTGTATGAATATTAATTTGTTGTTAATAAATATCAACTGAGCTTGTGGTAAAATGATCAAAGAATGGTTCGACACAAAAGATTAAATATATCGAAATGTTTTTTCTAATTTATGATCAGGAATCTGGAACAAATATCTTCTAGCAAAGAACGAGTTAGGAATAGTCCTTCTTGCTGGTTCTTTGCTAGAAAATATTTGTCCCAGATCACCTGAATATTTTTTTGCAAAATAATGAAATTTTATTACTATTTCTTTTAAATCTAAAATTTAAATTTTTTACTGAATACGTGAATATATATTTATTTTGTAATTGTATTGTGCTTTGCTTCTTTGAGACAATTAATTAGACATGTCAATCATTTGTTTGGTATTTATTTCATCCATGTTATATCATACATAATCGATAACATTTTAATCAGAAAATAGTACCACATGTTACATAAACAAACCCAAAGCAATATTAGTGATCTTTTGTCATATTAAATATCGTTACAAAATGTAAATTATGTAATCATTTTATTGATTTAATAAAATTATATTTTAATATTTTAAAGAGTTATTTAATTAATCTAGAAAATAGAAATTATTTTAAACCAATTAATTAAATTATTATAAAATAAATTTAGAAAATTTATTTCTATTTTGTATGAATATTGAGATTAAATAAATCAATTTTACTTCAAGATGAATAAGTGATTCCCAAGTGACATACAACAACCCATCATTAATCTCAGTTAGGATAAATAAAGTGTTAAATTTATCAGAATATATTCATGATAAATTGTCTTGAAAATATATTTAAAAAATCTTGAAAGTATTGAGTAATTACTCCAGAGAATTTTGGAGAAATTTAATCAGTTGATTTAGTTTGGAACAATGATAGTTCAAAATGACTTTATTTAAGCATATCAAAGAGCTTTGTTTGATGATAAATGTTGTTGATTCAACAATGACATTGTTAAAGCTAAATATTAGTTATGAAAATACAAACTATTTTGATTACAAGTAGAGAGTCTTGTTTCTCTTGTTGTTTTATCAAGTAAAAATTTTAAATAGACAATGACTGAGTACTTTACTGAGTACTGTACAACAAAATATTCATGTGACTTTAATAAAAAAAAAAAACACAACAATTTATCAACTTTAAAAATAATATATATTTGTTAATTTTTTATTGTGGTAACAAACTTTAATATGAGGACTCGTTTGTACTTTTTAAATTTAAAAAAATATGAAATATAATATTTCAATCATTTGAAGCAAAACAAAAACTTTTTAAATTTTTATATAAATATAAAAAATTTGATTGAAAAATAAAAACTTTAAATAAATATTGAAATTGATGTAAAGCCACTTGGTGATGAAAAAAAAAAAAAAAAATTTATCGATAAATCTTATTTAAGAAAACAAATTGATTTACAAGTTGTAGAATTTTTTTTGTATTGTTTTTTTCAAACGTGATGTATTTTTTATTTTTCTAATATTATTTTTCAATATTTCTATTTTATTTGTTTGATTTTTTATTCACACTTGTAAATCAAAGTTGAATTTTTATTGAAAAAAAGATGAATTATTATGTTATAATAGTTATGCATGGTTTTAAATTTAAAATATTATTTAATTTAAATTTAACTATTGTTAATTAAAATTTAGAGACTTGATAATTGTCTCTGTGATTAAATTGACAATATTATAAAATTACCAAAAGAAAATAAAATTTGTTAACTGCATGTAGAATTATAAGTGCAATTTATTTCAAAGTTAATATAAAAAAATAAAAGAATATTTTTATTTTTCATCAAAACCCATTGTTTTATCAAAAAAAAAAAAATTGATCTATAATTTTGTACCACTTGTTTGTGACTTTGATGATTAAATACTCAAGTCCAAGTTAATCTAAAATCAAATAAAATTTTATATTTATCATTACCATTATTACTTTTATTTTTTCTCTCAACTAAAACATAAAATAATAAAATTCATTTATAGTTACACAAGTTAATTATACTCAATGACATTTAGTTTTATAAAAAAAAAAATATTCAAAAGTTTTAGTTTCCATGACGATATATAAAAGTGTCTCATAACTAAATTTAAAAATAATTTTAAAACATTATTTTATAAATTCTAAATATATATAAGCCATAGGGTCTATTTTCCCTGGTAAATTTTAAATTCCTCAAAATTTTAATTACATTATTTATAAATTTAAAAACTCTATAGTCAAAAAATATTTGCATAAATATTTATTAAAAATTCTAGAATTTATATATAATATTATAAATTTATTTTTATAGAATTGTAGAAATTTTAAATAACCTATTGTCAAGGGTTATCGTAAAATTTATTACAATGCATCAAGAGACGTTCCTTGACTTTCCAACGCAATTCTCAATTCGATAGTAAATTTATCAGATATATAACTATATATATTATGAAAGTTGTGAGCTTTGCAAGTTTCGATCGCTGGGTTGTCCTAGTTTCTTAGTTGAACCCTGGTTTTGCTTTGGAAAAAGCTGAACACTCACTTTGCTAAAATATACTTTTCTATGAAAATTCAACACTATCAATTTTCATTTTATTCACTTGATATTTTATTTTTTTTATTGATAATCATAAATAGAAGAAATCCTGAACCATGTAATGATAAAAATTTGATAAAGCTAAATATATATTTGATCAATGCAAAGTAACCACATAAAAAGAAATCAAAGATCTGCTTGCTGCTTGAAGTAAAAAATTTGGCATTTAATTTTGATAAATTTTTAGTAATTTAATCAAATACTATTGGTAAAATTTAAAAATTATAAAGAATAGTTGTTTTGATGTTAAAAAATTAATAAAATTATTTACAGGCACGTAATAAATCAGCTGATGGAGTTGGACATGTTAATCAAAAAGGTCCAAGTGGACAAAAAGCACCATTAAGTGGCAGTCAAAAAAGTGTTGTTGGAGCTAAAGGAACAACAAAACCAGCTCAAAAACCAAGTGCACAAAAAGGACAGGTTAAAGTGACACCAAAAGCTGCATCAGTCAAAGGTGGAAAAAATAAAAAAAAAGGACAACGACAACAATACGATTTGATTGTTACTATTAATTTGGTAAAGTAAATTAATTAACAAAATTATACTAACTTTTTGTATTCTCTGTAATATGAACTTACTCTCACTAAATATTATTATTGTTATTTTTATTAAAAAAAAAAAAGAGTAAAATGATGCAAGAAGAAAATAAAAAAATAAATAAAACTACGAGTTGGTGAAGTAATTTTAAAGAAGAGATGATGAGAAGATACTCTCACATCGTGACAATCTTAAAATAGAAATTTCCCACTTTTTCCATATGAAAGATATTTCGGTGGCAAATATACTGAAAAAACCCACGACATTTTTCTTTTTTTTTTTTTTTGTTTTTATTTTTTATGCTTGAAATATATATACGTATGTTAGCTCGATCGTAAAATTTTATTTTTTATATTTTTTAATATTAAAATTTATACTGAATCTTTGATCTAAAATGAAAACTATCAATGCAATATTTATTTTATAAATATTAACTATTCAAAATAAAAAATACTATTAAATAAAAAATAAATAAAAATGTGTGTGACCTAGTTTTGTAAATGTCAACACAGTTAGGAATGACAAATCAATAGATTCTTATAACTTTAAATAGATAATACTTTAGAAAATTATTAGCTTGATAAGATTTACAAGCTTTTACTGTGTTATCTAGTCACCTTTGTAAATTTTTATGCTAATATAAACATAAATTTTTAAACCAAAAATCAATTTAAATGTCTCTTTGAGATTAACACAAGCCATGAACAAATTTTTCTAGTTTATAAATTAATTCAAGGGTTTGATTAGCTTATTTAAATTTACATGACAATTTTATTTTTAAACTGACAGTATTATTTTGTTAAATTAATAAATTTAATTTTTAATCTTAAAATATTATTTTTAACTTGAAAAATTATACAATTAAATTAAATTAAATTAAATTACTTTACTAAATTATTTAACAACAATGAAATAACTCAAATATTTTTTAAAAAGAAATTGACTTTAAATTCAATTTTTTTTGTCAAATTTTTTATATTTATATTTAAAAATTTATGAAATTATTAGGCTGATTAATGGTTGATTTGTTTGATTGATAATATTGTCGATTAAATTTTATTTTCATAGTCATTGATATAGACATTGAAATAATTTTGGCAAAGACACTGTGACATTTGATGACACAACAGAGTGCAACTGACTCTAAAAAAAAAACTACATGTGTGAATGATTTCAAATGAATTCAAAGGCTAATTTACAATTGTCCTTGATTTAAAAAAATTAAAAAAAAAAAAAACACTGAAGCTGAAATGAAATGAGTATTTCCTTCTTGACTTTCATAAGTACTTTGTTCTTTAAAATGTTTCTTTATTTAACTAAAATAATAATAGAATGATTTTAATTTATTTATTATTAAAATTATTTGTGAATAAATATTAAAGTCAGTGAGAATAATAAAATTTTATTTAGTTTATTCGTGTGTAAATTTTATATGAAAATAGTTGTTTGTTTAATCAGTGAACACGTTTACGATGTGTTTTTGGTTGTCGATTGTTTGAACAATAAACGATAAAGTGACTATTCAATTCACAATATATTTTTTACCTAAAATAAACATTGTTTTTTTTTTTTTTATTTTCATTGAACAATAAATAAATGTAAAATTACTATTTTTTAAAATTTTAATTCAACATTTATCTCAAAAAAAAAGCAAATTAAAAATTTAATTTTAAAAGTTTAATTAAAATTTAATAAAATTTTAAATTTTATAAAATTAAAAATGGATATTTAATATTTTTTTTTTTATATTTAGTTGATAAATTTTGATTTGTAAATTATTTATTTATGTTTAGCAATTTTATTTTATTATTTTAAAATAATACAATAATTATTTTTTAAATTTTACTAATTTATTTGTCAACTTACTGAAAAATTAATGACAATAATTAATTTTAATTTAGTTTTTTAATTTTTTTTTTATATTTTTGATACAGCTGAATAATTTATTCAAATTAAAATTAATTATGTGTTTTGTTATTTTAGTATAACTAGTATATCTTTGTGAACATTGTTTTGGAGGAAATAACATTGGCTAAGAGTTGGTTAGGGGATTCTGGCAGTGATTCCACGGTTAACCGGGACGAGCCAGTAATAAATGTAGCAAACTATTTATCCGGTGAAGACGCTAAAATTTGTCGTGACATTTTTACGTTTTTCTTAAACTCAAAAACACAAAAAAAAACTTTTTTTTTTTTGATTTTACACTGATAGTAATTGTCAAGTTGTTATGATAAAAAAATAGAAAAAAAAAACTTGCTTAATTGATGAATAAAAATTCAAAATGTTTCATGACTTTGTGAATTTAATTATTTTTTTTTATATTGAAATGAAAATTAAAATAAATATTAAATAGTTTTTATAATTTATTTTTTCAATAGTTAGTGAAATATTTTAATTAAAAATTTATATAAATAAAATAAAATGGCAGAAACTGATAAAAAATATACATCGGAATACGGAAGATTGAGACGATTAACAAGTTCCATTGATCCTCAGATCAGACAAATCAGTGTAAGTTTATAATTTAAATTTTTTTTTATAAAAATTTAAATATTTTTTAATATAAAAATAAATATTTAACGATATTTAAATAATAAGAACAAAAAAAAAAAATGCCAACAAACCTTCAAATTTTATTTATTTATTTTTTTATTTTTACGTTTTTGGTAAGTTGCCAAGTTTTATGAACGAAAGAAAAATAATAAAATAAAGTATAAATCTATCGGGATATGTGTCGCGTCCGTCCGTTTAAATATTACCATCGTGTTGGCATTTGGTTTTTATATAGATATTTCAAAAATCCATTAAAAAAAAATCGTGGTAGTCAAATAGAAGTAGGATTTACAGAGGAATTTTCTTTTTTTTTTTTTTTTGACTATTTTTTTATTTTTAAAAACTACCAAGACAGTTTTGATTATAATGACTTCCCATTTTTTGCTATTGTTTAAATTCAACAGACTTTTAAATCTATTGAATCGTTAAAATTTTTAAAAATAAAATATAATTGTTATGGACAAAAGTTTTCGAGTCAAAAGCTTCAGACAAATATTTCCCATTTTTATATACATTTTATTTGAATTATTTTTAAAAATATATTTTAAAAAATTATGAAATAAATTGAGTAAATAAAAAACAGACAAATAAATATTCCATTCAGTATTTTGATTGATAAAAAAAAAAATTTGATAATACATCTTGAATTGAGGAATCGATACTATGCACTGAAACCTCATCTAGCAAATAGTAATATTGAAAAATTTTTTTACTGCTGCTAATAATAAAATTTGAAATGAAAAATATAAAAAATAAAATAAAAAAAAAAGACACAGGTTATTGAGAAGACTATATGCTTCAGATAAAATGAAAAATACCGAGTCATAAAAATATTTTGTAATTATTAAAAAAAAATATATATATTTATACGAATAAATTTTTTTTTTTTACTTTTACCAATTGAAATTGAATGATCTGTTTCATGACCACTCCAAGGGTAATTTATTATCATTTTACAAATTTAAATAATTTTATATATATATATATTTTTTTAAATTTTCTTCATTTTCTTTTCTTCTTTTTATTTATTTAAATTATTATATAATATTGTTATTTTAAAAATAAAAATTATGTGTATTAATAATGATTTGTTGTCAGACTGATTGATCTTGTGGTTAAGAGAGCAAGTTAACGCATTGAAAAAAAATTCTTATTTATCTAGATCAAACCTTGATAATTACGTTGTTATTTGTTTATATCCTAAAGATGGAACAAATATTTCCTGGCAAAGAACGAGTAAGATTAGTCTTCTTGCTGGTTCTTTGCTAGGAAATATTTGTCCCAGACAACCTGAATATTTTTCTGCAAAAACATAAAATTTTAATTCTTATTATATTAATTTAATTCAATAATCTTCAAATGAAACAAATGAAATTGAACGAATTCATAATATCAAAGAAATTTAATTAAAAAAAAAAATAAATATATGTAGTCAAAAAAATAATTCATTTAGGTGAATATTCAAAATAAATCATTGCAATATTTTGATATGAATCAACAAAGTGATAACAAATGATTTATGTTTAATAATAATAATGTGGTTAGTTAAAGTAATTTATTGAGAATCACTTCATTAAATTCAAAACTAATGATGATTATCAATTCAAATTAACTGACCACATATTAATTTATGATAAATTTTAACTTTGATGTTGTGTTTCAGTCGGAATATGGACTCACTGAGGATCAAGTTGCTGGTAAGTTTCTTTGATGATTTAAAATTAAAAATATTTATTATTTATATTTCATTTGATATAATATCTGAGTGTTTATTTATTTATATAAAATTTAAAAATGTTTTTTTTTTTTTGAGAATTTTAAATACAACGAATGCAACATGACCTTGTAATTTCCATTTGTAAATATTTATTCATCTGTCTCGTTTGACTGAATAATTCGTATCAATTCAAGTATAAAAAAATTTATATAAATAAAAGTTTTTTTTTAAATGATGATATACGTAAACGATTAAAACTTTTAATTGTTAAATTTTTTTGTAAAATGAATTTCATGTATGAGATATAAATTCAAGAGGCAATGATAATGCACAAGCTGTTACCAAGTACGTCCTTCAAATGAGAATTGCATAAGAAAAAGCAGAAGGAATTTAATAGCTTTTATAAAAATATATATATTCAAAAGCTGAAAAAAATTTATTATATTTTTTTAAATGTATAATGTATTAAATATTATCAATTTTTTTTTTTTATTGCACATTTAAATCAAGACAGTTATTATTTAAAATTAAATAACAAATTCAAATTGACATGGATTTTTAATTAATCAGCTGAATAAATAAAATAGAAATTTAAAAATAAAATAATTATAATTTTAGTTAATTTGTTTTTTTTATTATTAGGAGTTATAAATATCCACTGGGTTTATTAGAAATTAAAAATAAAATTTATTTAACTTGTTAGGGTGAATTTAAATTATTTATAAATACTGAAGCTGAATGGATTAATTTTATTTTTAGATAAGGTTAATTCTAAATTAAAATTAAGATTAATATGATAACAATAAATTATTAATATTTATATTAATTTAATTGATTTAGGTATTTTTTTTATCAAGAATTAAGTCTAAGAAAAAAAATATAAAACAATAGATAAAAAAAGAATCAAATTTTATTTTTGTTTTAAATTAAAATAAAACCTTTAACTTTAAGTTACAAAAATTTATATTCATTATAATAAAACTGAGTTAAATATTCTTGCTGATTAAACTTGGCCTTCGTAAAATAAATCTAGGCCATAAACACACCAATTTCAATGAACAATCCAGCAAAATATCACATAAATCCTTCAAGTTTTTTGAACTTGTATATCGATTAAAATATATTATCTTTACATATTTAATTAATTTCTTTACTCAACTTTAAAATAAAAACTTAAAATTAAAAATATAACAAGTTTTTTTACTCGATAAAATAGTTTGAACTTGGATACATCATTTTATCATCAAAAAATTTTATATAAACATCAAAATTTACGATTTAAAATTTTGTATTTGAATATACAAATTTTTTTTATATTTTTACATTTTTTAATATATTTCTTTTGTTAGATTTTTTAAATTAATAAACTTTTAATGTAAAAATGTATCTAAATTTTTTTTATTTAATAAGAAATCCCCCTCTTCCTTTTTTTAAAATTAAATGTATAAACAAGATCAATGAAAATTGAGTAAATAAATTATCAATTAAACATAACTAATTGTTATTAATCAAAAAAAGAAAAAAAAAAAAAAATCAATAAAATAAATATATAGAAATAAAAAAGGGCATTTAAATTTCCGAGAAAAAAAAGGTGTATAAATTCTAAAGGGGGACCGGGCATTTAAATTTCTGAGAAGAGGAAGGTCGTTCATATTTCCAAGAAGAGAAAGGTCATAAAAAATTTCATAGGGGGACTGGGCATTTAAATTTCTCGGAATTAAAAAGTGATATTAATATTTTTATTTATTTTTTTTTTCCAAGAATTTAACTGGGCTAATTCGATTATGTAAAATAAAAGGAATTTATTCCTGAAAAAAGATTTTTAAAATTTATTTTATTTTAAAATAAAAATTTTTTTTTTTTAATTCTTTAATATATTAACTCGTTAATTAAATTATAAAAAATATGTATATATTAATTAAATTTATTTATAATATTTATATTAATTTTTTTATTTATTTCTATTTATAATTTAAAAAATTAATTAAATAATAATTAATTATAATTAATTTATCTATCAAACTTATATAAAAAAATAAAATTGTTTAAAATAATTATTATAAATAAATTATTGTAAAAAAAATTATACAATTTAGAAAAATAATTTTATATTACTTAATACATCTATTTTTTAATTGACAGGATTTATATAATTATTATTATTTTTATATATTTGTTTATACGTTTGATGGTGTCTTGATAATTTTGGCCATGTGCCCACATGTTTACACGTATAAACAATAAAGTTATTTCTTCAAAAACTATTTCAATTCATGTACACAATACACAGATATATATTTATATAAATTAATATAAAAAAAACTTGATTAATAGGCAAGTGAAATTTTACAAGTGTTGGTTATATATTTTTTATTTTTGAAAAAGCATTACCAGATATAAAATTATTTGTTGAATTGTTTTGTATATATATTTATTCGCGTGATATAATTGTACAACTTTTGTTGTTGTCGCCAAACAGTCGTCTACAATTTTTATATATTTTATTTATTTTTTTATTTATTATATATTCATGCATGAATAATAAAAAAATTTATGTAGACTTTAAATCCTTAAATAATCCTCATTCTCCAAAAAGTTCACAACAAAAAACTTTAAAATATATAGGTTTATGATTAGAATCACAAGATTTTAATCGAAATATTTAAATTAAAACAAAATTGGTAAAAAATATTTAACAAAAAATATATTTACTAGCAACTGAAAAGTTAAATTTAATTATTAATTTTTTTCTTTAGAATTTAAAGAAGCATTTATGCTTTTTGATAAAGATGAAGATGGAACAGTTACAATGGCTGAACTTGGTGTTGTCATGCGATCATTGGGACAACGACCTTCTGGTAATTTAATTTTTTTATATATAAATTTTAAATTTGTGATATTTTTTATCTAGTTATTATTAACTTGAATAATAATTTAAAGATTATTTAAAAATTAATTTACAATTAAAATAAAAATAGAAATAATTAAGCTGTGGTTATTAAAATTTTTAATTATTTTTTTTTTTTAAAGATAAAAGTGTAGATTTATTTATTTCTTAATTGTAGAAACCGAGTTGAGAGATATGGTCAATGAAGTTGATCAAGATGGTAATGGAACAATTGAATTCAATGAATTTTTACAAATGATGTCTAAAAAAATGAAAGGAGCAGATGGTCAAGATGAACTACGAGAAGCATTTAGGTTTGTTAAATTATTTTAATTATTTTTAAATTACATTGAGTATTATATATTAAATGACATTTAAATTTACAGAGTATTTGATAAAAATAATGATGGACTTATTTCATCAATGGAATTGAGACATGTAATGACAAATTTAGGTGAAAAATTGTCAGAAGAAGAAGTAGATGATATGATCAAGGAAGCTGATTTAGATGGTGATGGAATGGTCAACTACGATGGTAAAATATAATTAAATATTTTTAATTTAATTGTCTTATTATTAATTGCTTTTAATATTATTTATTTTATAGAATTTGTGTCAATTTTAACGTCAAAAAATTAGTTTTTATAAGACTAAAAAACAGGCCACAAGTCATGGATAAAACACAAATGCAATGAAACTGAATGATAAATAATTTGAATTAAAAAAATTAAAATATTCTATGCTGAATAAAAAAATCTGCACAACAATTCTCTTGAGGAGATAAAAAAAAAAACAGCAAAACAATTAACAAAGAATAAAAACTTGTTGAAAAAAAAAATACACCAATGCTTTTTGTTGAAAAAAAAAATAATCCTATAAAGACGATTAAATTAAACTTTTAAAATTTTTTTAATTGTTGATTAAAATATAATAATAAATTAACGTGTTAAGAATGGATGTTGTTTGGTGTCAAAAAAAAAAAAAAAATTTTAAAATTCAATAAACTTTTCACTCTATCGTTAAAATTAATTTAAACTATTTTTAAAAATAACTCAAAAATTTATCAAATATATTTCTACTTATTTTATGAAATATAAAAAATATAAAAAATAAAATATTAATTTGTATATTTAAAATAATTTAAAATACAAAATTGCTTATAAAAAATAAAAACAATCAAATGCTCTAGTCAACAATCAGTTTAAAAATTAATTAAAAAAATTTCTCTGGATTTGAGAAATAATTAAAAAAAGTATATCAACATCAGTACCTTTTTTTTATACCAATAAAATATAAAATATTTAAAAACAATTCATTAAAAAAATTAAATAATTAACATGGATATAAAATAATAAATATTCTCAAATCCTTGAAAATAAAAATAATCATTATCCTTTCAAAAATCAGAAGCATCATTTAATTTATAAATAAAATATAAATTTCTACTTTCACTATCACATTATTTTGTGCTCTAATTATCTCGCACCCTTACTAATCCTTTTCAATAAAAATAATAATAAATTAATTTATAATAAATAAATAAATAAATAAATAAAAAACATAAGCTTATTAAACTGTGAGTAGTTTTAGATTAATAATTTGTGTATTGTTAAATATATTTATTTAATAAATATACAAATTTAAAATTTAAAAAATTATATGAATATGTAGCAAGATGCGTTGTTAGATGTCATTGATATTTTTGATGTTAAATAAATAATTTATATATAAAAATATATGATGAATGTTATTGGAATGTAATGGAAGCTGGCTAGTATAATATTGTTGTTGTTGTCATTGATGATTTTTAATGATTTATTTATACAAAAAAAATATAGACAATAATGTGTTGAGTTTATTTATTTTAATGATTAGTTTAAAATGATTTATAAATTTATATTTTATTTAAAATATTATTAAACAAATTTATTGTTATCTTTTTCATATTTTTTTAAATTATAATTAGTTGAATATAATTATAGATTATAGAAAATACAAGACACAAAATGTTATCATTAATTTTTTTTTATTAAAAAAATGTTATATTTTTAAAATAAAATTAATTGTTAAATTGATATAAAATACATGTTGAAAAAATATATGGAAATTTAAGGAAAAAAATATTTATTGATAAGAAATTTTAATTGTTAATGAGCTAATGGAATTTTAAATTTAAAATAATTTTTATAATTTTTAATTTTTTAATCATTTAATTATTTTGTTTTTTTTTTTATTTAGTCCACAAAGTGTTCACTATTTTTTTTCATAATAATAAAAATTTAATAGTTAAATATTAATTTATTAAATTGAATACTACAAATGACCTAAATTTTCACCTTTTGAATAATTGAATTTAACAAAATATAATTGAATTTAATATAAAATAAAATACGTCCTATTCAATAGAGCTTCCACCTGTATTTGAAGGATTTATTTATCGTCATGATCTAATCAAAAAAATAAATAAAAAATAAATTATTTTTATAGATTAAATGATGAAGAAAATATAATGCAATAATTTCAAGCACGCAAATATTTCAATAGTTAAAAATAAAATTAATTTAAATACTTTTATTTAATTGAAATCAATCATGTTAAAAAAATCAATAGTTTTTATTGTTATATTCTAAATGTCAATAATTAATTAATCAAGTTTATATAATTATAAAAATAAATGTATATTTATATTATTTAAATTATAAAAAAATTTAATTAAGTTCTTCCTAAAAGTTATTAATTTTTTTTAAGTAGAAATAATAATCACTTGCGAAAAATATTTAATATATTTATTTGAGAAATGATAATGTTTTGACTGAGCATGGCCTAACAATTCTGCCTAGCTAAATAATGTTGAAGGTTTATTATTAATATAAATTATCAAAAAAAAAAAAATGTCTTTCATTTTAAAATGATAAAAATTTGACGATAAAATTTAAATAAAAAAAAAATATATACAAAAGAAAACAAAAATACTTTCATCGTGTAGAATGAAATGATTGTAATGATTTTGTTAATTTTTAATAAAATTATATAAAAAAAAAAATAATAATTTTAATAACGTACAATCTTTGAAATAAAAATTGTTAATTTTTTTTTTTCTAATTTTTTTTTATGACATGAAGTATTTTTTAAATAAAATTATTGTTACACAACAAGCACAGAAAATGATAAAAATAAGAAAAAAAAAAAATATTAATTGTAAAGAGAAAATAATAAATATTGTAACTGCACATAAATGGAACATAATAAATGGTATTTAATGAATGTATTTTGAATAAATAATTTTAATTATATCAAATTCATTTTCATCATCAAAAATTAAGCCAAACTTTTCCAACTTTTTATCAGATTTACATAAAAAAATTTCTCCTGATATTGAAACTTTCAACTCTTTCATGATGTCATTAAAAAATGTTATCAAAGTAATATTATCTGTACAATTTTATTCTTTTTTAATTATCTATTAAAAAGCAAAAAAAAAAAATAAAACAAACTAATAAATCATAAAAAGACGTTTAAATAAACACAAGTTATAATTTATATATTTATTTTTCAATTCATGTTTCTTTTTAATATTATAATATTGACAATACAACAAGAATTCATCGATTGACGTTTCAACATTTAGTTTGTATAAATAACTATAATTACTAATAAATTATTTTAAATTTAAATTTCATAAGTTATGTGATGTCTTATGACGTAGGTTATTCATCAAATTATTGATAAGAAAAAAAATTGTATATATAGCTAGAGTTTGAGAAAAAAAAAATATAATTTTGTTGGCATTCAACTTTAGTTTAGGCTTAAAAATATTATAAAATAGAGTCGAATTTTTGTTTCTGAATTAATAAATTTAAAATGAGATTATGTAAGTATAATTATTTTAATTTAGATCTATTTTAATCATAAAATTATTTGAAAAACTATTAATTATCATTTGTTTTTTATAAATTTTTTAGTAATTATATTACTTGCTTTTTTTGTGATATGTTTTGGACTAATTGGCTGTACCAATGCAAGAATATTCTCAGAAAATGTGAGTTTTATTAACATAATTATTTAGCTTATGAAACTAAATGATAATTATCAATGAAAATTAATTCAGAAATTTTAATTTCGATCTTTTATTTTAGTGGAAATATGGACTCACTGTGGATCAAATATCTGGTAAGTTGAACAGTAATTTAAAAAAAAATAATGAATTTTAATAATTTATAATTTTTTTTAGAATTAAAAAAAGCATGTATGTCTTTTGATAGAAATCAAGATTCATATATTTCAATAGAAGAACTTGGTTTTGCTATGAGATCATATGGACAACGACCTACAGGTAATTTAATTTTTTAATATCTAAAATTATTGTTATTTTTTTTTATTTGTTAATTTTTTTTAAATAATAGATACTGAGCTGAAAGATATAATCAATGAACTTGATCAAAATGGTGATGAAGCTCTCAATTTTTCAGAAATTGTAGCATTGATGTCAAAAAAAATGCATGGTGTTAATGGCGAATATAATTCACGATATATATACAGGTACTTGTTAAATTCATCAAATAATAATTTAAATATAATTTTTTATATATTATAATAATATTTAAATTTACAGCACATTTGATATCAACAATAATGGACTGATTTCATCAATAGAATTGCTAGATGTGTTTATATATTTTTGTGGATTGTTAGCAGAAGAAAATAAGTTTGATAAATGTGTATGTAAATAAAATAATATGTATATTGTAAAAAAATAAATTAAAATTTTTAAATTAATTTTATTATTAGTTTACTGTATAATATTGCATTAAACAAATATTATTTATTCAGTTAAATTATTTGTACGTATTACGTTGAAAATTGAATAAGACAATTTAAATATCTAAAAAATAAATAAATAAATAAATTATTTAGTAAGTTTATATTATTATGATTTTATAAACTATGATTATTGATTAATAAAAATAATTATAATATTTAATACAAACATTTGTTAGTGATTCTCTTGATGGTTCAAATAATTTAGCACATTTAAAAATATATGGTTTACGTGTTTTCATCATTAATATCATCATTGATTTTTTAGTAATTTCATGAAAAACTGTCCAATCAACAGTATAAATAGTATCATAAAGTTTTTCATACTTAAAAAAAAAAATTACAGATTAAATTTTAAAAATTATTATAATAAATATTTTTTTATTTAAATGATTTACCTGATTTTTCATTTCATTTGATGCATAACAAATAATTGAAATTTCAATAGCAAATGATATTGTTGTAATAATCCAAGAAAAAAATTCACTTGATAAAAATACAGTTGTTGATAAAATATAAGCTGTTATACATAATCCAATTGTACTATATGCATACTGTAAAAAAATAACTTTTGAAAAAATACCACAAATATTATTTGATAACTTCAAAATATCCAAATGATTATTAACAAAATTAGTTATTAAATTTTTTTCTATTATTAATTTATCTTGATAAGAAATTTCTTCATCATTGTTATTAATTATTATATTTTTTACCATCATTTTGTATCGATAATTTAACAGTTTAACTTGAAAACATATAATAATCATCATATTAAAAAAAATAAGATTAAATGTTGGATGTATCATTATTCCCATAGCAACTATTGTCAATTGATAAAATGATAAAAATATGTAAATAAATTTATTTGTTATTTTTATATATATTCCAGTGTTAAATGCAAGAATAGGAAATTTTTTTAAACTTTTTTTTTGCCATAAAAAAAAAGTTATACTCATGGTTACATATGTTATAACAATTATGGTCACTAATCTGTAATTTTTTTTTTATTATGTATTTTATAAAATTAAACAATAAATTTTTTAAATATAAATTATCATTTGACTTACTTGATTAAACTTTGATAATGATTTTGAATTTTTTTTTCATCTATATTTTCAATTTTATATGGTTCATTATATTTTAAAATTTTAATTATATTTTTAATATTTTTACGATCATAGTATATATTTATTCTTTTTAAAAATGACATTAACATTGTTAATCCCAATGCAAAAGACATTTTATGATTCCAATATTTTTTAGTATTATCATTATTCAATGTTATAAATTGTGTAAATATAAATAATAAATGTGACAGAGTTGTGAATATTTGATAAAATTTATAAACATTAAATATATCTTTTTTTAATTTCCAAGCACCACAAATTTTAAAAATAATTATAATCAACCAATGAATAAACATGATTACTTTTTATTTATAAACTAGAAAATAAAAAGTTGATTCTATTTTACTTATTCCATTACAAATGATATTTTATTTCAACTCAAATTGAAAATATAATTACATTTATATAATAAAAATACTCAATACCAATATCATGTCAAATAAAACGATTTAAATTTTATTTATTGAAATGAATAACAAACATTTATAAATGAATTAATGATTGAAACACATTTAAGTAGACTTTAATTTTTTATTTTTAATAATTTATTATTTTTGAATATAATAATAATTAGTTGATAATAATTAGCGATAAGTAATAAAAAAAAATTTAAAAATTAAACTAATATTGATTATTTTTGATAATTATATGATAACGAGTTCAATTATTAATAGAAATGTATATTTTTTTAAATTATTATTAATGATCTGATATACGAAAATGTCCATAACAATTTGTAATAAATAATTGAAATAGACAATAGTTAATAATACCATATTAATATTTAATTAGCAAACAATAATTATGACTTAAATACTGTTGAAAAATTATTATTAACAATAGTTATTATAATTTATTCGAATATATAAAAAAAAAAAAAATAAGAAATAAGATAATTAATTGAATATTTACTAAGAAATTAATATCAATTTTATTATAAAATGCATTTACACAAATTTTTGCAGTCAGTTAATTATTTTTTACATAAACAATTGAGTATCATCAGCAAATGTATAATTTATTAACGATGATAAAGTAAATATTACTGATAGATTAAATATTTAACTATTTAATTCTCATAGATCAAAGTATTTAATTTTTTTGAATTTTATTTTGACTATTGTTGGTTCATATATGAGCGTTTTTATGATTTTTCTAGTTTACATATTATATATTTTTATCATATAATTAACCTTGACCTAATCTCCATCAAAATTAATACAAATAGTATTATTAGAAAATCAATACATATAATCAAAAATTAATAACTCATGTAGCTTGGTTTCTTTAACGAAAAAAAATATAAAAAAGAAAATATGCGTTTCGAAATTATAAGCTGATATATAAAACAGAGAAATAAATGAATAAATTTATTAATTAAAAATTATAATAAATATATTAAAACGATGATTGTTGAAAAATTTTATTGAAAGAGAAAATAATAATTCATTAACAATTATAATTAATGACATTTTGCTGATAACAGCATGGAGGTAAATTTTTTTAATTAGTCATATATCATTTCTAAATATTAAATCTATAAACTATGTGCGCCAATAATTATTAAATAGTTCATTAATAATTATTAATTAAATACAAAATAAAATATAAATTTATTTTAAATATTGAATCAACGAGGCATGTGTATATATGTACAAAAATTACACTCGTTTTAATTCTTTCCTGAAGCATGTAAAAATAATTTTTTTTTAAAATTTTTTTTTCTAGTAAAATTAGTTTCGATGATTTTTATATATTTTTATTTTTGATTATCCTATGAGATTATTTTTATTTTACCAATTTAAAAATGTATATATGTAAATTTGCAAAAAAAAAAAAAAAAAGAAATTGAATATATATATTTATTTAAAAAAAAAAAAAAATCAAATTTAATCAGTTATAAATTAATCATTACTGGAGAAATATTTTTTTTACATTAATATCATTTTTTTTTTATACATTATAATTACTACAGTTTAAAAAATGTTTTATTTATTTCATTTATATATATTTATTATTTAATTTGCATATTAAAAATTCTGCAATATTATTTATTTACGTAAAATTTTAATTTTAATTATAGATGATTATTAAGTAAAATTTATCATGATTTTTTGACTTATAAATCAATTATTTCATTTTATAATTTTAATTATTAACTAATTATTGAATTGAATGTTTTTTTCTTTTTAATTTTATAAATATCATATTGGCTAAAAGCCTTTTTTTTCACAAAAAAAAAAATATTATTAAATGATAATATTATTGTTTTTTTTTTTTTAAAAAAAATAAATTATCACGTCACTGAATTTACAATTCATCCCTGAGAAGTGTATATCTATTTTTACTTGGTGATAATTTTTTAAATGTTGATTCTGGTGGATCCGTTCGTGTTTTTTGTTCAGATTTATCTTCAATTTTTTCAGTTTTTTCATCTGGACCATAATGATATTCACGATGTAATTTACCAGAATATAAATCATCAATAAATTCTTTTAATTTACCAGGAACATATATGTCTTTAAAATCATTAAATAAATACATGTGTTTAAAACTATCAATTGCAATAAGAGGAAGATCTTTTTTACTTTTTCCAAGATGTGATAATGGATGTTCAAATTTCGAACCATCAGCAGTTAAAAATGTTACTTTTTCTATTTAAAAAATTAAATACAATTAATTTAATTGTCAATATAAAATACATAGAATATATATTTATGATTTATTATACTTACGAGTAAAATCAGGTAAAGTTCTTGCAACAATTTCTTTAAAATCTTTGACACTTGATATATCATCTGGTGAATGGAAAAGTATTAAAAATGGTAAACCTTCTTCAGTTAATTCTTCAGCATTTTCAAATGTTATTTCTCTAACAAGTGGTACACATTTTCCTTGTATCCAACTATTTAATTCATCAAAATTTTGTAAATTTCCTTTAAATGTTTCATCTTCACCTTCACCAGCAACTCTATCTGGTCGGAAAACAATGATTGGTTGACCTGGTGGATGCATTGCTTGACTTGCTTCACTAAAATTAACAAAAAATAATCAATTAATTATTATTAAATAATTTAATAATAATAATTTTTTTTTTATATTATTTTTTTTCATTTTTCTTTTCTTTTTTTAACAACATTTACTCACTGTATTTTAATATACTTTCCAATTTCACAAGTTTCGTTAGAGCATGTACTTTTTTTTTATGAATAATTAAAATTAATTAATAATAAAATTAATTTAGTAAAATAATAAATCAACTTACCCAAAACCAACATGAAATTGACAATCATCCTTAAGATTCATAGCAACTTGTTTAAAATTTTTATATTCAGGTACATCTTTACGAATAAAATAACCAATAATAATACGTTTTTTATTATCTAAATCAACTAATTTTTTTAAATCATCAAATTCTTGAATTGGATCTTCTAATTGTTCTTTAATAAATGATACAATTGATTCTAATGATCTTCTTCCACGATATTCTTTTCTTGATGGTTGACCATTTCTAAATAATTTTAATGTTGGATATTTTGTAATATGAAATCTTGAAGCAACTGTATTTTCATTTTCACAATTTACTTTTCCCATAACAACAATATTTGATTCAGGAAATAATTTATTTATTTCATCAGCAGCATCATCAAATATTGGCTGTAATATTTTACTAAAATGACACCATTCAGCATAAAAATTTATAAATACTAGCTCATTTGATGCTGAAAAATAAAAAAAATTATTATTATCATTTTCAAATATTTATTGACGTTATTATTATTATTTTTAGATAACAGTAAATTTACCTAATGTTTCCTCAATATTTGTTGATGTGAGTTGTACTGCGCCACCGTCAACATAATTATGTGTTGTGAACACCTGAAAAAAGAATTATTATTTTTTTTATTACAATTTCTTATCAGTATTGATAAAATTATTTTATAATTTTGTAAAATATTTATAAAATTATAAAATTTAAATAACAAACAACTGATATAAAAAATTTACAAAAAAATAAATAATTTACTAATTTTTTAATGACACTGTTTTTTAATTAATTTTTATGATTTTCCTGCATGTGATGTTGGACAAGTGGTTCCCAAGCAGGCAAAACATTTGGCAAAAAAAGTTAATTAAAAAAAAAATTAAATATCCTGAAGGTTAAATTGATGAATTATAAAAATAATTAATTTATAAAATATTAATAATTATGAGTAGATAAAAGTAGACCAAAATAGAAAGTTTATATCAACATTTAATGTTCCATTATTTGTAATACGTGTCACTTTAACCTGATAAATCCAAGCATGACATATTGATATTTTAAAGAAATATTCTATTATTATTTAATTAATGTTAATTATAAAACTTACCAAATAAATGACTAATAATGTATATTTGAGGTGGAAGATATCACGATATTCTCGCATCTTGAATCATCAATTTATTGACAATTTTATAAACGTAGATTATGCGGTATCAACATTGACAGTAATAATAATGTATACGAAGATGCCACCAATGGGTGATACCAACGTGTGGGAAAATGTTTATCCATAGATAAAATTATGTACCCAAGATGACACGTCAACTTGGTCAAAAAAAATATCAAAATAATTATCAAAACTTGGAACTATTTTTGTCGATAAAAAAGATAAATTATTTTACCAACTGGCAACAGCAACACCATATTGTTTTTTTTTTTTTTTTGTGTTTTACAAATTGGTTTATTTTTTTGACGATAGAATGCATTGTGTGTTCTAAAATACAACTTTTTTATATACCAATTGTTTTGAATAAATTTCGAAAATAATTTCTATAAGTAATCCAAGTTTTTTCGATCTATTTTGAAATCATATTTTGTTTTTTTAACTTGTAACTTTTTTCAACTTTAATTTCGAGTTGTCCTAGAAAAATTGCAAGTATTTCAAAAATTATTATAGAAATTCAAGATTATTTAGATAGCAGAGAAATAAATTTCTGACAAATAAATATATAAATATTTTGTTGAATAAATGTTTCTAAATGAAAAGATATATTCTAATATATATTTTAGTTTACAGTAAGCTATTAAAAAAAATAATAAGATTAACAGATATAATAAAAATCATGTGGTGTTTTTTGATGAGTAATCAACTGTGTATTATTTTAATTTGTCAAAATTAATCAATTTCAAAAGATTAGATAAAAAATAAAAAAATCTATTGTCTAATGTTTTTCTTAGAACTTGATAAATCCTTCTTTATAAATTTGCAAAAAATAAAAAAAAAAAATGATGACTATAACCAATCGAACATTTCAAAAGAAACAATTTAAAATTTGCTAAATAAAAAAATATCTTAAAAAGATCACAAGATTAGCCATCATTTCAAAAGACTACCATCTAATTTGGAGTGTTTATTTAACAGGTTTTCCAAAAAAAGATAAAAAAATTCTGACATTTTTTATTTTATTTTTTGACACGATCACACTTGTTTATCCATTTAAATACCTGACACTTTTATCCTTATTTCAATCATTTAATTCTTCAGCAAAAAAAAAAAAAGAACATACTGTTTCCATCAAATATCAATATAAAAAAAGAAATTATAATAAATTTTTTTTTCCTTTTTTTTGATTAACATATTTGTATGAATATGTATTGAAAAAAATAAATAATAAAAATTGAATATATAGATCAATACTTACTGCATTATGTCGGCAAAACGTTTGTAAACGAAAACTCATTACAACATTTCCAACACATGTGAGTGGTGTTCATATATGTATAAATATATTTTATAGATGATTCTTTGAATAGCTTTGTCAGAAATCTTTCCGTCGGTATATTTGAAATTCACTGCGGGGTATCATGCCTTGACCATGCCGATGTCAATCTAGGGGACCATTTGCTTCTTCGATAGTTTCTTGAGAGAATATCCGGTATAATATAAAAAAATAAAAAGAAATAATATAAAATAAAGTTACATTTATCATTTGCACAACAGAGTGAATTTCCTGCGGAAAGGTAAACACTAGACAAACTAGACTTTGTGACGTTTCAATTTAATTTTATGTATATAGCCAAAAAATATATTCTTCTTTTCTTTTTTTTATTCAAATTAAATCTAGGTCAGTTGGAAAATTTATAAATCAAAATAGATAAAATAAAAAAATTTCTATTTGTTTTTTTTTTTTTTTTTATTTATTTAAAAAAAAAAACTTAAATTTTTAAAATTTTTAAGAGTTCAATTTTAAACCCTTGGGATTTAAATGATCCCTTGATATGTTACATACAAAATCACAAAAAAATTGTGACATAAATATCATTTAATTCTGAGGACAAAAAAAAATTAAGTTGGCATTTTATAATATATTTATATAAAAAGCTATGAATTAAATAAGCACCTCACTGCACGAATAATTCAATAAATCTTGTTTCGTTAAAAGCAATAAAATTTTTTTTTAAAAACTCAGGTGTAAAATTCTCTGGTTGTATGACCCTTGTTCAGTGACTGTCGGCACAGTTATTAAATCACACGATTATGGAATTCCTTTTTTTTTTTTTTATTCTTATTTAAAAAAAATAATATAAAAAATAAAATATAAAAAGATTCAGATGCTATGAGAATTTGTTGTATAAACTATAAACTATAAACTATAAACTATAAATATAAATAAAAATAAAAATTTTATAAAAAAATAAAAATGTTGATGATGATCACTTGGACACTTGTTAGGTCAAGAAAATTCGTTGTCGTTTGACACATGATCAACCGCGCTGTTGGAATCAAGTTTAACAAACGAGACCGTTGAAAGATAAAACCACACAATGCACCCCAGGACAACTCACCCTCTGATCTTCATATATGCTTTTAAAAAATCTGTAGATTTTTTTTTTTATATACACAAATGACTTGACCTTCTGAGAATCATAAAATACTGTGTGATTTAAATTTACTTTTTTTTTTTTAAATTTTAATAATTATAAATAACAAAATATAAAAATTAAAGAGACAAAAATTTGTGATGACGAGCGTAAAAATAAATAAATAAAATTAATATTCGTTAGTTTAATATAAAAATAATAGTTAATGTTTATACCTGGAAATTGTGGTGAAATTTTTTGAAGAAGCAATTATCAATTTTTAATTTTATGAAAAAAAAAAAAAAAAAAATTATATTTTTGACGTGGGACAAGATTGTTTGATCAATTCCGAAGCAATCGTGCGAGTTGTCTTTCTGTATCTATTTTAATATTAATATTTTATATTTTTCAAATAAATTTAAACAAGGAAAGATATAGGTATATATAAAAAATAAAAAAAAAAAATATATATATATATATAAACCTAGCACATTTTAGGCTAAAGAACCGTACAGTATAAGGTTGATTCTTGGAGGCTGACACACAAATCATATCGTTCGATTCTTCATGGATTGGATGAGGCATATATGACCCGTAGGCCAATTCGTTTATATTTTTCTTTCCTTATTTTCATTATTTTTATTATTATTTTTTATTCCCTTGGAGTTTAGTTGATGGTAATGTTTCATTAAAAAATCGGCTTCTCCATTGCCACCCTTGAAACAAAAGTTTCTTTTGCCGCCTCAATTAAAACAAAAGATCCCAATGGTAATTAAAGCCAAGATGAAAGACCCCAACTGCGAACTTCAATGATTCAAACTTTAGCTATATTTTACATTTCTTTTTTCATTTTATTTTTTGATTATTTATCTTTGTTATTGTTGAAAAAATATACATACGTTTTCATGTCAAAAAAAATGAGGATATAAAAATGACGAGAAAAAAAAGTTTTTAAATGTAAAGTCAGGGTTTTTTTATTATTTTTTTTTTTTTTGAAATGATACTTTTCAAAATATACGCATTGAAGTTTGTCTATTTTCTGGAATATGTGTATATACATAGAAATTTTGACTGACTTTGTATATACAGGGATTAAGAAGTCAGTCAAAGTTGATTCATTCTCTTCCATTTGATTTTTTTTTTTTTTGTTTTCTTGGAGTATATATATTTTTCGCAGGACACATGTCTCAAATCCCAATGGATGGAAATGAATCTGTTGGGTGATTTTTCTGAGAGCAGGGATCAGTAAAAAAATTAATCATTATCTATTAGAAAATAAATATATTTCAAATTTATTTAAAATATTTAGAATTCATATGTAAAAATATTTCTCTAGACAATGAAATAATTTCATGATAAATAAATGACTTTAATTGATTTTGAACTCTGTATTTTAAATTTTAAAAATTTTATAAAATTTCCCATAATTGCAATCAACTCTGAAAAGAGAATCTAAAATTATTTTCTCTAGGGAAAAGAATTTCAATTAAAAGATTATTAATTTTATATTTTTCTTTGAAAAATAAAAAAATTCTTTATCAGATGATTTGGTTGATGGCTTATAAATTATAATAGTCATACACTAGCAATTCTTCAGAAAAAAAAAAAAAACGCCAAGCATCATGACTGTGTAAAAAACTGAAAATAAAAAAATGAAAAACAGAAAAATCCTTAAAAAAAGAACGTTCAAAAATAAAAAGAAAAAAAGGCAACAGATCAAGAAAAGTAAGTATCTCTGACAATAGTTTCCTGAAGATCTCAAAAATAGGTTTTTTTTTGAGGCTAATGGAGTGAATCTTTGCAGTTTTCACACGCTTATAAGTATACGTTTTTTTTTTTTTTTTTTGGTACCATACACAGACATTGGGCCATCCAAGAAGATAAAAAAAATAAAATAGAATGCGTAAGCGAAGGAGGGTATTAGGACGTTTATTCAAGACGATTGGACACGATGAAAAGAGATTAGTCGTGAAGTTGTAGCTTTGACCAAATATGTTTGTGTTGTGGTGTATCGTAAGCAAGATATTTGAGATGACCCTCAAGACTAATTCTATTTATTACACTATTATTCATCTCACATACAATTTTTTTTTTATAAATATATATTTTTTTTTTCATTTGCAAGTAGCACTAAAAATTTTTATGATAAACATCTGTGTAAACAAGATGTATTATGATGTTTACAATTGTCCTAAATAAAATATAAAAAAAAAAATAGGCAATCAAGTCCATCATAATTTTAAACGCTTGCCTTCTGTCCCAGAGATATTTAAAAATGAACAAAAAAAAAAAACTTGTTCATAAATCTTGATTCATTTAAAATATCAATCGATCATGATAACTAAAATCTAAAAATCGTTGATTTTTTTTTCTTTTTTTTTTTTGCATCATTTGTTGAATATACTGGGCTTAAACAAACCAAGTGCCGCGACCGACAATCATATTCATTAATCATGATCTTTTTTTTTTTATTTTTAAAACGAAAAGTTTTATTTTTTTATTTTTTTTTTTTTAAAAAAAAAGTATAAATGATGCACGCGGTCAGTGTCTCTTGTGTCTGACCGAACAAATAAGACAAGGCACGTGTTTTATTTAGCAGAGTCCACCAATCACCCCCAAGAGACTCTATTTTTTATATCCATCATTTACAAACAATAAAAAAAAACTACACTAACCGTAGCAATCGAAAACAATAGATTGTAAATTCTTCGTTATGAATAGAATAAATGGATTTTATTTTTTATAGTTTTTTCTTTTTATGTTTAGTTTTTTATAACAACAATCAAACTTATTAAATTGATTCATTATCAAGCATCAATCATTGTTGTATTTTTCAAAATTATTATTTCAAAAACTACTGCCAATTAACTTGAAAAAAATAACCAAAAATGTTTGGAATATTTAACTCATTGGCATATTTTCAAGTGATAATTTCTAATTTGTTTTTGACAAATAGCTAAGTAAATGTATTTGGAAAAACTATGATCATAATTTGATAAGGAATTAAAAAAATCCAAATACAAATGGTAACAATCAAAAACATTTTAAATAACTATCAATCAATTTATAAAATAAATATATTTAAATTTTTTAAACAAAGTAGACAAATAATTTGATAAAAAAATTTATGTAAATATATCATTTAAATAAAATATAAATTTTTTTGACTATAAATACAAAATTATTTATTTAATATTTTATTTTATAAAAAAAGGTATTTTAATATTTATGTCTGATGGTTTTATCCTTTGGATAATGGAAATATCGGTAAAAGTTTGTATATATAAAATCCATAGAGTAATAAATTTGCGTGATGTGTTTGTATTATTGGTAAAGTATATAAAAGAGAGAAATCATTTTTAGGGCCAGTTGGATAACCAAAAAACCAGACCCAAAGAAAAAATATTTAAAAATAAAAAAAAAAAAACATATATTTTAAAAAAAGAAAAAAAAGAAGAGAGTATAACATAGAATAGCCCTCACGTCACAGTGCGACCTGTTGCTCAGGGTGAAATAAAAATATATATAAATTATATAAAAAAAATAAAAATAAAAAATATAAAAAAATATAAAAAAAAGGGCAACGGGGGTGCTGGGATGCACACACGATCAAGGTACCGCGGGAGCCGTGAGAATATCAAAATCAAAGTGCCGCCGTCTTTATTGTGACGTGAATCCATTACGCAACCTGACTTTTGTCCAATCGAATCAAAAAAGAAACACTCGTCCTTGCTATGTATAAAGTGCACAAGTATATATGCACCAATGGTCATTATGATATTGAAAATCGAATAATTCAATGACATGAATTTTTAGGCATTGTAAAATATATAACTGACCAAAAATTTGTGTACAATTATTATTTTTTCTTTTTCCATATATTGAATTGAGTTGGTGAAAAGAATGACATGAGAGGATGAAAAATATAAAAATTGGATAGAAATTTTATATGCATTTTTTGTTTGAAATTCTAAGAATTTTCAAATTAACCGTGACATTTAAATATTAAGTTGAATAGCCAATAATCTATTTAATATTATTTTACAAATTTTATTTGTTGATATTTAATGTATTATTTATTAATAAAATTTAATATTCTATTCTGTAAATTTTTTTTTTTTTAATTTAATAATTATTACAATGGTATAAGTGTGTATTGTATTATTATATTTACAAATATTTTTAATCAAAATTTTATCGCAGCTATTGAATAATTATCATAACTTGTTTTATGAATTTTAAAATTGAAGAATAAAAAATAAATTTAATTTGAAGAAAATATTGATGTGAAGAAATTAGTTGTATCAAAGAAAAATAAAATTATTAACGATTAGAAAATAATGTTGAATTTTTATCTAAATAATTTTGCCAACATAGAAATATTAAAACATGAAAAAGCATCAATTTTTTTTCACAAAAAATTTGTGTACTATGCTACCCTCTGTGAGTCCAGTAAGTGGTACCACAATACGACCTACAAACCACCCTGTCCAACATCCTCCAAAATATAAATAAATAAAAAAAATTAAAAAGAAAAATATCAAGCTGCTTGACTGTTCATATCTTAATTAAATTATTGAATTTATTATCAACTAAATTGGAAATAAAAATAAAAATAAATTTAATTAATTATTTTTTTATATGAAAATTTTATTTAATTTAAATAATTATTATTAAATGAAAAATAATTACAATTTTTACAATATTTATTACAATCAGTACCATATTTACATTTTTTTAAAAAAATGATATTTTTTTTTACATTATTCAGTGTCAGGCACAATTTCACAGCACTGTAATTTTTTTTTTTTATTTATTTATCAGTCTTGTAATAAAAATATTTTTTTAAAAATTATATAAATATTCAATTGATATTATTTAATGTTTTTTTTTTTTTTTTTTTATTTTTAATAATAAATAAATTAAATAAAAAAAAAAAAAAAAAATACAGAAACATTTTTTATATTATTTTACATGTTTTTTTTCTAGAGTAATCTGTTATCAGAATAAGAAATATCTTGATAACTTTGAGGAAGACTATAATGTGAATGATGTGAAAAATAAACAGGTACATCAGTTTGTTGTTGATGTTGTTGTTGATGATGATGCTGATGATGCTGTTGCTGCATTTGTTGTTGTTGTTGTGGTTGTTGTAGTGGTGATAATGATGGTGATGATGATGCTGATGATGATGCTGATGATGATGCTGATGAGAATGACAAGCTAGATGAACGATTTTCTTTATTTTTTTTAGCAGCTCTTTTCATTTGATTATCATGAGTTTTTTTATGTTTTGATAAATGATCACTTCTCATAAATCTTTTAGCACAATTTGGATAATCACATTTAAATCTTTTTTCACCAGTATGAGTTCTTCTGTGTCTTTGTAATTCATCACTTCTTGTAAAACGTTTACCACATGATAACCATTCACATTTATATGGTCTTTCACCCAAATGCCATCTAAGATGTGCTTTAAGATGTGATGTTTTACCATATACTTTTGCACAATTATTAAAATGACAAATATGAATTTTTTTACCATCAGCATTTGGTTGATTACCACCTTCAGCAATACAATTTGGACATTTACAACGTGTACATTTTCTACCAGGTCTAACCATATTATCATTTAATAACATTGATGTTTCAGATGGTGGTGTTATTGGCCATTGAAGATTATTCATATAACTGTGTGATATTGAATGTGGTGGTGAATATTCTGGTGGAGTCAATGGTAATTGATAATGTATTGGTTGTAATTGTTGTGATGATTGAATTGATTGTGATGATGCTGTTGGTACTGATGGTTGTGGTACTGATGATACTGATGCTACCGATAAAGTTGGTGATGCTGTTGAATTTGGTGGTGATATTTGGCCAATTTGGGTTTGTGATTGGGTTGTTGACCATGCTGTTTGAGTATTTGTCATTGATGGATAACTTGTTTGTGTAAATGGCTCAGATATATGTGAATGATTTGATGCACTTAGAGGCAAATATGTTGTTTGTCCACTTGGTGATAAATGACTTGATAAATGTGAATGATATGGATAATGACGATACATATTGTTACTTTGATAATCCAATGCATGATGCTGATAATGTATCGGAATCATTTCTCCGTGCATTGATGACATCATTGGTGGCATACCCATCTGTAATTCAAAAAAAAATTTAATTATTAATTATTAATTGATATTCCTTAGCTATTTTTTATATTTACGGGTTTAAATTGAATAATTATTTTAAAAAAAATTTACTCCGAAAAATTTTACTCCAAAAAATTATAAAATTGATTTTCGATGTGATTTTTTTTTTTTTTTTTTCACTTTATAATTTAATACATAATTAAGAAAAAAAAAAAATTAAAACTAACCTGATGATGAGTGTATTGCTGCATTCCTTGAACCATTATAAAAAATTAATTTTTTTAATTCACAAAAATATTATGAAATTCGGTATTTTTAATCCGTCAATGTATCTGGATAATCACTTTAATAAAATTGTCCTTTGATGCACAAATCACAATAATCACAATAAAATATTTGTTAATTCAAGTAGAAATACAAAAGTATAAAAAAAAAAAAAAAAAATCTATCGAAGAACCTTGAAAACGTTTAAAGTTTAGTTGTTGGGCCACGGGCGTTTGCCAGATAATTGCTGGTTAGTGAGCGTGTCGCTTCGGTTTTAATAACTGAGTGGACAACATGAATTCAAGGGAGAGAGAATGTGTTGTATTGTAGAAGGGGACCTTTGTAGCATCCTAAATTGCCAGAGAGGGAATAATTTTATTTCTTATACGCATGCGTATTCCCCACTTCTTTACCCTAATACAACCACTGGCTAAGACTAGAAATAAGATACCACATATGACTGTAGTAGGGATGTTCGATATCTTGAAAATATATCAAAATTATTGGTTGATTTTTTTGTTAATTTTACTTGAACTACCAATATTTCGATCAATAAAATAATCAATAATCAAGTATCTCAAAAAATAGCAATAATTTGCAAAAATTATTTGAATTTCCATTGCTAAAGTCACGTAAAAACTATTGATAATATTTTGAAGATTAACTTCAAGCAACAAGTTGAGGCCAATTGAACATACCAAAGTTGAATCTTATGATCTTGTTAAAAACTAGAATTACAATTGAACAAACAACCTGTTTATTGTTGCAAAAAAAACTAAAAAAAGATCAAATAAATTCTGAAAATAATGCAACCCCTACTGTGATCGGCACGTTTGGTTCGAAATTGAGGCATTTATATGGTTACCTCAAATAGTAATGATCATTGATGAACACTAAGAAGTGACGACACTTTTGCACTCTCTGTCGGCATAAAAAAAAATAACATCTAAAAAACTGATCGGTATTATATTTGAATTCACCTGCAAGTGATGCACAATGATCATGGGGTGAAATGACACAAGCACTATAAATCTGTTTCTTTTTTTTTTTTCTTGGATCTAAAAAAAAAAAAAAGTATATACAATAAAAGCAAATAATTCTTTTACAGTTTCTGTTGACGATTTTCGATACGCATCATTTTAAAATTACGTTCAACCTTTGATTGTATCACTCGAATTTTCTTCTTTTTTTTTTTTTTTTTCATTCAATATTTGATTGTATCCATCAGTTTTATTCACATATCGTATTTCAATTAATTTTCTTAGAATTTTAATAGTGTTTTTTTTTTTTTAGCTTAAAAAAATATATATAAAATAGAAAAATAAATTTTAAAATAGAAAAAATAAAATATATTTTGATAAATTTGATATTTTATTTTTATCTTTTTTATGATAGTGATGATTTTTTTAAATAGTCGTGATAATACTTGACTTTATCATCATAAAACAGAGTCAAGATAACCCTCTCAATATTTATTTATTTAAAAATATAAAAATAAGAAAAAAAATAATATAAAATATTTTACTTATATTTTTTTGAAAATTAAAATGAAAAGAACATTTGGACATTTCCGGTTTGATATATACATATGCTGTTCATCGATCATCGTCCAGTAAATTTCTTGGACCACTTTAACCATATACCAAAATATCTCTGGGGATATGAAAAATTTTTCCATGTTTTTGAATCATTGTACAAACACATTGGTTATATTTTATTCGTACAAAAACACTGTCTTCATCCCCCGAGAACAGACTGCTGTCTTACATATGTCTTTAAATAGTATTTTTTTTTTTCTGCGACATTTTTTTTTTTTTTTTTCCATTTCTTTTTTGATGTTCTCTTGAGTGTTTCTCATTTTTTTTTATGTATTTTTTGTAGTTTTATAATATACCTGGCATGTTTCAGCTATTGTATACACAGTAGTGGTAGTTAATCCTTGGCGAATTGTGACTATATCAATGCACGCCCCCATGATCTATACAACCCTTCCAAGACAATCAAATTATAAAAAAAAGAAAAAAATGTATATTTTTTTTTTAACACAAGCGTGTCCTTGGTAAATAATAAGCTGCTTAGCAAACCCAGTCAGGGTCCAATTGATATACCAGTAAACAGCACTCCCACGTTGATCTATTCATCTTTAAATTTATATTTGATTAATTGAATCTCAGACAACATAATTTAATATTATTTTTTAAAAAAATAATATATATATACCTACTCTTTTTTTTTTTTTTTTTTTTTAAATTATAAATATTCCTTTTTTTTTTATAAATTAATCATAATTAATTTTTGTTAAATATTTTTTTAAATTAAATATAAAAAGTATTATTTTTTTTAATAGAAAAAAAAATATTAATTAACTTAAAAAATTCATTGAAAAATTTTATAGATAAATAATTTGATAAATTAAAATTCAATATGCGTTGAACATTAATATTTATTTATTATATTTAATTTTGAGAAATGAAAATATAAAATAGAAAAAAAAAAAAAAAAAATCTATTTGCCAAAAATATATGGTCGGCATCTTTTGGTAAAAATCTATAAACCTTCATCTGGATATTTTTTATCGTGATTATAAAATCTCCGACTTTGATATCGTTCTTTTGTAGTAAACAAGATCGGCACTTCATCACAACGGGGATGAAAATAAAAAGGGAAAACAAAGAGATCGTCAAGAAACAAATGAGCCTCTGTTCAAATGTGTTGCTAGATAAATAGATAGAATAGATTAAAATTGGAAATTTTATTTTCTGTTGACCGGGTGTGCAGTTAAAAAACATACATAAAAAAAATAAAAAAAAATAAAAGGAAATTAGGGAGGTTTAAGGATGATCGGGTGTGTAACTAATCGGTGGATATGGTTTAATGAAAAATAAAAAGAAACATGAATTTATGGGTCATAAGTTTAGTTTTTTTTTTTTTACATTGTTTTTCATGTAATATATATATTTAATATAGTACGTATGCAGAAATAATTCATATGATATTCTCGATAGGGGTCAAAGAGGGTGTTGGCAGTAGAAAATTCAGGCCACATTATGTCAAAAGACATACATTGAAATTCAATCAACCGATGTAAATTGAAAAAGGTAAGTTGATTATGCTACAAATATATATTTTTTCATTTCTTTTGCTTTTATTCCATTTTTTTTTTTTTTTTTATATATAATACTCGAAAACCTGCTCTGTGAAATTGATTACTTGGATTAAGAAAAAAAATTCCCATCGATATTATTGTCAGGTGTGAACTCTGATTGATCATGAAATTCTTCATTTATGCAAAAATATCTTTATTATTTATTTTTCTAATTGTTTGTAAAAAAAATGAAAATTATTTAAAATTAAAATTAAAAATTGCAAGCACGGTAAAAAAATATATAATAAATTAATTTTATTATTATTTTTTATTTAATTTTTAAAAATTTTATTTATATTTTTTAATTTATTATTGTATATTTTTTCATATAAATTTGTGCTTAATTAATTTTTTTACTTTAAGAAATATTATCTACCAGAATTTTTATTATTTTTTTCAATTTTTTTCATAAGACAAACAGCTCATTTCTCTCCAACGGTGGTCCCTTTTTTATTCATCAAAAAGTGCGGCACAATCTTTGTGTGGTTATATTATATAATATATTTAATATATATGTTTAAATGCGCATATAAATAGTCTTATATGGTTATATTCAAAAAATCATTTTCAAAAAATGATATTAAGCTTTTATTAACTGTCAAGGGTGCTAGTATATCGTAACTCAACTAGTTTTATAGTTTACTGGAAGCTAAGAAATTTAGAAGTAAAAATATAAAAATATAAAAATAATTCATGTATATACTGAACTGATGCGTGACCTAATATTATTTTAGAGTCATTCCCTTCTGCATACAAAAAAAAAAAAAAAAAAAAAAAATACATTAAAAAACCAGAAATTTTGTCACATGAGATAATTTATTCATCATTTTATTTTAAATTTACAATAAAAATTATAAAAAAAAAATTTCCCAAAATTTATTATATATTTTCCATCGCAATATTTACCAAATGCCAATGAATTTTTATAGATACTTTATAATAACGAATAATCTATTGTAAAAAAAAAAAAAAAATTTACCTCGAAATATCTTCCTGTCATGCGATACGTCCTGGGAATCACAATGACGCTCAGGAATAAAAGGAAAAAAAAATATATATAATATATAAAAAAAAAAAAAAAAACGTCTCTTCCTATTGAGATTGAGGGATACCTGCAGGTGCCGAATCAGAGTGAGTATAAAATCGTAAACGACATATATATATCGGATTTTTTAAAAATATTTTTTATATATATATTTTTTTTGCCTATTCATGATGAACAAGAAAACATTGTATTCATATTTTTGAGTTTACTCCAATATGTGTTGCTCCTTAAAAACTTTGAGAATAAAAAATCAGTCAAAATTCAAAAATTAATATTTCACATTTCAAAATGAATTAGTTTTCTTTCGTGGGAATGAGATATCAATTTATTTGCCAAAATAAAAGAAAATTAATTATTAATAATTCAGCTTGTAAGTCTTTTCTGTCACAAAGATCAAAGGATAAAAAAAATTTGCAAATTAATGAATAGACAGTAATCACAGCAACACACTCAAGTAAAATCTCCGCAGAAAAATGAAGAAAAAATAAAAGTGAAATGAGCACATTTTCATTGAAAAATAAGTAGACATAAAAGTCAAAGAACTGTTAAATAAATAAAAAAAAACAATGGGTAATAAAAAAAATTAGATAAAAGTAAAAAATAAAAATTTAAAAAAGAAAACGATAGGTAGTACAAAGAGGGAGTACATATATATATATAAAGATAGACAGTGCCAAGTAAATTATAGGGAAAAAAATTTATAAAAAAAAGTTAAATATTGTGAGGACGTTGTTGCACAAAGAGAAATTATTGTAAAATTTGCGACGGAATGAAGGAAAAAAAAAAAAGAGGTGTATGATGATAAAGCAAAAGAGGGGAAAAATTTGAAAATATATATATATATTTTTTTAACACACGTGAGGAGGATTAACAAATGAAAGAATACGAAGTAAAGTAGGAGGATGAGGATGAGGAGGAGGTAGATAGGTAGGTGGTTTGTGTGGTGAATGTGGTCGATGTATAGCAATGTTAAAATGGGAGGGGGTGGCGCCACATCAATTTCAGAGTCGCGTTCAACCAAAGTACGCGAAACTCGCGGTACCTAAAGTTAGTGTGCAACAGATTCAAACAGTGCAAGCCGCAGCTACCACACTTGCATTTTAAAACAAACACCAAATCTGTGTTAAAAATAGAAAAAAAAAAAAAATTTAATAAATAAATATAATTAACAATTTTTATTTACTTTTACATTCACTTGTTTGTCAAGAATTTTATAAAATATTTATTGATAATAAATTTATTTTATCAATTTTTTTTTTATACTATTTTAATTATTTTATTTTTTAATTAAATATAATTAGTAAATAATTATTATTGTATCTATGAAAATTTAATTAACAAAAAAAATATATATTTATTTATTGGAAAATAAAATCAACAATTTAACGTGAGGTTTTTGTAATCGATTGAAAAAAGGTAGGAGAAATAAAAGTGGGAGGAAGAATTATCCCCATCTTGTTGCCCCTTTTTTTTTTTTTAATCTTTTTTAAATTTTATTCCTTTTTTGCTACATCGTATCTTGATATAGTTTCTCCACGTGTAACCATATTATAACCAGTCAGTGATCAATCTAAAATCTCTTTAAAAAAAAATTTATTTTAAAAAAAATTTCATTGATCTTTTTTAAAAATGATTTTTAAAATTTAATTATTTATTTATTATTGTGATTAAATATTGTGTTATTATTTATTTTTCATTAATTTTATTAATAATATTTGTGATGTAAATAAACCACGTGACTAATTGTTCAAGTGCCAGGAATTAATAATAAAATACTAGTGTTAATAATTAATTGTTCAGTGAATAAAAATAAATCAAATCAAAAAATAAAAAAAATTATTAATAATATTTTAAATAATATTATTAATAATTTTTTAATATTTTTTATTTCAGTAATGTTATTGATACACGAATAAATTTAACCAAAATACAAATACATTTATCAACAAATTGTTGAAAAAATTTTCTTATCAACAAGTGATTATTATAAATTTATTTAATGTCTTTGTATTTATCATAAATTTTTTCGTCTATTTTACAATAACAATACTGTAATATTAAAATTCAATTAGATATACGATTTTTTTATTTAAAAAAAAATTTTAAAACAACTAAAAAACAATTGTCAAACTGGAAGCTGAAGTTGGGGGCGGCAGTGGCCGCAGGGGTGTTAGCCCTTCTTCATTAACCAACATAAACGTAAGTCAATTATTTATCATGATAAATTAATTAAAAATGAATTCAAAATTATTTATAAATTTTGTCAGATATGTATTTATAAAATGACATGATAATTCAAATAAAAAAAAAATAGTTTTATGATGATATTTAACCCTGTTGATCTTTTGAGGGTAAAAATATGAATTTTTTTTTATTTCATTTATTTTTGCGGTATTTATACAAGTGTTTTCTGTGGTATACGTGGCAACACACGCGCCTTTTAGCCAATATAATAAATGTTACAATGTAACAATATAGAATGGTTAACGCCCACCTATACATCACCTGTGATATTCGCCATATATATACACATTATAATATGGCTACACACAAGAGCCACATGTACAGAACATCTCAAAATGAAATTCATAATATTCAAAAAATTATACTCAATATATATACTATTATTTTTATTACAAATTAAAAATAATTAAATTGATAAATTTACATTTTTAATAGAAAAAAAAAAAAATTTAAGTAGTTTTGATCAATGAATAGTCAGACAATTTATGAAAAATTGATTTAAATTTTTTGGGTTTAAAAATTTTTGTAATTGACTGTATCTATATGGGTTTTAAAAGAATGAGGTATATCAAACAACAAAATTTTAAAAGTTAAGGTTTTAAATATGTTAGGTTTTTTGAGTATGTTAAAACATGCCGGCACATATTCGTTCTTTTTTTTTTTTTTTCTTACCACACCCCTACACAAATCTAATTAATTTATATCCATATACTCAGGCGCCACTAAAAAATAAAAAATTTATATTTAAAAAAAAAAAAACATATGGATATTATGGGTTATGAATTGAGTTTTTTATTTATTTTTTTGTTGCTGAATATTTTATATATATATATTTTTTTTGAGAGTTGTAATATTCTTGTTAAATAAATTTCCACAAATTGACTTTGAATTTTTGTAAAAAAAAAAATTGTTAAATCCTTGGGGATGTGAACCGTCGGAAGACAATATGTGACATGTTTTGAAGGGTTTACTGTGAGGTTTCAGATTCAGGGAATCTCGCGTGAAAGATTTCAAGACATTGCTGAGAACACGCACGACAAAATATCTTCTTGGTTTTTTGTCAATTTTTTTTTTTTTTTTATATATTTTTCATATAGATATTATATTTTTTAGTTTTTATATTTTTTTTGACAATGAAAAGCCTCGGGTTACTGGTGATCGAGAAAAGGCCATGGGGCTTTTTCAATGAAAAAAGAAAAAAAAAAATTTTTTTTTATATGAAAAAATAATAATACGAATAAAAAAATAAAAAAAAAATAAAAGTGGATAAGGACATGCAAGAAGAGAAGATGAGTCGTCGTTTGTTCGGGTTATAAATCGTTCAAAAAATAAAAAAAAATATATTTTATTTTTTTAGTTACTATCTTTAAAAAATAAAAAAACTGACAAACTGCCGTCGGGTAAGCGTAAAAGAAACACGAGACTCATCAACTTCTAAACTTGATAAAAAAAAATAGAAATAAGAAAATATAAATTTCACAATTTTTATCAATATACATGTTATATTTTTTTAACCATCAAATTTAAAAATAAAAAAAAAATAAACTTTGTTGATAAATTTTCAATATAAAATCAAGAAAATTTTCAAGTATTTTTCATTTTTTTTTTTTTTGAATTTAAATTTGATTGAAATGTTTATTTATTTTTAATATAAAATAATAAAAAACTTATTGCACATTTAAAAATATTAGTGGTTAACTTGGTCAGGTAATATTCCACCTGCAAATTGATCCTGTGGCTGGTAAATTTTCGACAATTTAAAATGGGTGTATACGATACCTCAGGGGGTGATATTTTGAACAGTCATTCGAGGCAATCGGTACGACCAGATGGAACCAATTTTGATATACATAAACATACTGCAACAACGATATATTTTCAAATAAATAGGGAGACCATACTCTCTTTCCATCTGTTGTTTTATATAAAAAAAAAAAAATCAAATTCCACTAAAATTAAGACATCAAAATCATGACAAAAATAATAAATAATTCAATTTATTTTGTTTTTTTCTTTACAATTAAATTAATTACTTGAAAATTTCACTGATCAATTGATCATTAATACAATTTAATATATATTTAAAAAAAAATATTAATTGAAAAAATAAATATATATATTAATTTAAAAACAATAAAATAATTAAAAAAAAAATATATATATCTATATTATTTTATTATAGACTATAAATTATTCTTGTATATTTTCTGGCTCATAAAATTAATTTTTAATTTATTTAACACCACACTGTGCTTTCTCTTTGTGTCTTAATAATTTTATCATTATTTACAATTCTTGTTACTCAGTAAATAGCCATTACAAAGTACTCATTTCCTCAATCTCATTTACTTTTTTTTTTTTTTTTTAAATAAAATTATAATTTACTTTTTAATTTTTAAAATAAATAAATATATTTAAAATATAAAAAAAAATTACGACAACAAAGTAATACAGCTGAAAAGGCCCGTCATATTTATATAAAATATAAAATTATAAAAATTTAAAAATTTTAAAAATATAATAATATAAAGAGAGGATGTAATTACGATACACGAATATTCGTGATGAGTCTTGTTGGATATTTATACTGATGGATGGCCCTGGAGGATAGTCAAAGATGAGACCCATTGAGACAAGTTGATAATAATTTCTCTCGTTAAATGTCTCACACAATTTTTATAAAAAAAAAAAAAAAATAAAAATAAATGACAAGTGAACAAGTTGATTGGACTATTAGTCTTACAAAATAAAATAGATGCTGTGTAATTTTTTTTTAATTAAAAAGAAGCAAAAAAAAAAAAATGAATTAATTAAAAGAAAATTTAAAAAATTGTTTTGCAAGTTTGTATGTATATTAATGTTAAGTTTGTTATTGATACAAAGATGCCCATGGCAAAGACTGGAAGCTGAAAATTTTGTAATCGAAACTGATAATTTTCTGCACGATTGCTTTTGAAATTAGATCACTCATCTCAAACAACGATTCAAATATATTTATAGATGATATACATGTTCAATAAAATTTTGCTTCTGAATATATTGCATGCAGGAAGTTTGCTGTATTATTTTTATCACCTTGAAATTATTTTTTTTTAAATTATTTAAACTTGTTGTTTATTTAAAATATCACCTCAATAAGTTGGCAATTAACAGATGAGGATAAATTTACTGTCAATCGAGGACATCATTGCTTGATTTTTTATTTTTTTATATAAATAATTTTATATAAAAAACTAGTATACTTGTTTTTAACTGTTATCATTTGGAAATTGTTTATCTTCTTTAAAATATTATTTATTTAAAAAATATTACAAAGATTTACAATTTGAATTAATTTTTAGGATTTAATTTGGGTTGTTCTAATTTTTTTTTGTCATTTTTATAACTTCATTATAAATAAAATACAAAATTCCCATGATCATTATCATTGATTAAAACACAACTGATAATTTTGTCCTTTTTTTTCATAAAAAACTATTTATATTTTGTTGATTTTGTAATATTAAAAAATAAAAAGAGGCATAATATTATAATGAAAATAAGAAATTATGTTAAAAAATGAGACAAACAAAAAAAAAAATGGGATGAATATAAAAAAAAAATATAAAAAAATGAAGCTCATCTAATTTCGAGAGTTTTTTGGTGGGAACTGGGTATATATATATTCATCAATTAGCTATATATCTCATAGATGATTTTGTATATACATCAACTTGAAAAATACTTGGTCTCTCAACATATACACATATAACCTGTCTTTGTTCAGTCAAGGTGTGTATAGAAATGATTTTTTATCCAGGTTTATTTTATTTTTTTTAGCTTGGTTAAGGTCCGGGGTTTTTTTGGCTTCTTCTTCTTGTTGTTTTGGGACTAAATGTAATCGGTTCTTCGAAGCCCTGGGCTCATTATCGACCCGTCGGCCTAGCAATTACCTCTGAAGTCTCTCAACTTGTGTATTCCCCAACAAGTAAGCCAACAACCAGCTAGCAACTCAACCAAAACAAATTTTGATTTTTGATTTTTTTTTACTTTATTCCCTTTTGTTTGATTCAGCATTCATGTATTTGTTTATACGCATATTTATTTCGTAATATCTATCGACAAGTATAAATGAAATTTTTTCACAAAAAATATTGATAAAATTATTACAAGTTATAGATGATTTTATCGAAAACTTATTCACCAGGATATTTAATTTATTACCAATTTAGGACCCAAAAAATAATTTGCTGACTTATTTTAGACTCATTAATTGATGACTTGTTCGACATAGCGTCAATGTCTTTTTTTTCTTGATAAATATCACGAAATTTGATCACCAGATTGAATTCAATCAGGTATTCTAATTTTATTGATCATAAAAATGATAAATTCAATTTTTTGAAAAGTCCGATTTTTGAAGTTTTAAAAATATTTTCAAATTCGATTAACAAAGTAAATATTGATTGAAAATATGTCTTGTTTGCGCATGACAACTGTATTTTTCGAGATCTACAAGATGCAATCAACATCAAAGCTTTCGAATCTTTCTACAAGCTGATACAATCCATTGACCACGTTATAGGACCCAAGAAATATTTTTCGAATCGAGTTTTCACCTATATTTTCAAAAAACTTGTCAATTGTATATTTTATTTTTGATAGATAGGGATGATAACATCAAGTCATACATCTATATGCAAAAACTATTTGAATAATTCTTACCAATAAGACCATGAATTAAAGTTGGGGTTGAATCACACGATTAACCGAACAAATTTACCTACACGTACAGCTCCATTTATAATTACTTAACATGCTTTAAGTATGCAATAATTACAAGTTGCACCAGTTCACGCCAACAAATAAAAAAATAATATCAACTTTACTAATATGTATGTAAAAAAATTATACTAATTATTATCATTATTGTTTATTCATTATTATTGTTTGTATTTTTTTTTTAAATTTAAATTTTATTTTTACTGTAATTTTTAAGTAATTATTTTAACATGAATCCGTGTCATCTTCTTCATACATGATTCATTCAAAATGATAATTTTTTTTTTCATCTCAATTATTATTAAAATATTAATTGGTAAAAATACGTGTTACATTTTGTTAGACATATCTTGACACGAATATATGTTTTAAATAAAAAAAAAAATTTTTGTTTCTTTTAAATATCAGTAATATATGAATTATATATTTTTTCTTTGAAAATATATTTTTATTTTTTGTTGTGGTAATTATGTTTATTCGTTGTGTATATATAATGATGTCTATTATATTTATTTTTTTTTGTCCAACAAATATTCAAGGATATTCTCTTGATACATGTTTTAAAAAAAAATAATTATTTTTTATTTTAAAATAATAATGTCAATTGCATGATAAATTCAAATTTTATTATTTTATTTTAATTTTATTAAAAATTATTATTTTATTTATTATTATTATTACAATAAATGATTGCAAGTGTGAAAGTTAAATGTACTACATTTTATATTTTCTAAATGACAATTTTTTTTTATAAAACATATTTAAATAACTGATTTTATTTTTATCAAAAAAAGTATATTTATGTGTCGTATGTTTATCATTGAGTATTATCATTGTTGATACATTAAAAAATATAAAAATAAAAATAATAATTGTGAGGTAATTACAACAAGAGATAACAATTTGAATTGAAAACACGAAGGGGTCACAAATGAGAGAACAGTATACAACAAGTTATGAATAAGTTAGATAGTTGTACAGAAAAAAATAAAAAATACACTTACAATTGTAAAATAAAATTAAAAAAATATTATTTTATTTACCACGCGATCATAGTTGACACTTTTTCAATGTTTTTTTTTTTTTTCATACAAATTGCTGTCGTCAGTAATTGCACATTATAAATAACTCAATACAAGGTTTTCAATGAAGCAAAAAATAATAACAATAAAATATAAAAGAAAAATAAAATTCATTTGAACTTTTGTTGAATAAAAAAAATATAGTTAAACAAATTGATTGTAAGTATTGAATAATATTACTTGAGGTTAAAATATAAATAAAAAAATTATATATTACAAAGTTGATGTTTTATATTTTTATTAAAGTTATTTATAATTCAATGAGGGAATGAATTTTAGTGTCGTTAACAATTGCAAATAAATGCATCATAAAATTGCATCAAATTTATACTGTTAATAAATATATACTGTTTTTTAATTTATTTAATTTTTTAATTAAGATATTACATATGTATGTCAATGGATATATTTTAAATAAAAAAATGTTTATCATGAAAATTGAGACGAGGTGTTTATATACATGAGACAGGTGCGTGCATTCACAACAAAATAATATGTGTTATATATTTTCAGTATAATCACTTGTGTACTTGTGATAAATAGACAAATAAATAATTTATTTAAAAAAAAAAAAAAAATTGAATAAAGTTTATCAATTTATATTATATTTATTATATCTTGACTAAAATAATTTTAAATTTTATATTAATAACTTTTTAATTTTTAAATATTTTTATAAATTTTATTTATTTAAAATTTTCTTTGACAATAAATTGAATGAAAAGAGTGACAGGTCTCAAGATGATTTAACTCTTTAAATGTTAAATTTCTTAGAATTCTTTCGTTTTACATTTGCCACAAAATTACGTACACCACGCGATGAAATGCCTTCTTGATCGTGAGACTCAACAACATACAGATTAACTGAAAAAATTATCTTATTTATTTCATTTTTTTTTATATTATTTTATCTTATTTTTTATATAAAATATTTTTTTTTAAATAAAATTTACAAGTATATTAAATAATATATTAATTTTGCTTCAATAAATTTGCAGATGTCATTTTGAATTTTTTTTTTTTACAATTTTAAGGGTTGATAAATGTTTTAATAAATGTTTTAAATAAATTTACAATAAATATATATTTAAATTAAACTTTATGTCAATTAAAATTACATTAAACTGTTATTTTATTCTATCAATTCAATTAACGTAAAAAAAATTTAAAAAATAATTATTTAAAGACAAAAAAAAATATTTAGAAATCTGCAATTAAATTATTTAATTTATGCTTTTTTATTTTTAATGAATAAATATATTAAAATATGATATTTTTATTTGTGTCAGCAGTATTATACTAAACTCAAGTAATTAATTATTATCAAGTTCAGTATGTTCATAAAACTGGAAAGTAATTTTGATGTCATTATAATTTATAATTGAGCTGATATAGTTAAATTTTAATATAAACTATTTTACTTGTTTCAATATTAATATAAATATATATATTAAAATCTTTGAATGTATTTACAATAAAAAAAAAATTGGACAGTTGAATTAATTTTGTTTAAATGATTATTTTTATTGTTCTTTCCGGTGGTTTTCTAAGAAATCTCGGAAACTGTATGTATCTTATTGCCACGCACGAAATACTTTTACACGTTTTGCCACATTTTTTTTATAATTTTTTTTTTTTTTCATAAAAAATTTCTTGTTTGTTTGTTTGTTAATATTTTTCACAAAATATTTTCTTGTTTTATAAATTCTTACGACTTTTTTTTTCAATGCAAAATTCATTTACTTCCGTTTACCAAAAAAAAAAAAATGAATAAATAAAACAATTAATTATTTTTTAGAATTCCTTCACGCTAGGACAAATATATATTAAAAAAAAAAAATCTTTATAAATATAATTTATATTAATTATATAATTTATATTTAATATTAAAATATTATTTTGAAGACATTAGTTATATATATTCTAACGGCGCCAAAGGAAGCAACTGTATAGACACTAACTATTTTTATATTAAGGATAATGATACTTCCGTGATCAACACTAAATTGATCCTTTCTTAACCGATCAAACGGTAAATCAATAATCATTTTTTTAATTTTATTATTTAAATTTTTTCAATAATTAAATTTTAAATAATTTCAACTTTTTTTTCATTGATGGAATCATTGAATGCATTGCTCTGAATAAAATATGACCTTAATTACCATCGGAAGTTGAGATATTATTATAATGTAATTAAGGTTTCCTAAAAAAAGAAAAAAAAAACACAAAAATAATAAAATTAAATTAAACTATTGGTCAACAAAAAAAAAAAAAATGAAAAAAATGATTTATAAATCAACTATTGATATTCTTGTGAATATCATGTATTTGAAAGTTTGAAAATAATATTAATAATATTAGCTGATACAGTTGGTTTATTTTATTTAATTTTTTTATTTTTATTTTTAAAATTGTTCATTGGTTTTGTGGCTTGTAAAGGCGTGCGCGTCTGATGCGATATATATACCAGTATCTCCTCATTCCTGAGTAATCGATGTTAACCCTCAAGGCGTAAACCGGACTCTACGCCATTTTCTAAATAATCATTGATCATTATTTTAATTTTTTTTTAGTCTATCTATTTGTGTGACGAATTAAATCAAATGACTAAAATAATATTAACAATTGAATTGTATAAATGTAAATGTAATTTTATTTTTAAATAAATTCCTAATTATTTATATTGATTTTTTTTAAATTTTTTTTTGTTTATTTAGCCTTGCTCAATTTTTGAGATACACAAAATTGAGTTGATTATTAAAACTCACTGAAATGTACTTATATGTACAATTATTTTTTTCTCAGAATAATCAGTCACTTATATTTTTTTCACTGAAAGACCGCCGGGGTTGTCGTACTCGTTCCTCAATTGCATGTAATTTAATGAATTCGTTAATTTAAAAATTTCATGTGCCAAAAAAAAAAAAAAAATATTTTTAAAATATAAAAAATTACATGATGGTATACATTTGGTGGATTTTTATCTGATGATATTTTTACACCTGATATATGATTTTATTTTTACTTCATTATATTTCATAATTTTATTTCAAATTTTTGTAAATTAATTTCTTTCATATATTTTTTTAAAATTCTTTTAAATCCAAATAAATGTTAAAAAAAAAAATAAAAATATAAATTATAATTTTTAAAGTATATATAAATTAATATTAACCAATTGAAAAAAAAATTATAAAATAAAGATGGACAGCATAAAAAAAAATGACAAGTACCTAGTGAGAAAAAAAAAAAATAATAAATACACATGTATTAAATTGCCACGGATCTGAGATAACACTGAGTAGATTTTAATTGTCCGTCGCTCACGAGTCAACTTAATTGCATTAAAATGGCTGCAATGTGAATATATCTTGTTGTTAATTTCAACGATGCACCAATGCAACTATGTATATACAAAATATATAAAGATCGTTGACCGAACTAAATTCATTCACCATTTAAAAGAATTATATTTTACTTTTTTATAATTTTTATTTTTCATTTACCTCTTTATTCTCTCATTATAAACCACATCAATATAAACTTGGTACAAAAAATATACACGTGCGTATATATATATGCATTTTTATGTATATTTATATGCAGATATGACCAAGCATGCTTCCGTGCTGATCTTGGGACGTTTAATCTTCCTGTTAATCTCAGGGATGATGAAAAACGATGCAATCGTTCGCGTGTGGTCGAACATAATGGCACGATAATCACAACCTGCTCATCATCAGTGTATTTACAAATTTTAAATTGCGATCATATTCATAAAAATTTCTCTCTCACTTAATCATTTTAACAAAAAAAAATATATATGTTATTCTCAGAATTTTTTTTTTTTTTATTAATAATATTATCATTAATTATATTTATTCATATTTTAAGAATTTTAAAAAATTATATTTCAATATTTGTCGGTACTATTGATGATCTGTTAATAATTATAAAAAAAAATATTAACCCTTCAACCCCATGAGTGTTTTTTTATACAGCATTGTATTAAAAATTTAATTTATATTCAAGGGTTTTGTCTTTTTAACTGTACTATGAATAATAGAACCCATGATCGCGTGATCATTGAAAAAATTACCAAACAACGACCTTGGTATCATTAAAAAGAAAGAGATTTTGTTCATGTTACTTTTTTTTTTTTTTAGCCAACTCATGATGATGGTTGCCATCTCATCTTCAATTTCCAAGAAGTATTAAAGTTTTTTTTTTTAAATGAAATTAAGGACATTAAATAAATGACAAAGATAAACTATTTTTAATAGACTTTAGAAGTTTAAAATAATATTGCGTATTTATTTATAAATTTTTTTTGTTGATAAATATTAAGGGTAGTTGATGATTAAAATGGAATAATAAATTGATTGATTGACAAGAAAATTATTAGTAATATTGCTAAATTATTGATAAATGAATGAATGATTTAAACAAGTTTGTCTTTGACTCATTGATAGTTTTTAGAAAGGCAGTAGCATGCACTTTGTTATTCAACTTTGTCTCATAATAGATAATACAATATTATTATATCCACATCATGTAAAATATATATATTTATGTTTTTCAAAATATTATTATAATAATTTACTACTAAATAATTTATCTTTAAAATAAAATTATAAATTTTTTTTAATGATTCCCTTGAATTATTAATAATATATATAAAAAATAAAGGCAAATTAATAATAGCAAATGAAAAAAAAAAAAAACAAATTTACTATTTGTATTTCTACGTAAAAGGGTGAAATATTTGTGATCCATTTCGATGAGCAGTTTTAAAAAATTATAGATTTTTTTTTTTTTTCAAATGAATACAAAGAGTCCTTGAATTTACTGTAGTATTTATTTGATTTTTTAAACGCGAAAATCTATTGGAAATATATGGAAAACTTTAGTGACACCAAGGGGTGCAAAGTGTTATTCATGAGGGGTATATTTTTACTGAATAAAAAATAAATAAAACGAATCTATAACGATTCGGACATCACTTGAAGATCCAAGTATGTTTTTTTTATATATTTTTTTTTTTATCTTCTTTGGTGTGTCTCTGTTATTGGTCTTTAGTGTTGAGGACATCAGGATGATGTGTCCGTTTTTATTTTTCCCCTTTGTGGTGGGTCCATTCACCCATACTTGTATTATATAGAAAGATACTTTTATGATGCTGTTTGCCCTCTTCAATCGAGTAGGGCTCGTTTTCACGGTCGTTCTCTTTTTTTTCCATTTTTTTTATTCTCGTTTTACAAAGTCTATGTATTTTATCGACAATCCATACTCACGATGTTGCTTTTTTTTTTATTTTTTATATAAATTTTTTTTTGAAATGTCGTTTATATACTGGATGAATTTCAATATTCAATTTCACATGATATCATCCACACATATCAGCTCATTATAAAAAATAAAATTGATAATAATAAATATAAAAAATATATGTATATTGGAAAATTATTATTTAGATTATTATCAAGATAAGTTGGTGAATGTAATAAAGATATTTAAAAATAAATAAAAAAAATTAAGAAAAATATATTATGGAAAGTTTTGGTTAATGTCGCGTGAAGCTTGCACTTTGAATTACAAAAACACAGAGTCAGCAGAGGCACGTATATAAAAGGGGATGATTTTTATTTGTATTTATTTATTTTTTTTTTTTTTGGTAGAAGTCAAGAAGAGAATGCTTGAGCATCAATTCTCGTCGTGGTCACGTCGCTTATAGTCACTTTTTTTCCCTTTTTTTTATGTGCCTGAAAGCATTTTTCTCCTTATTTTATCCTGTATTTTTTTTTTCCTTTTTTTTGCAAAGTATTCGAAATAGTCCTGTTCGTTTTTTTTTCGATGGTCCAATATGGCGTTTGACTAAAACAATGGTGACTTGGTTACAGTATCAAACACCTAAAATAGAGTCAGCAGTTTTTTTTTTCAAACAATCTTTGGTAACGCCCATTCTTTGATTATCTAATTCACATAAAAAATAAATATTATTTAAATTATATGCAGGTTTTATTTATTTTTTTTTTTTATTTACTTGAAATTATACTATTAATTTAAAAGTTGATATTTAAGATTGAGAAATTCATATAATCTGTATAATAAACATTAACATTATTATATTGAAAATATTATAATTGTAACGTAGAATTTTTTTTTTTTTTTTATATATTCAGTTGTAATTTAGAAGCATTTATAATTTACATAATTAACTAGAGTAATTTAATATATCAACATTCGACTCGGTAATAATCAAATTAGCAATAAAAAATAACATTTTTATTGTAGATAAAAAAAATATAATGTTGACATATATTATCCCAGTTTCTGATAGCATTAATACTGTAAATATTCTTGACACAAATATTTCTATATTAATTAATTCAATAAATAAGCAATCAATGTAAATCTAAAAAATTAAAAAAAAATTATGTTACTTGTATTTAAAATTAAATTATACTTTTTTATTGTATTTTTATAAAAAAAAAAAAAAATAAAACAATCATCCCTTCTTTGTTCTGATCTGTATATAAACCACCGCCCCTTAGCAATATTAAAAAATAAAAATATAAAAATGAAGCTCTTCTTCCAGTTTTATCATATGAGGTTATTTTTTTTTTATTTTTTTTATTATTAGTTATTATTATTTTTTATTTTAATCTTGTACATACATGCTCATCCGCGTTTGCAATCTTGGCCACTTTGGTGGTCGATCCGATTGCTTATACTTCAGTCTGTTTTTTTTTTTTTTGAGCCACCACCCTTTTTTCTACTTCCATCAGTATATGATATTGTTTTTTTTTTATTAATTTTCCTTCCGCCCCCTGTGAGATAACTTACGCACGTACTGAATGTACTTTCAATCATATATACTGTTTATATCAGCCAGTTTCATTTCAAAGTTTAATTCAAACTTTCATTTTATTCTCTTTATAAATATGTACATATAAAGTTTTGAATTTATATTTATTAATATTACATTTATCGTCTTATTTTTATTATTTTAATTTTTTTTATAATGATTTTTGCAGTTTATTAAAATTATTGAGAATTAAGATCGCACACGCAATATGATTAATATCAAATATAATATATTAAAAGTAACTTTTTTTTTTTTTGGCGCCATATTGAGTTGATCATGTTTGTCGGTACTCTTTTGACCTCATGTTAATTAGTATTGGATCACTAGATTTAAATGAGCATCCCTTTTTTAATTTTTTAATTTTTTATTTCATTGATGAAACTTTTGGGTTTTTTTTTTTTTTTTTAAATATTTATCTGTATAGGATCAAATTTATTTGAATTTTTTTTGTTTTTTTTATTTTTTTTTTTTTTGTGTATATCTTTCTCTGTTTTGGGTGTGAGAAATAGCCTCTAGATGAGAGCACAAATGGCAAACCTATCATTACCCTACCACTGAAGATAATTCAATTTATTTTTATATATATTTATGAAACACGGAAGAAAATCGAAAGAGTTGACCAAAGTTATATATACAACTATTTAACAACAAACAAATATATTTTATAAATTTTATAATTTAATTTTTTATTACATTTTATTTCTTGACATTAAATGTCGGTGTTGGAAGAGCACAATCTTCAAGAAAACATCATGATGACGACCTCCATAACCACTCTATTCCACCAACAAGTTTTTCGCCATGATTTGCAAACTCCTCCTCTCAATATTTTTTTTTTCTTATTTTTATATTAACCAAAGAAATAAAAATAATAAAAAAAAAAATAATCACAAAGTTATACTGTTGATTACTTTGAATAAATAGAAAAAAAAATATATATATAATTTTATACTGATTAGAAAAAGCAGGACAATGTTCAATTGACATTTTTTTTTTTTTGTTCAGCTTAATTTATACTTTTTTTTTTCGGTATAAAATAAAAATAAAAAATATCATGGCACGTATGAATTGTCAGGGGTATCTATCACACCCACCACACTGTAAACTTTTAACATTTTCATCATTGTGAACAATGTTGCACACGTTGTAACCCCTCATGCAATATTGATGACCCACCACGAATCAATTGCTTCATGATAGCCTTCTCATATACCTTTCCCTTATTTTATTTTATTTATTTGAAAATCACCACCCTCTTATGGTACATTTACTGATCCTGTACTTTTTTTTTTTATATATATATTTCTTTTCATCCCTTATTTTTAAGCCTGATTACGAAGCAACTTGGAGCCACTGATTTTCAATTGATAAAAGTTGAATTTAAACTATTATTATATCTAAATTTCAATGAAATAAATATGGGTCTTGACATTCTTTACGTAATGAAGCTTTGATGAATTACGTGTATTTTATACTTATTATCATTTTATTTAGACTTAAAAAAAAAAAGATTGAGCTTTGAAAAGAAAGTTGAAGGATCATATGGTTTTGATAGCTCAATGATAAACCTACTACTAAAAAAATTTTAGGCTTTAAAAATATTATTAAACTTCAAATGATTCACTGATTTATGAACAAACACTGCAAATTTTATTCATAATTAATTTAAGGTTTTCTTGAACTTTGACGGAAACTTTGACCTCCACAATAGGGTCACTCTTTTAAAAATATGTCATTTTAGTCGAAAAATTTTTTTCTAAGTCGGAATCTAATGAAATTATAATTGAATTGGGTAAACAACACTGAAACACAATGTTTCCAAGCATTGTATAAATTATTTCTAATTATTTCAAGATTTTATCATCTTTTAACGCAAAATCTGGCGTCCGAACCAAAGTCAGTCTTTTGAAAATAGGGCATTTCAGCCAAAATAAATTTTTTTAAGTTGAAATTTCATGAGATTATAATTGAATTGAGTAATCAACCCTGAAAGACAATGTTTCCAAGCATTGGATAAATTATTTCCAGCTATTTGAAGTTTTCCTGGAACTTTGACGCAAACTCTGACCTTCAACTGAGAGTCGGTTTTGTGAAAATAGGGCGTTTCAGTCAAAATAAATTTTTCTGCCTTGAAATTTCATGAAATTATTATTGAATTAAGTAAACAACCATGAAAGACAATGTTTCTAAGCATTGTATAAATTATTTCTAGCTATCTGAAGTTTTCCTCGAACTTTGACGCAAACTCTGACATCCCGACCAAAGTCGGTTTTTTGAAAATAGGGCATTTTGGCTAAAATAAATTTTTCTAAGTTAAAATTTTATAAGATTATTATTGAAATGAGTAAACAACCCTAGAATACATTGTTTTCAAGCATTGTATAAAGTATTTCTGATTAATTTAAGATTTTCTTGAACTTTAAAGGAAACTCCGACCTCCAAACTAGGGTCAGTCTTCTAAAAATAGGCCATTTCAGTTAAAATAAATTTTTCTGCATTGAAATTTTAAAATTATTATTGAATTGAGTAAACAACACTGGAAGACAATGTTTTTAAGCAATGTATAAATTATTTCTAATTATTCCAAGATTTTCTCATGCTTCGACGCAAACTTCAACCTCTATAAATTAGAGTCAGTTTTATTAACGACAAAATCAATGGCAAGTGTTTTTTTCATATAAAAAAAAAATATCCTCACTAATACTTAAAAAAAAGAAATATTCATATTTAATGATTATAAATTCTCTATTTGTAACATATAATAATAATAATACACTTGACTTTTCCACGCTTTGATAATTTTCTATAAAAGAATTAAAAAAAAAAAAGAAATAATTTTAACTGTCGTTTTATTTATTATCTCTTGAATACTTAAGTACCGTATAAAATTAAAAAAAGATCAATTTTTTTTTCCGTTTTTTCAAATGCCTAAATATGTTTTTTAAAATAAAAAATTTATTCCTTTTTTTTTTCTTCTTTTTTGATTTAGGAGAGCGTGACGAAATTTTCTCTCTACTGACATTTGACGTATCTTCAACTTCTTGATGATATTGAAATGGAGAATCTTGGCATGAGGTCGCGTGTGAATAGAGAGAAGTGAAAAGGGTATATATATGTTGGGATAAATGTAAAGTGGATCGTAGAATATTTTTATTTTTTTTTTTCATTTTTGCTGAGTGTGGGTGTTCGCGGCAAGACAAAGAATTCTTTTCACGATATGGCGCCAAAGGTATTCTATCTTAGACGCCATATACAAAAATCCTTTTTTTTTTTAAATCCTCCAAAAGGAAAAAAAAATAACAACAACAACCATAACCTGCCAGACAATTATTCATAAAATATAAAAAAATTATTTATTTTCTCGCTAAACTTATTATGATTTTTGATTTATAGTATATCTTTATTTCTTTTATATATTATTTTTTATAAACATTATTGTTTCTCTCACCATCTGGTCGATGAGTCGAAATAAAAAAAAAATATAATAAGAACACATGAGCGTGTGTCATTTTGTCTTTTTCACACAGTACTATCAAGCACACAACGTCATCAACAGTCATTGAGCTACTATCTTTTAATAATTTATTAGCAAAATGTCGTACACAACGAGTCAATAGGGGACATTCCCCTTTTTGGTATATATATATACCAAATATATATATCTTGTGGTATATTATTGGTGTGAATATGTGTATTTAAAATTGAATATCAGAGATTGGTAAACTCACTGGGTGGTCCTTGACACGATCCTTGCTGATATTAATATTCTCTAATCAATTATTCAATATGTATACACAACAATCTCAAATTAATCATTAATCATTGGGTCAAAGATAAATAAAAATAAATATTTTTTATTTCAAATTAACACTTGTGTGTATATTACATGTGAATGACTGTTATTTCATTGAATATTTGTATAAATAATAATGACTTGCATATAGTCATCATTATAATATATTTATCCTTTTTTTTTTACTGACAAAAATTTAAACATGGAAAAATGTTTGATTTAATAATTTTTCATTTTTTTTTTTTTTATTTAAATTTCAAGAAAGTATTGGATCTTTTTTGGGTGTATTATTTAAAACAAATTCCAAATTGTTTATTACTATTTTTTTTTTTTAATTTAAGGGTAGTTTTTGATAAAATTTTGAATGTTAAAAAAATTAATTTTGAATATTTAAAAAGACGAAATTATTTATTCAAGTTTTTAATTGACAATTTTAAAATTTTTTTATTGAAAATATATAATTTATTTATGAAATTAAATAATTTAATATTTTTTATTTTAAATAATATTTATTATGTTTTTTGAGTATGCAATTGGGTTGACAAAGTTGGACATAAACATTGGTCTCAATTCCCCGATTTAATCAAATACTAAACACCGGAGATTTAATCAAGCCACAAAGTGAAATTCACTCACTCATTCGAGGGTTGTGTATATACATTTGCACCCTTAGTTTTATATTTACTACTAAATGTATAACTACACACACACATTCACATATATTTATATATATAAATGCATACATAAACAATCTCGAGAAGGTAATATAATCACAACATAAATGGGGTGACTATGTTATTTATAGACACTTTATTTTCAACGTAGTTTGAATGTCAACTTCAATGTCATGATTCGTTCATTGACTTATATACCCAAATTCAACCCTGATTAAAGTATTTTATATATTTTCTCATTACTTTTTATATTTTCATTATAAAAAAGAAAATTTAATTTAAAAAATAAACAAAATTAATTTTTTTATTTTATATTTAAAAATACAAATTTTATAAATGAATATTATTTTAAATAATTTTTACATAAACACGCAATATTTCATGACAATATTAATATAAAAAAAAAAAATAAAATTTTTTTATTATTTATATATAAAATATATTGCAGTTTATACATATGTATTTATATTTTAACTTTTCAAAAATACAAAAAGTGTAAATTCATATTGTCACGCATAAAAGTGTCAAAAACCACAGAAAAAAAAAAAATTACAAAGAGATAATAAATATTAATAATAATTTGAGGTAAAAGAATAAAAAAAAAAAAAAAAAAATACAAAATTATATTTAGTTAATTGAATACTTGTCAAATGACAAAGGACTGGCTTTTTTTTTTTTTTTTCATGAAAAATTTATATCAACAATATCGTGCTAAATATTATTATCGATATGAAGTTTATTATTATTTTGGATGTGACACTGTTTTGTCAGTGCTATAACAAACGGATGTATAAATATATAGGGAGGAATAAAATAAAAAATAATAAAACTTGAGCTATATATGACAACGTCTGACGCATTTTTTTTTTTTATATATATTTTACGCCCATACGACTAGCATCAGCAATAATTTTCGCGGTTAGAAAAAAAAATTTACCCTATGATTTTCCGCGACAATGAGGGAGGAATAACACGATGTTGCAAAAAAAAAATGTTACCACCTACTCTTGTCCATATATATGAAAGCTACATCAGGTTTTTACAATCAGTGATGACACGTTCAAATTTTTAATGTTAACATTTTTTTATTTTTTTGCTTTTATAATATTTTTTTTTTTTTTTTTTTGTAACAAACCATGTGATACTTGATTGTGTTGAATATGTATATTCTCTTTGAATGACATACTGAAATTATATTTGACGATCAAAAGAAGGTGGAGTCGGAAAATCGTTTGATAACAGAACCAAGTTGACAGTAATTTATATTTCCATAGTATTTTTTTTTTAATTTTTTTTTTCGTACTTTGATTTATCAAAGCTAAAAAAAAATTGACACTTTGAAACTGAATGGACAATCGATTAAACGAGAATAAAAATTGTCGATTAAAATTAATTTATTTTGTTATTTTTAAATTATATAATTTTTTTTTTTTAAATTGATGATAATTTACCAGGTGAATATATTTTTTTTTCATGTCATTTTACTATTAGTTTTTCCATGAATTTTTTTAATCTTAAAAAACTAAAAAACGTCACAAATTTTCATGTCAAAACTGTTTGAAAAATAAAATAGATAATTGCTTTTGATGGACTGGTTGTTAGATTGTCATCTTTTTTTTTTTTTTGGGATAATAATAATCTGTTTGGAAATAAAAAAAAATAGTTTATTAATTATTAACTATTCGTTGTTATTTTTATAAAAATAATTTTTAAATAAATTTAAAATATACAAGCCTCAGGTAAATTTTTTGTTGGTAATTTTTTGTATATTTATTAAAACTTGCATTGGTTAAATCTCCGCCTTTTAAATTTTTAATTTACAATAAATATATTTTACAAAACGATATAATTACTCCATTCAGTTAAATATATATGTACAACGATTAATGTTCAAAATATTCTTGGCACTTTTGTTAACATCAGCCTCTGGGGATTAGCAAAAAAAAAAAATCAAATAAATATTCCATATATTTTTTTTTTTTTATAACCAACTTATTCAACCTGATAATTAAACAATTAAAATGTCCAGCTGAATTTTCATTTGATGTTTTTAAAACATAAAAATCAAACATCACTTAAAATTAAATTTATTTTATTTATCAAAAATTATTATTTAATTTTTATTTAATTTATTTGTATATAACAATTTGAAAATTTAAATAAAATTTTAAATATTTATATAAATATTGTTGTAAAATAAAAATAAAATACTTGGTAAAATTTAAAAAAAAATAAAATAATAAAAAGAAAAAAAAGATAAACCAAAGATTAGAATCTTCTTGATATTTTTTTAAACTCAGTTGATGAGTTGGACAGATCACGAGTATAAGGGTTGCTTAATTCCAGTAATCTTCACGTCACTCTGGCTTCTGAGGTGAGTCTGCTGTTGCTTCTGATGAACAATACAACAGGATAAATTACTTCAATCTATATGTATTATAATAAAATACATAGTGAATTAAAAATTCAAGGTAAATCGAATAATAACGTGTACAATAATCAATGCCTTATGATCACGTGGATAAATTCAATGAAAATAAAAATATTACCAAGGGTTTATTGTTGTTTAAATTTATTTTTATTTACTAAAAAAATTCAACAATTCAATAATTACAATCTGTAGTTCAACAAGGTGGATCAACAGTATCAACCAAAATAAAATGTAACAATTTTTTATTCATTCAAAATAATTTTTTTCATTCAAAATAAAAAATAATTTGAATATGTTCATTGATTTTCATATGTTTGTTATTGTCAATAAATTTATAAAATATAATTCTTTAATAATTTACTTGCACCTGCACATATTATGTACACCTGCATTGAAATATTTTTTAATATAATAATTTTACATATGGAGTATATATTTTTTGGCAAATTTACAGAGTCAAGATGTTGATCAAATATGAAATAATAGAATAACATAATGAAAGTGAAAACAAAAATATATAAAAATAAAAAAAAACAATCAAATAAAAGTGAAAAGAATTGTAACAAGTTTGTGAATCCGTGCATAAAGATTTTTGTTAGGGCACATATCCGGTTACTGAATTTCCTGTCAGGTGGAATATGGAAAAAGATAGTAAAATTTATACATAATGTGGTTTTTTTTTAAAAAAAAATGTATTTCTTCTTGTCTGTCTTCCGATGTATTATTCTAAGGCCATTGTTTTTTTTGTTTTTGTATATTTTTTTTTATCTTTTTTTTTTGGCATAGTTACTGATGAATCTTGATACATTATGATGAGGTACATATTCATATAAGAAATTAGTTCCTGTGTTTGTGTAATTAGCCATTCAATAAAATGATAAATAATCTCAAATAAATTCATAAATATTTATTAATTCATTAGTTATCATCTACTTACAAAGCTGAAAATTGTTGGGAAAATTTACATTCAATAGACAACAAATTAGTAGATCATTCAAAGTTTGATAATATTTTTTAAAAGTTAAAGTTTATGTGCATAATAAAATTATCAATGCAACATTATAAAATTTATTTAAAAAAAAAAAAAATATTGTGACATTTTAAAAAGATATTTTTGAATGACAATTGTGTTTTTGTCTTTGCTGTCGTTGTGAATGAAGTAAATTTGTTTTGATGATGGGCGTGGTGGGTAGACTCAAGATGCCATGATTTTTATATAAATTATTTATCATAAATAAGTGCGCAAATAATTTAAATTATTTTTATTATTATTAATACTACATTGTAAGTAAATTATATTGAGGTTTACGCAACATTGATCACGTTCACCATTGAACAATCATTTTTAAAAATATACATTTGTATTTGTACAAGTACCCACAATATATGTATGCACTTTTATATATACATATTTGCAGATCGAGTACTTTACCTTTCAGTCAATTTACAAAACTTTTTGGAATATCGTTGCGACGTGTCTCGTTGCACTTTTGGTTGTATTATTACAGGTTTATATAACTACCAAAGTTAACTTTTCATTGCGGATGCTGATGGGCGGTAACGCATGACGAGATTTATAATTTTAACTTCACAACAGTTGTAGAATAAAAAAACAAAAAAAAATAAAAATTAAAAAACATTTTCCATATGTACATGTTATACACATATTAAAATTTTCAGTCAAATAATTCTTATTTATATTTTTAAATGTAATTAAAATTTTAAATTAAAATTTTATAATTATAAATTATTATTTGTTTATTAAAATTTCAGATAAATGTATTTTTTTTTTTTTTTCAACAAAAATACATATTACTTAATTTTTAAAAAAATATTTTTATTTAATTTATTAAATTTTCAGTTGAATAATTATAATTTTATTAATAAAAATAAATTTTTTTCTGTTAAATTTTTTAAATATTTTATCAATCCACCTACACAAATAAAAATAGTAAAACTGGTTATATTCTTGTATATATCAAATAAATATATATATTGAATTCAATGGGTGTACCAATATTAATAAATAAAATAAAATAAAAAAATAGACAAACGAATATTTTAAATCAAGACACCCACGCAAGAGAAAATTTACAATAAAAAAAAAAAAAAAAAAAGGAAGAATATCAAAATAAAAAAAAATCAAGATTCTTATCGAATCAAATATACGACGTATTATATTTGCAATATATAAAAATAAAAATTTCTTGGTACTTTGTGATAGTAAGTTCTTCACTCATCATTGTGGGCGCACGCGCTTCTTTTATCGAGATTAAATATTTTTATTATTATTATTTTTTATATCACAATATATACACACAAGTCCTCTGGCATATTAAAACTTTTTTTTTTTTTTAATACATAATATTTTTTTATTTTTAATAAATATTTTGTATACGCCTTCCAGCAATTTCCATTTGTCTCTTTAGTTGAATCGCTTTAACGTATAAACACAAATACGTGGGCGAAAATTACTGTACGTTAAATCAATGTGTCAGCAAATAAAATTATTTAAAAAAATTATAAATTTATAAAAAAAATAAAATATCATATTATAATAATAATAATTATATTTTTTTATAGCTCGATGAGATTGTCATTTAAAATAAAATTAATTTTATATTTGATGTGAACCACATGGATCTCCTGGAGTGATCACATACAGTGACGTTAATATTTATTGTATGATTGCTTACAAATCATTGATTAAATATGTCCAAATGTATATAAGTTATGACAGAATGATGACTTGTCTAATGTTTACTAAACACCTGCACATACCTTGTCTTATCAATCTTTAATTTTTTTTTTCTTTTAAACATTTAATACGCCACTGATGATATTTATACCCCTGCTGTTATATAATTTTATTTATGTTTTTTTTAATACTAAAATCTATATTTAACACTCATAGATGCATTGATTTTTGCGCCATATTTATTCCACCTCAATGATGACGATGGTGATGATGCTGCTGATGATGATGATGATACGTCAACATGAAACAGCTTCAATCACATTGGGTGGTCTCTTTGGTTTATATGTTTATGTATATATATATATAATACGCATGTATATATGTATTTAAATAAATTTTTTTTGTAGAGTTTGTGATATAAATCCTTTGATTTACAAGACTTGTATGTTCACATATCATATGAGACGTACAATGTAACATATATAGGCACGCGTGAGTATCACGATGGGACGTCAATTTTTGTTGCCTGTGGCGTTTTAAAAATGCTAAAACCCATTGTTAAATACACTCAATAATCCGTTAGTGATTCTTTTCATCAATCATCAATGCACCTTTTGAAATAACCATTTGGTTTTTTACTTTTTTTTTTTCACATACTTTTTTTGTAAGGTGTAAAATACCTGTAAAATAATAAATCAGGTGAAAAGAAAAAAAAGGTTTCACATGAATTTTGAAAAAAAATTTTAATAACATAATTAATTTATGATGAAATGAAACAAAACTAGCATATTTGTATCCATCTGGAATAAATTATTTTTAATATAAAAAATTATATTTTTTTGAAAAAGCCACTGGAATCAAAGTACAGGAAAAATTATTTTTTGAATTAAATCACTGGTGTCAGGCAAGATGACAAACTTGTCAAATGAGCTTGCAGAAAAATATAAATAAATTATCATTGAGCTTTTTTTATTTATACATATAATTTTTTATACAATTTGAGTAAATATTTAATAATAAAATTGATATAGAATTATTTATTTAAAAATTTTATAGAGAAGAAAGGAAAGTTTTGTTATTTAGGAGCAACTTTTAGTTTAAGCTTGAGATTCAAGAGGGAAGTTTTGATATATCTTATATGTTTTGCGAATAAACGCACAATCTATCTGACTCTTTTATTTTTTTTATTTTATTTTATTTTTTTTATCTTTTTTTTTTTATATTTACTTCGTGCTCGATCTTAACCCGCGAGAAGGCGTGGTTGAGAGACGCGCGACGTCCATTTGTCTCGAGCGCCTCCCGCACCAGAAACGCCCTCACATCCCACGGGCATCGATCACGTCTTCCTTGTTTTATATATCCAGAGACGATATTCCACTGGGTGAATTTTTTCAAACCACACCATTTCCGTAATATGTTTTATACATTAAAATAAAAGTCATTTCATCTCTTAAAAAATAAAAGTAAAAAAATTCTAGATAAATTTTATTTTAAAAAAAAAATTATTAATTAATTTTTTAAATGAATATTTAATTAATTATTTTTATGTTTTATGTTTCAGACGGTAAGTCAATTCTACTCTCACAATATTTGGATAAATATTAAATGTCGATTTCGGGGATAAAAAAATATATTGATTAAGGATTTGAGGTAAAAAAATTATTCAAACTAAAAAGCTTTGCCTGTGGATACAAGGAGCCAGAGTCATTTTTGTGAAAATATAACATTTTGGTGGAAATAAATTTTTCTAAGTCAAATTTTCATCGTATTATGATTGAATTTAGTCAATACCAATGAAAGACGTTGTTTCGAAACATGAAATAAATTATTTTCATTCGTTTTTAAATTTTATTGGACTTTGACGCTAACTCTTACCTCCAAGTTAGAGTCATCTTTTCGAAAATAACGCATTTTGGTCAAAATAAATTTTTCTCGGTTAAAATAATGAAATATTATGATTGAATTTAGTCAACAACAATGAAAGACGTTGTTTAGAAGCATAAAATGAATTATTTCTATTCATTTCCAAATTTTATTGGACTTTGAAGATATCTTCTACCTCCGACTTAGAGTCATCTTTGTGAAAATGAGGCATTTTCGTCAAAATAAATTTTTCTCGGTTTAAATATTGAAATATTATGATTCAATTTAGTTAACAACAATGAAAGACGTTGTTTAGAAGCATAAAATAAATTATTTCTATTCATTTTGAAATTTTATGCGACTTTGAAAATATTTTCTACCTCCGACTTAGAGACGTCTTTTTGAAAGTGAGACATTTTCGTTAAAATAAATTTTTCTCGGTTGAAATATTAAAATATTATGATTGAATTTTATTAGCAACAATGGAAGACGTTGTTTAGAAGCATCAAATAAATTATTTCTATTCATTTTCAAATTTTATTGGACTTTGAATATATCTACTACCTCCGACTTAGAGTCATCTTTGTGAAAATGAGGCATTTTCGTCAAAATAAATTTTTCTCGGTTTAAATATTGAAATATTATGATTCAATTTAGTTAACAACAATGAAAGACGTTGTTTAGAAGCATAAAATAAATTATTTCTATTCATTTTGAAATTTTATGCGACTTTGAAAATATTTTCTACCTCCGACTTAGAGACGTCTTTTTGAAAGTGAGACATTTTCGTTAAAATAAATTTTTCTCGGTTGAAATATTAAAATATTATGATTGAATTTTATTAGCAACAATGGAAGACGTTGTTTAGAAGCATAAAATAAATTATTTCTATTCATTTTCAAATTTTATTGGACTTTGAAGATATCTACTACCTCCGACATAGAGTCATCTTTGTGAAAATGAGGCATTTTCGTCAAAATAAATTTTTCTCGGTTTAAATATTGAAATATTATGATTCAATTTAGTTAACAACAATGAAAGACGTTGTTTAAAAGCATAAAATAAATTATTTCTATTCATTTTGAAATTTTATGCGACTTTGAAAATATTTTCTACCTCCGACTTAGAGACGTCTTTTTGAAAGTGAGACATTTTCGTTAAAATAAATTTTTCTCGGTTGAAATATTAAAATATTATGATTGAATTCTATTAACAACAATGGAAGACGTTGTTTAGAAGCATAAAATGAATTATTTCTATTCATTTTCAAATTTTATTGGACTTCGAAGATATCTACTACCTCCGACATAGAGTCATCTTTGTGAAAATGAGGCATTTTCGTCAAAATAAATTTTTCTCGGTTGAAATATTAAAATATTATGATTGAATTTAGTCAATAACAATGGAAGACGTTGTTTAGAAGCATAAAATAAGTTATTTCTATTTATTTCCAAATTTTATTGGACTTTGAAGATATCTACTACCTCCGACATAGAGTCATCTTTGTGAAAATGAGGCATTTTCGTCAAAATAAATTTTTCTCGGTTGAAATATTAAAATATTATGATTGAATTTAGTCAATAACAATGGAAGACGTTGTTTAGAAGCATAAAATAAGTTATTTCTATTTATTTCCAAATTTTATTGGACTTTGAATATATCTACTACCTCCGACTTAGAGTCATCTTTGTGAAAATGAGGCATTTTCGTTAAAATAAATTTTTCTCGGTTAAAATATTGAAATATTATGATTGAATTTAGTCAACAACAATGAAAGACGTTGTTTGAAAGCATAAAATAAGTTATTTCTATTCATTTCCAAATTTTATGCGACTTTGAATATATCTACTACCTCCGACTTAGAGTCATCTTTGTGAAAATGAGGCATTTTCGTCAAAATAAATTTTTCTCGGTTTAAATATTAAAATATCATGATTGAATTTAGTCAACAACAATGGAAGACGTTGTTCACAACTATTAAATAAATTATTTCTGACGATAATGAAACTTTATTGGACTTTGACGCTAACTTTTACCTTCGACTTAAAGACAAAATTAAAAAAAACATTAAACTATTTATTTTCCAATTTAGTCAATTTATTATTTATGAATAAAAAATAAAATACTAAAATCACCAAATATAAATATTAATATTTAATAAATGTAAAAAAAATTATTGCTCATTTAATTCAAGTTATTTATATTTTTTAAAAATTATTTCAAAATAAAAAATAAAATATAAATGAAACCTTCTCAGGACTCAATTTCATGGTATAGGTATATATCAGACGACAGGATCAATGAGAGCAAAACAAATGTCTACATATAGCAACATGCCAATGTAAAATGATAACACAATCCGATTTAATCATATAAATTTTTCTAGCTCCGGGGGATAATTAATGATTGCACGGTAAATTTATGTATGCCCACACGTAAAAAATTTATTCCACATATTATACACAAATAAAACTATTTTAAATTTTAATTTTAATAATAAATTTTTTATTATTAATTTTATGTATATATTTAGTTTCTTAATAAAAAATAATATGCATAAATATTATAGTCAATTGAATGCATCAGTGCATGATAAATGAAACACAATATATCAACTTAAATATCTCAGTAATATTTCTTTTGTTGTTTTTTTTTTTATCTAGACAATAATTTCGATTTATATGGATAATATTTAACAACATAAATATGTATAAAAAAATTGTGTGAATATTTTAATTATACCAGTAATTATTTACAATCTATTATTTCCTCATTAAACGGTCATTAGCTTCTTCATAAATATTCAACTTATCTTTTGATTCACTCGTATATTTATTTTTATAATTATTTACAAAATTATTAATAAATATTTTTTTTATTCATAAAAATAAATACGTTTGTTTTTATTAAATATTATTTGATGTGAGCCATTAGTTTTGAAATATTCATAAATATATTAAGCCAAGCATGCAAGTGATTTTATCTTCAAACTTTTGGCACACACGTAAGAAAATTTCACATCATCATCAAAATTATTTATATTTAATGATGATGATTTTTTTATTTTTTTTCTCAAAAAGATTTTATAACTTCTGGCAGTGTTGAATGATGATCCACTTGATAAAAATTTGAGCAAAAAAAAAAAAATAGTTGATGATTATTTCATTTCAAATTTCAATTATTTATAAAAAATTTTTTGCAAATATATTTTTCTCTCAATTTATTAATGCAATAATGCTTATTAATTTTTTTTTTTCATTTCGTTATAGTTGGAATAATCGATCAATTCAATTGATAATAACTACAATCATGATAATAAAAAATTTGCTACCATTTTTGAGGTCATCATTTACCACTTAATAGCAGCTGTACTTGCGATAATCATCAAAATAAGAATACAGCTGTCTGTTATCAGAAAAATAAATAATAAAAAATAATAACAACAACATTTAAATTATTTTAAAATGACCATATAAATATGAGCCAAATAATCTTCATGATCACAATGACCTTTATAAAAAATATTCCGTAGAAAAATATTGATCAATCATAAATAAATTTCTAAATCTATTGTTTTTTTTTTTGAATCATCAATGTAGTTTCTCATCCATTGATAATTTTTTTTTCCCACGTTAAACTAGCCCTGAAGCTCTTTTACTTAAAAATAAAATATATATTTTCGCATAAGAAAACTGAATCATATATATAATTTAGTGATTCAACGTCAAAATATACTTGTATATTTATTGGGGTAGTTTGGACACATACAAATGTTGGTAACCCTCGTCATTCACTATATACGTTTGTTTTAATGTAAAAAAATAATAATAAAAAAAAAAGACAAGTTAAAGGTTAAACAAAAAAAATAAATAAATAAATAACAAAGTTGAAGAATGAGAAGACTAAAAATTTCTTCAGGTCATGGAGTTGCAATTTTTGTGCGCAGCCCTTCAGGCCAGAGGCCTTGTCTATGCAAGAAGAGCCGCATATAATAATCTTCACAACTTTGAAAGGTGTTATTAAAGAGAATGTTAACTTTTTTATTTTTATTTATTTTTTTTTATCTCACTTTATATATTACTTTCAAGTTTTTAATATTTTTACAATTGTATATTATTTTTTTATTCAAACAAAAATTATATTTAGCAGAAATTTATTTTTAAAAATCATTAAATTACTTGCGATAATTGGAACTTCTGTACAACAGTGTAATAATATAATGATAATTTTCATATAATACAAATATAATAACAAATTTAAATAATTTTTTATATTTTTACAAAATATATATACATATATGAGTTTAAATAAGCAAAAGGTTAAATAGTAAAGTATTTTTCTTCTCACTTGTTAAAGAAAATATCAGCAGCTACGATCATCATTATATAATTTTAAAAAAAAAAAAAAAAAAACATTTTTAAACCGACCAAGCATTGTATTTAACATGCTATACGTTAAATTAAAAAATATATTTTATTTATTTTATCTATGTGTATATTAAATTAACATAGTAATTTTATAAAAAAATTTACAAAATAATTATAACTTTTAATCACTGACAATCATCATTCAGTCTCATTTCAACCATTTAATTAATTTTACAATTAAATAAAAAAAAAAATAATTTAAATATATTTAAACAATTAAAAATATATCAAAATATAAATTTATAATAAAAACAATATTACTTTGAGGATTTTAAAAATGTTTTTTTAAATATCTAGCCACAAATAAACTGTTTTAAAAAAATAATATTTCTCTAGCATTTCATAATACATTACATATACATATGACGTTTGTGGTTCAACCCAACAATTAAAAATCTTCCTTGAATACAGACAGGGTCTATCATTATTGTTGAGTTATCGTTTCTCGACGAGAAAATTATTCGCAAGTATAACAAAATTATGGGCGTGTTATATTGCTGCCGATGTGCCACTCTTATAGTCATGAGACTGGCAACGTGTTGCATTTGTAAATGTGTAAAAAAATATTATTAAAAATAATAATTTAACATAATTTTTTTAAAATACATCAATAATATTATTTAAATGATAAATAAAAATTAGTGACAATGAACAATTGGTATATATTATTAGCTATATATATTATAACAATGACAATGATATGATTACTTTGAATAATCCATCAGTAGTACCGTTTGGTTGGTCTCATTTCAAATCATTCAAGTGTATCCATTTATGAATGACTCAATGTATCATCTATGAATGAGGCGTGTGACCACACGCATATTAGACACTTTGACTTGATTATTTGCCAGTTGAATAATTTTTTATTTCAATTGATTTGAATATAATACTGATGATAATGATTCTAACGGAAATAATGCAATTGGTTGATGGTTTTTTTTTTGGCCTCAAGCTATATATTATGATACTAAAATATTCACAATTATTATTTTTTTGTTTACGATACTTTAATCGATAAAATTATTATTTTTTTATTGACTTGTGTCATGTTTATCATTTTTTATTTATTTATTTATTATATATTAAATTAATATAAAAATTATTTATACAAAAGGTCAACTACTTTTCATCCGGTTTATAATATTGTTAACATTTTTATTGAAATTAAATATTTATATATTTTAAATATAACTCAAAATGAAAGTTAATTTTTTATAAAATATTCAAGCGCCATATATAAATTCTTGTCTATGTAAATTTTTAGATAAAATTCATACGTGAATGTAATAATATTATGATGATATTACCAGCTGCTAACACACTGTCTAAATTACTATTTAATAGCGACACACATTATTAAATTGTACAATAATGTATGTATATAAACGTCTTGTGTATATATCTTATTATTATATATACAAATTTAGTTATGTTGAAATGACCTATGAATGTTGTTTGGTGTATATATATAATGAAAACCAAGAAATCAGTCATTTTCATAACATGCGTATCATATTCATGCATGCAGAACTGATTGTTTTTTATTATTTAAATATTTAAATAATTTTTTTTTGTAATTTAAAATAAAAAAATACAAATATTATAAAAGAGGAAAATAAATATTTTTTATTTTTTTTTTTTATAAATTTTCTTTGATGTAGAATAAAATTTGATGAGTTTTATATAATTTTTGTTATAAAATTTATTTAATATATATTTTTTATGTAGGGGTTGTTGAACACTTTGTTTTTGAATGAGTAAATTAAATTTGTATGTGAATTGTACAATTGAATTTTGTTGATAGAGACAGAATGAATATGTGTATTTTGTCAATGTGAACACTGAGTGTTCTGATGACAGGACCGACAGGCAATAATTATTACAGAACTACGAATCACAATTACAGGCCAACATTCGTACTTGGTATATATGTTAAAAGTTTAATATGATGATTTGCTGATGTACAATAGTATATGTACCTCATGAATTTTATACAAATACAATTGTCAATTTACTCAGTGTGTAGTTTATTTATACCCTCATTTACTGACCAATACAAATTTAGATAAATTCATTTGCTAATTTACATTATTTTTATTAAAAATTTATATCGAATTTTCAGTAAATTTTTATAACATTAATTTAATATTTTTTAAATTACTTTTATTTATTTATTTATGTATTTTTGTGTTTTTAAATTTGGATAAAATATTTTGATATAAATTGATATACAAAATAGTAAAATAAAAAAATATTTATATATACTTTAAAAGTTTTTGTATATTATCGTTGAGAATTTAGTGGTTGAGGGGTTGATGCCAGGAAAGACGTCATGTTATTTTCCAAAAACATGGAGAAAAAAAATATATATATCTATAAAAAAAAGAGGAAAATAGTAGATAAAATTTACGACTATTGACTTCCGGTAGTCGCGAACATTATTGAGATTAACTTCTCGCTTCAAGTTCCGATGTGAAATAGTTTTTCGATAGTGATTATTTGGGGGAATAAAAAATTATTTGAAATAAATTTATTGTTAAACTTGAAGAAAAAAATAATGTATTTATAAAAAAATAAGTAAAAAAAAAATTTTTATTTTATTTATTTTTCAACAGTTAGTTTATAATTTAAACTGATAATTTTATTAATATTACACTGCAATGAAATTTTGAAATATGATTTTAAATATTTCCTCTTTGTATTTTTATTTTTTATTTAAAAAAAATACTGTTGGATGAAATACTGTAATTGGAATATTTTGAATAAGTACTTGTGTAACAATAGAAGGTTTTTAAAATAAAATATAAAAAATAAAAAATATATATACCTGATTGTTATTTTTACGAGCAAATCATTTAAAATAAACGAGTAACGAGTTGGATGAGCATTTTAGTGATAATTGGAGCTTCAAAAGTAACAAGTTATATTATTTTAAAAAAAATTTTTTTATATATTTATTTATTTGTTATATATATTAATGTAAATATGCATATTACCATTAAATTTTTATACAAATATTAAATTTATTTATCTGATTATAGACAAGCATAACAACAATTTTTTTTTTTAAATATTTATACTTTTATTTAATTTTTTTCTTTTATTATTTTCATTTTACTTAAAATATGATGTAGTTAATTTGATAATATGTATGTTGAAAACCTTCAATTTTATAATAAAATATAAATTTTAAATAAAAATTTATGTAAAATTGTTTTTTTTTTTTTAAATAAATTTTTATATTTTAATTATTTAAATTATACATTAAAATTATTTATTTTTATTGTTATTTAATTAGTTTTATTTATTATAAATTAAAATATTTTCTTAAATAATTATACACAAATTATTAAATTATTGTTTTGTATTTATCGGTTTTTTAAATCAAGTTATTATCAAGTAAAAATAATTAAAAATTTATAAACAAAAGATTCATATTGTCACATAAATATACATCATGCAGATTTATTTTTTGAAAAATAAAAAATGCTTCAATGTATATATTTATATATTGTAAATAGTAAAAAATTCGTGGGCAATAAAATGATCCTTTGTGTACATGAGTCTTGATGATTTATCAGTTGGATAAATGATACAAAATGATTCTCAATAATAAATCTCTCCACCCACATATTCTTCATAATATGCCTTGGGTCACAATCGATATCTCAACTTGCAAATCTATGCAAATAATATAATATAATAATATAAATTATGACAATAAAAAAATATTATTATATATCGTTGTTTCAATAACAAAAGATAATTTTAAAATACCTTGAAATTAAAATGACAAAGATTTATCTGAAGCTCATGTATATCACCAACTATTTTCAGCATCAAAAATGAATTAACAAAATTGTTGATTGTCAATTCTACGACTTTCGATATGTCTAAAATTTTTATACTAATAACAAGTCAATTGGGTGATTTGCTATTTCATATCAAATGATCTAGACGTTGAAAATTTTCCAAAAAATTACAGAATGTTGCTTTTTTGACACAAAAAAAAAATTAAAATTCAAAAAAAATAAAAAATCTAAATTATTTTCACTAGGCAATGCAATGATGCATTATTATTTTTTATTTTAAAAATTTATTTATATTTTATTTTGACAAAGAGCATGTTAAATATTAGTCGGCACTTTTGTAAATTGAGGGTCAGTTTATTCGTAAATTTGAATCGTTTTCTCAATGATTCATCCAGATAATGGAGACGAATCGGCCATAACTTTTCTTCATCGTAACATGCTCTTCACTAAGTTTGTATATTTTTTTTTTTTGCATCCATTTCTTTTTTCTTCTCACACACAATCTTATATGTATAGATTTTTTTTTCTTAAATTTTTTCTCATTTTATAAATTGTATTCTCATTTTATCTTTCTTCACAAACTAAATATACCAATTTTTTTTTTCTCACTTATATTTATTTCCCAATATATTTTTTTTTAAGAGCGAGTGCATTATTGCACGTGTTTTAAATTTAACAAGTGATCGTTCACGTTTTTTTTCAAATAAAAAAAATATAAAATTGCAATAAAAAATAAAATGATTTTGATCTCGTCTCCGTATTATGAACTTTCTTTGAATTGTTATCGATCGAGTCAAGTGGTAAGGATAAAATCATGCTATATACAGCAAAAAAAAAAAAAAGATAATAAAAAAATAATTTTTTTAAATAAAAAAAGTGATTGCACGCCGAGGCATCACTGGATAATGAGACGCAATTTCTGGGCTCTTTGCTTTCGAGTGGTTTCACACCTTACGGGGTCTTCTTAACATGGTTTACAATATAAAATATATAAATGCATATACATCTTAGCTACATGAACTTTTTATTTCATTTTTTTCTACAGTTTGTGTACAGTGCAGTATTGATGCAAAGGGTTAACTTGATAACCACGTGGTAATATTTTGAACTGTTGACCAAGAAATTGTTGTTATTGTTATTGTTATTTTGTTATATATGTACATTGAAAAAATATTATTATGTTCAATATGAGCTAAGAGTTAAAAAAAGTGTTATAAAAATAAAATAAATATTTTTTTCACGTTTCAAATTTAAAAACCACGTACTGTATATATATTGGCACAAGTTTATATATATTATATTTACCACAATTTTAACACCACAGTACTTATGTATTTTGTATATTTATTATTATACTTATTTTCACCTTTTTCACAAGACAAACTTCACGTCAATTTTATGAGAAGATATATACATTAACAGATTGCTTCAATCTTTAAATAAAAATAAATAAAAATAAATAAAATTACTTTTTTTTAGAAATTATTTGAAAAAAAAAATATATTTATTTATTTTAATATATAAATTTGAGATAAAAATTAAAAAAAAAAAAAATTCAAAACTTCATGTTTAAATTATTATTGTTATTTTATTTTATTTATGATATTGAAAAAAATATCAAGTAGCTACTTCAGCCACCTTTTTATAATAGTGAGAATTTTAGTAGATCGATTTGTTAAAATTTAACCACCCATTGAGCATTGACAAAATGCCAGATTTTAAGGTGTCTGTATATTGCGTCGGGTTATCTCTCAGCATGTGATCACAGTGGGTAATTTTTTATATACATTTATTGATATATATATATATATATATATTTTTCACCCTGAATATTTCATTTTTATCACCCGCTGATTTACTGTATGATATCCCCTATGAAACTGTAAATAATATTAAAATATACTTGTTCAAAAAAAAAAAAAAAAAAAAACCACATATATTTTCCAATTTTCCCATAAAATTTTGTATTTTATTTTTTCTCTTGTTTAATTTTAATTGAAAAATATATATATATTTTTTAAAATCCATTTAAATAACAGATAAGAAAATAATTTTATTTATATTGCATGTCGAAGCTTTTTTTTGCAATTAACTTTGTAATTAACTTGGCACACTGCCGGGACATGTAGCTCGATAAGCTAACGATAAAGAGGTACATTAACAAACCACGTATGTATTTAATCAACTTGTATAAAAAAAAAATTAAAAAAAAATTAAATTCTTTTTCTATAAATTTAGTTAAACAACTTGCTATTCAAAAATTTAAAACAACCTATAAAATTGTATTTTTACTTGTTAAATATTTTTATATATCTTTAAAACCACTTAACCAACAAAAAAAAAAAATAAAAATACACTTGATCAATTAATTTTGGTGCAATGCAGTAGTTTATAATATCTTTTTTTTTTTATTTATCACTGTTAAAATATTGAGTTTAACAGTATCAAATTTAGTCTTGTACATGTAACAAGATAAAATATAAAATATTGGATATTAGTTAAGATTAACTTTTGCACCATCTCACGTATCCATTAATATTTTTTATTTTTTAAATATAATTTTTATATATTTTTTTTATTTTTAATATATGAAAACAGGCTCTCATGCAACTCGAATGAAGAGATTCTATCCCAGAGATAACAACATCAATTCACAAGGTGCGTTACGATAAATTAGAAAATTAAATTCTTGAATCTTTCACATATATATTAATAAAGTGGAATATTTTCTCTAATAAGACTACATTAACAAAAAATCATTTATTTTTTCATATTTTTCAAGAAAATTTTTATATAAAAAAATTAATTAATTTTTTATTTTTTGTTTTTTTTTTTGTGCTTTAAGGATAATTTAAAAAAAAAAAAAATTGATGTAAAATTAAGCGACATGGTATCTTGAAGAATACATCAATAAATATTTTATAAATTTATATTGGCATCAAAAAAAAAAAAAAATAGCCTGAGGAGTGGGTGGATGATTTAATCTGAAAAGTAAGGGCCAACATGATATTTTTTTTTTTCAAATTTTTTTTACCAAGAATATAAAATAAAAAATAAAAAAAAAAGGGTTGATATTTTAATATACTTATATGAGGAGCGTGATGCTTGAACATCTATCTACTTTTATTTCAACCCTTTGTGCGTGTACATGTACAATTTTGCATACGGAAATCACGATGCATCTTCTTTGGTTGTAAAAAAAGAAAAAAAGAAAATAATAAAAAATTAAAACAGACTAACAATCCAATCGTTTTATTCCTTATTTAATTTTATATGTTTTATACAAGTTGAGGTAGTTATATACTACAAATCTTATTCGTCTAACATTTTTGCTGTCTAATTTTATGTCCAGGAAGGAAAACGCTTTGTTACCATTATCTTGAATCATGTCCGATGTTCTATATGCATGTTAATCTACTACCAATAATTCAACTTGATTTTCAAAACATGAAAGGTAAATGCACGAAACCGGCCATTCAACTCAACATGAACTTCATCACACAATTAAATTTTGTTTAAATATATATTTTTTTTGATAAATTTGTTAAATAAATTATTTATTTATATTTTTATTAAATAAAATTTTTAAAATTTTAGGAAATTAAAAAAAAACAATTGAGAAATTTTTAAAGTTCAGATAAAATTTCGATTCGAGACACCCTGTGAGTCAATTTTTTTAAAAAATGTAATAAAATTGAATAATAAAAACAAATTATTGTTTAAATATTAATTTTAAAAAAATTGGCTCACAGGGTATCTCGAATCGAAATTTTACCTGAACTTTGAAAATTTCTCAATTGTTTTTTTTAATTTTTAAAATAAATAAATGATTTTTTCATTTACTACTTTTATCATTAACAAACTAAAACTCATAACTGTCTTTGTTTTGTTTTATTTCTTTAATTTATAAACAAATAAAGTTGCTATTAACCATGATACCCTCAGTCGCAACAATTTTCACAACCGACAAACATCTTGGCCTTGATTATTAATATAAAAAAAATTACAACAAAATAAAATAGATAATTTAAAGAATTAAAAAAAAACTATTTCGCAAAAAAAAAAAAAAAAGGCACTGTGAGAAAGACGGTTAAATTTCACCTGATCGAGGGAATCAAGATAAAAGAACAATCATTTTAGATTTGAGATGGATTAAAAAGGAGTTAAAAAAATAATAAAAAATTTAGTATTAAAAAAAAAACTTAATTTCTATATAAATAATAAAAAAATAATAATAAAAGTATATTTTTTAGTACAAACGACGATGACTGCCTAATGCATCTTCGATCAGGTTCCCACATATAAAAAAAATCCACCCCCGCACTGTATATTTCTGTTTCCTTTTTTTTTATGATTTTAAATTTCATCATAGCATCTTATTTTTTTTCATCCCATCTTTGTCGATATGCATACATATAAAAACCATATATATATATATGTATAAACGATGGGATACAGCAATATTTTTCGACGTTGTTTTTTGTGTCTGGCGGGGCCCTTCGATGGGTCCAGAGACCAGCCACGATTTAGTGGTCCTAATTGCAGGGTTGAGCTATTTAATTACTGGGTTTGAGAGGGCCCATTCTGCATTCACCCTCTTCACCAATATCTTTCTCTTTATTTATTTTATTTTTTATACTCTTTATATATATACATTTTTTTATTTATTTATTTTTTTCTTCTTTTCATTTTTTGCGTTGCCACATCAAATGCAAGTACATTTCACTGCAAAAAAAATAAACTAAAATAACAATAAATTAAACAAATATTTAAATATATTCAAATATGATAATAAAATTAAATGATAAATTAATATTGATTTTTTAAATAATTTTAAATAAATTATATATAAATTAATTTAATCAAAAAAAAAAACACAACGGATTGTTGAAAAATATTTTAAATCTATTATCATATGTCAGATACATAAATGTCCACCATTTTATTAAACACCCACATTTTATTAAAATTTCCACTCTTTTTTACAACTTGTTTTTCAATATTATCATCATAAAATCTTTGATATTTTTATCCATTAACCACCATGTTGTCGTGAATTAAAAATATAAAATAAAAAACAATAAAAAAAATATTTTATTATTTAATAATAATAATTAAAAATAATATTTAATAAATATAAATTGATTATTTCAATGATGCGTATAAATAATAAATAAAATATTAAATGTCAAAGGTGATGGTCATTTTACTGAGGTAGTATTTTATATATTTTTTTTTATATAAATTTATATACGTTTTAAGATTCGACAGATATTTTATAATATATATTTTATACACGTATTGATATAAATCTGTGAATTATAAAAAATGCGTAATGTGTAAAGAGATTATAATAAATCTTGTCAATGTAATCGAATCAAGAAAATTTAAATGTATTTTATAATAAATGTATTTGTGTGTGGTAAAATATATGAATTGCATCTGGCAATGGTTTGTGATGATCTAGCGATCTTTTTGAAATATTTTAATCGTCGTTAATAACAGACCGTATCAGTATAAAGCAAAAAAAAAAAAAAAAAATACTTGGTTTCAAATGTAGCTACCAAATGATTGATAAGTCCATAAACTATGTGTTTTATTTATTTTTTTTAAATTTTAATTATAATTTTTTATTGTAGATTTATATATAAGAGTGGGAAATTGTCCTGAGGCTTATCTTGATGTTTGTGGGTGTGTATACATACGTATATAAATGTTTATTTTTTATTTTTTATTTATTTATATATATTATTTTTTTTAACTATATAGTAATGTTGATTGGGGTGGGTATATATTCATCTGTTGTAATTTTGCCTGAGGTGACGTAGTGACGAGATGATGACCCATCTGAAGAGTTAAAATCATCGTGATTACCAACATTCGCGTAACCCGTAATGCCCAAATCAGCCACTGTTGAAATTATCATCTTCTTTGACTACTTACACTTTATTTAAATCATCATCAATAATTATTTTTTATTATTTTAATTTATATCAAAAAAAAAAACATAATATTGATAAAAAAATTACACACTTTTATATTGATTTAATTCCTTTTTATATATTTTTTTTTTCAATCATACTTGAAATTATTTTAAGCTCAAAGTTTGTCTTTTTTTTTTTATCACTTCTTTTTATGTTTGTACTATTTTTTTTTTATATATTTTATTTGACTATATACATAAACAGAGAATGACAAAACAGCTTCCTCTTCCGTTACGGAAATAAGGGTGCAATATATTTTTTAAATTTTTTTTTTACCAATAAAAAATTAAAAGTACTCAAAGTACACTTGAACATTACAACATTGGCACGTGTCAAAAAAAAAAGCTCTTTTTTTTACTGTAAAAATATATTTTATCAAATTTAAATTTACAATAATTAAATATTATTTTTATTAAAACTATTTAAATTATATTTTTTTTCGTTTTAAATATTATTTACTTACTTTTTTTATGTGTAAATGTTGAAGGTAAAGTCGATTAGCTGGTCCACCATATTATCTTTGGCAAATGAAATAAAAGCATTGAATAAAAGCGAGAGATATAACTTGAAAAGTTTTAATTGCAGGCTGCACAAGGGGATGGCTATTATTCTTTTTCTTGGTGGTGCTCAACAGTATATACGCATATTCTGAGACTCCTTCAAGTCCAGAGATATAATAACAGAGCGCGTCTGTCTGAAATGCCTCAAAGAAAACGGCCGTTCATTTCAAGAGGGCTAAAGGCGGAGAAAACAATATATACGTCTGCATTTATTCTTTGTTTTTTATATTATTTTTATTTTATTTGTTGCTTTTATATACACACACGAGTCATTCCATACTAAACTTAAATTTACTCTGCAAGCATTTACAATTTTTCATCGTTGTTTTGGATTATATATTTTTTTTTGATATTTTTTTTTTTATTTTTTTTTTTTTTATGGTACTAATAGACGCCTTTTTTTTGGATTCACATACGAACTCGTTAATCTTTTACTAACTTGAAGCACGAGCCCCTTAGCACCACCCACTTTTTTTTTTTTCATCATTTTGTTTTTTTTTTTCTACTAGGTTTTTCCAATAAAATATAGATGAAAAAAAATTTCTTATTTCATTTTTTTTATATAAAATTTTTGTGGTGCACCTGGACAGATGGTTTTGCGTCTGTAAAAAAAATATATCTATCGATCTTGTTAACTGACCAACTGTCCAAGTAATATTAAAGCCCAATCGAAATAAAATATACAGATGTAAATTATCATAATATATAAAGCAACCATTTAAAAAAAAAAAAAATACATATTGAAAAATTGAATATAGTATTATATTTTGGTTGAAATAAATAATTTCTTTGGCAACATTTGGTATTTTAAAATAAGGGTTGAATTATTATGATAGTTTTTTAAATTCCCATGCATCGAGTTACATCATTCATTGTATTTTTTATGAATTAAAAATAAAAAAAAAATAGCTATTCATTTTATTTACCCCGTTTTTTTTTTTTTTTTTGAAGATGTGATTTCATTCATCAGCGAATCGTAAAGATGAACGAAATTTTTTTATTTAACAAATGGACAATATTGAAATAGTAGGCGTGTATATATTATTATTTTTATTTTTCTATTTGAAATATATAAATTCAATATATTCATTGCAACAAGAACATCCTGATAATTTAAAAAAAAAATAAAAAATATACAACTGATTGATGATGACGATGATGATTATAGGTTTATTTATTTTTAAATTACAATCTTAAATTTCAAAATTATTTATTTAATACTTCCTTTTTTAATAGAACCAAATTATAAATTTAAAAAATTTTTGGATAATTTTTTGTGTTTTTTAGTGCATAGCAATTACATATGTGTAAACATATTTGTATATTCAATACAAAAATATTTAGATTTTTCACGTTGGTATGGTGATAGAGCTTTAACTATTATTATTTAATGTCTTGAAATATTTATTAATTTTTTTTTTTTGTATTTTAATGCAGTCTACACACAAACTCGTCACACTCAACAACTTTGATCAGATAACTATTTCATAATAGCCATTCATTTTCACGGTAAAAAAAATTAAATACATTATCATTTTTTAAATTTTATGTACAACTTTTATACCCACAAGACTACAATTATCATTTTAAAAACCAAATAATAACACAAAAATAATTTCAAAATATCATATTGACATTTAAAAAGCAAAAAATACTATCAAAAATAATAATAAATTGTTATTATAATTGTTAATAAATTGTCTTTTTTTTTATAAAACATTTAATAAATTTATAATTATAAATTATATAAAAAATTAAGCTGAGATTATCAAATAAAATAATTTTTTTTTCCCAAGTAGTACAAGTCAATATTTAGTCAGACAATATAATTAAACCAAAAAATATATAAAATAAATATGATTGGATGAGTTTTTTAATTGGTCGAGATGTTTATATGTATAGAACAAGCTTTGAGATTGGAGAAGGAGTTGTTTTGCTGGTTATAATATGGAGAGGGTTGAAGATGTATATTCATACAATCCAAACTGGACATTGAGAGGGCGGTCAGATAATCCCACCAGCATACAACACCTTTCTCTAAATTTTATTTTTTAAAAAATTATTTAAAATTAAATAAAATAAATAACAAATACAATATTTATTATTTTTTTTAAGGGTTTTTTTTTTTTTTTTTTTTTTTATGTTTGTCTGTCAGAAACCAATACGCGCACAAGCAGAAAAAAATATATATAAAAGAGGGATATACTAGAGTAAAAAGAGTTGCGTATTTCATCGGTAAGAGCAAGAGGATATATACCCAGGCCGCGGGAAAGAACCGCCTTCGCGCGAGCGCCGCAGTGAATTTAACTATCTCTGTCTCTATATATATTTTTTTTATATATTTTTTTTTTTTTTTTATTATTTTATATATATATTTTATTTTTTTTTGTTATTTTTATTTTATATCTCTCCCTCTTGGTATCCAACGCAGTGTTCGAAAAACCTCAGTTATAATTGTTGCCTGCAGAGTGCCACATCGTTTTCATTCTTCAATAGCTACGTTTATATTTTTAATTTTAATTCATATTTATAAATAAATACAATCAAAATTATTATATATTTTTTGATAATTAAAAATGTTTATAATTTATATATCAGTGGTTTATTTTTACTATTAATTATTGAATTATTGCAACAAGTTGATTTTAAAATTTATTTTTTCGTGAAGTGATTATATTTTTTTTTTGAATTAAAATTTATTTTAATTGTGAAATAATTATTATGTGATATGTGAATTTATTTTGAAAAAAAAATTACTGTATTTAATTAATTTTATAATTAATTTTGATTTGGATTATTTAATTTAAAAAAAATAAAATAATTATGAATTGTGCTTATCAATATCCACAACCGAGTCATCCACAAAGTGTGATGATGTCTGGACCTCAACAGAATCATCATTCAACAAATGACACGGAATATTTTGAGGTAAAAGAGAAAACATTTGTTAAATAATTTAATAATGTTTTGATAAATATTAATAAATAATTAGTCATTATTAAAAATAAAAAATTAAAACTGTCAAAATTTACTTAACAACTTGAGAATTTTATCAAAAAGTCTTGTATATTTAAAACCTCCCTTTCATGATATAAATTATTTTTTATATATTTTTAAAAACTTGTAATTAACAGCACGATTTTCATGCAAGTAATTTTAACAATGCATTATAAAATTTACTTGCTATCTAAATAAGAAAAATAAATTAATCATTAAGATATTTGACAAAAAATTATATTAAAAAAATAAATTCATAAAATTAATATCAAATTTTTCATTATAAAAAAATTACCGTTAACTTTTATAATATATTTAACAATTTTTTTGATCATAATAATTTTTTATTTATAAAATTAAAATTGTATAAAAAATTATAATAATAATAAAAAAATATAATATTAATTACATAAATGTGAATATTTTATCCTGTCATGTTGCAATCAAAGAAAAATAAAAAAATTACAAAAAAAAAAAATAAAAATTCAAAGTCCTTATATGTCAATGAGGCACGCAATATTTTTTCAGCCCTCTCAAGTAAAGTTATCAAGTATAAATTTTATATATGCAAAAGTGATGACAGACGCCTTCCGCAATTTAAAATAAAAAAAAAATAAATTTATATAGATTTTTAAGTATAAACCAATTGATGCGTATTTTAGATTTAACAATATTTGAGATGATCAAACATCGAAGATCAAGTGAATGAGTCCTTGGGCGACGGCGTCCTGGGCGTATTTTAAACCACCCCTTTGTTAATTGTTCATCTCCCGTACATTCATAACAGCCAATACGTGACTAAATTTATTTTAAATATAATTATATCAACATGTACGCACTATATCTTGAAAATTCAATTTATCATGAAAATTATATTTTTATATAAAAAAATTGCCAATTTATTATGTCATCATTGAATAAATAATTTACCATTGAAATAATTTTAAATATATTTAAATATATTTTATAAAAAAAAATATTTTGATGATGATGATGATATTATTAGTACATTTTTTTAATAAAAAAATAATAATTTATTTTGATATTTATATGTGAATTTATTAAGTGTTTGGAATATATATGTTGAGGGACACCTTACGTGGTCAATAAATAAATCTAGATTGACGTGTTTGTATTTGCAAATATATTTATATATATAAATATGTGAAAATGAATATGAATATGTATTTATTTATTTATTGGTGTTAAAGATTTAAACAAGGTAGCTTTCACCAAAGAATAGCTTACAGAATAAACGAAATCGACAAGGAAGAAAGACGTTGCTTGGGGGATATTAATATAAGGGCTCGATACGTAATTATAGTGATTACTGTATTGCCATGGGGCGTACGAGGGCGTCCCACAGTTTGCACGTCATTCTGCAATCTCAACTTGCAGTAACCTAGGTACATGCGCGTGAATTTGACGTTGCACATTTTAATTTTTTTTATATTATAATATTATTTTTTTTAATTTTTTTATTATTTAATTTTTTAATATGTTTGTCATTATGATTTTATATGTATATTGTCACATTTAATTAAATTTTACATTGATATTTTATTTTCTATAATTTATTACAAAACTTTTGCTAATTAATTTAATTTTTTTTGATTGGATTTTATAGAGTTTAGTAATTACTTGATGAAAAATTAATATTATTATTTGAAAATTAAAGAAAATGTATTTTTTAAAAATACAGTTGATTAAATTTTATATTTTTTTCTTTTTAATTTTATCGATTTTTTTAATTACTTTTATACGGAAAATAAAAATATTTTAATAAACTTTATAAAAATAATATTTATAATATTTTTTAGTTAATTTTTTTTAACATCACAAGTTGCCGATGGCCACATGGTAAAATATTGTGAGTCTGCAAGTTTTATCTCATCTTATTATCCGCCCTGTTATTATCAACCCTCTGTCTATTTAATTTTCAACCCCTCGTAAGTTAAATTTTAAAATGTCAGATACAATTATTAATAATTCATCATTAAAATAATTTTTATTTGTTAATATGATTTTATTGTTTATCTAGCTTCTGAACAACAGAAGCTTGAGAACATAAATATATACCAATTTAATTATTAAATTATTGAAAATCATTTCGAAAAAAAAATTTATAAAATCTCTATTAAAACTTGATTAATAAATAAAAATTATATACAATGTTTTTTTTTTTTTATGTTTAAAATTATTCTGTAAAATAAAATTTCAATCAAATTTTCTTTAACAAATAATTAAAAATTTTTTAATTATTTTTTATTCAATAAAAGCACAAAATATCTATATTCATTTTTAATTATTATTTTTCATCTTTACACTGTAAATTAAATTTTTTTTTTTTTTATCATATTTAGCATGAGAAGCACACATTACAAATTAAAAAATTTTGAGGTGTCCAAAAGGGAGTAAAAAAAAAATAATAAAATGTTATATAATATCTATCGCGTTCTCGTTGTAAAACATCCCTTTTCTCGCGCCAATGACGCCCCCTTGTATATCCAACAGTGAATTGTAAAATAAAACTATGATCATACACCTCTTTTGTGGAGGGATGGCACGCGATGTCCGCATAACCAATCGACCATATTCTACCACCTTATAAAACATACAAGGGTTGATAAATAATATTATTAATAAAAAAATTTTTCACAATGAAAATCATCCCCTATTTTTTTTTATTAATTTTCTTCTTATTTTTATCATTTTATAAAAAAATATTACGCAACATCCTCTTTTGTGTATGAACGAACAAAATAAATTATAATTTTTTAATTTATTATTTGTTAGTTGAAAGGTAGAAATGAATGAATGAATCATGAATGGATCCATCAACTCTGAGATCGTCTTGTTGGCGCCGGATTTTTATTTCTTTTTATTATTATTATAAAAAAAAATAAAAAAATCAATGTTCTAATGTTCTCAAATGATTTGTGCCAATTTGATTGATATATTTTATTATTTTTTAAAAAACTTTTTATTACAATGCGAAAATATATATTGAATAAAAAAGTTTCAAACAACCACGTCATTAAATATATTGTTACAATAAAAAATAATATCAAAGTTAACCAGTTAACTGGTAGTAAAATGTAATATAGTTTTAAAATAAATCAATGCAAAGTTGCAATTTTATTTATTTTTAAATTTTTTTTTTATATAAAATTATCAAGTTTACAATAATTTTTATATACATTATGTTTTTTTATTGTTAACATTTACTGAACTATATTATTTATGACTTTGAAATATTTTTATTTTTAAATGTTACATAAAAAAAAGTTTCATATAAATTTAAAAACGTAAATTAAATATTTTTTTAAATAATTGATATTAAAAATATTACAATGATAAATAAATAATTTATTGTTAAATTAATAATAAATATTAATTTATTTTGTGTAAAATATATTGTAGAATTAAAATTGAATAAAAATATTTATGCAAGTTGTTGATGAGCCGACGGGCAAGAGTCAAGTTCGTGTCTGTAATTGAAGTTTTATACCTGAAAATCCACTTTGTGTTGGTAAAAAATCTAGTGTGTTTTTAACTTTCTCATAGATTTGTGTTGTCGTTGTACATACATTCAGTCTCAATAAGGCCAAGTCGATAAAAATTTAAATTTAAAAATTTTTACTATTAAAATCACATTAGGATCACGTATGAGATCATGCAAAATTTCCTCTTATTTCTAGTGGATCCACTCAACAAACTCACATTCACATTAAAAATCATAAAAAAAAAAAAAAATATATAGATTAATTTTTTTTTAGTCAATTTATAATAGACCCCAGGATATTTCTATTAAATTATTTTATAATATGAGATTTAATGATCTCATCCTGTCTCATTTTGCTGATGTTAATCCGGTTGAGTGACTTGATAAAAATACAACTTAAAATCATCTAATTATATTTTTATATATATTTTTTTTATTTAAATAATTTATACTTATTTATATATGTCAAATAAAAATATCATAAAAATTTATGGTCAATAAATAGCAAAAAAAAACAAAATTCCCATTTTTTTTTAAATTTTTAAAAAAAAGCTCATGCAAATTTTTGAAGCTTTTGACTAAAAAAATATACTCAATACTTGAAAGATAAATAAAAAAAAGTAATAAATTTAAATCTCAAAACATATCAAGTGATCCCAAAAAATTCATGTTAGATAAAATAGAGGTAGCATAGATAAAAAGATGGTAGCAAGTGTAAATAGTAAAATATATTTTATTGACAATTGCGCGCGCAATATTAAACATTGGTTTTATTTGATTCCCCTACTTTTGTTGTTATATTGATAATGATAATGAAGATTAAAGTGGGGATATCAAAAATAAAAATAAAAGTGGGAGAATTGTATTTTTTTTTGTTTTTTTTTTTTTTGAGGGTTGTTATAGAATTTGTGGGTGGTTGAATTGGGTGATGTAGAAAGTTACAAGAAAATTCAAAGTTGGTACATATAGGTATATCATATGTGATAGCTGGATATATATATATTGTACACAGGGCGGTCTTTGGGCGTTAACATATTCGCAATTGTAAACGCCCCACGATACCATCCCCCTTTTTTTGTATATGAAATCGCGAGGTACCTAACGTTAAGAGCGGTAGATATGAAAAGGAGAAATTAAAGGGGCATTACCCAGTAAGCAACTGTGGGGAAAAATAACAAAATGCTTTAAAGCACAATATTATAAATGTATATGTGTATTAATGTGTGTGCCAGGGGCATGTTTCCCTACTCTAACAAATTCTATATACCAATTTCCCCCGATTACAACCAACTGGCTGAGAACCCGATCTTGTTTGGCCGGCAGTCTGTCACGGCGCGAAGAACGGGAACCACGTTAACTCGTTTATCAAATAATAAAACAATATATATTTTTAATAATAATATATAACCCTTTTTTTAATTATTTAATTAATTTATTAACAAAAAAATAAAAAAAAAGCCAAAGTGGCCATTGTGGCCAAAAAAATAAATTTTTAGTTTTATTAAAAATTAATTAAATTATTTGTGAATATATTCACGTGATTATTTCATGAATTAATTTATTTAATAAGTGTATTTTGTTTTTTTTTTTTAATTTATTTATTTATTTATTTATTTTATAACAAGAAGATATGAACTTGATTTCTTGTGCTTATGAAGAAGTAAAAATAAAATAATATTTTTTTTAATGATTATTTAAAAAATTTAAATTAATACGAGTGCACGATTATTTGATTCGAAGACCAAATTTTTTGGTTTCTTATTTTTTTGTTCTTGTTACTTCTGATAATTTGATCGAGCGAAGAGACGGACACACCCGTGGAGACTCGTGACACGAGGAAGCACGGAGGCGTTTGAGATGCTGACCGATATGAATCCAGCTGCGGCTGGTCAGCTTTATCCACAACTACAGTCAATGAGCAAATCACCCGTTCATGGACATGTGGTGAGTGTCGATTGTCATCGTTGAATAATATTATTATTGATTCTTCTATATTATATCGCATTTATATTCAATAAATATATATTTATTTCGTTTTCCATTTTAACAAAAAAAATTAAATTTACAAGTTTTGAATTTTATCAAACTTATCACTCAATTATCGATAGAAATATTCTTTTTTTGTTTTCAATTGTCATCATTATTAAATTGTTAAATTTTAATTTAATAAATTGGCTATTTTACATGAAGATTGTTATCATAATTTTATCTTTTAAAACTGTCAAATTCTTTTTCAAAATACTACAACAAAAATAGAAAATAAAAAAAAGATGAAAAAGATATTTTTTTTAATCTTGGAAGATCAGGTGCTACCTGTCGTTGGTATTTTAACTGTCACCTTTTGAATTTTTTCTAGAAAAAAAAAAAAGGATCATCATGAGATAAAATCGACAAGATTTTTGTCTCTAATTTCAACAAGCAAATTAGATGATAATTTTTTGTCAATTTATTTTTATAATCTTTTATCTCATCAACTACTAATTTGTAGTATTTTTATAATAATAATAATAAATTTATAATTTAAATTTAAATAAAATAAATATTTCAATTTATTTTTTCAATAAAAATTTACTGAATTATTGAAATACAATAAATTCTTAAGCACCCTTCGTATTTCCGGTCACAATAATTTTTATTTTATATTTTCAAATAATACAATCTCTCATTTCATGTCCATCCTGGATTATCCGTCGGATCATCCGTGATATTTTCGTTCTATTTTGACAGAATATATATAGACTCTTCAAAATACAATACATTTATTTTTATATACTCTTCAAAATTATACAAACACATGTTTTTTTTTTTATATAAAATTTTATATTATGATATTTTCAAATAATTTTTTTTGACCAACAATATAATATATTGCTCATTTATATCCTCGACAAACATATATTCACATACTAGAATTTTAACTTTATGATTTTTCGTCCCGCAAAGAATGCCGCCAAGTCAAGACCAATGATTTATGAGTTGTAGAAGGTTTAAAAAAAATATATATATAAATAATAAAAAAAGTAATTAAAATCTACAACACACACATACACACATATATTTTTAACAAAAAAATTATAATTATAATAATGAAAATAAAAAGTGTAAAGAAGCTGAGAGAATATTAATTAAGTGGCCAGTGTGTTTATATATATTTTTAATAGTTTGTTTAATAATTTTTTTTGTGTGTATATATTGTGAACAAGTTGACTGGTTAAAAATTAATCTTGAGTACATAATATACTTGAATATTTTTGAGGCAAAGTCGTCAAACAACTGGTGGTTTATAAAATTAATCTTGTATATTTATAAAAGTGATATGCTCTCTCTCATCTGATGTTAATAATAATCAAAATAATATAAAAAAAATTTATATTTTAAAAACCCTTGAATAATAATATTGAAAAATATAAATTAAAAAATGTTCGTCACACGTGCGTGCGTGCGTGATGACTCAAAATTTTCTCTTGAAAAAAAATATATAACATCAAAGTTCCTTATACCTTAACCGTATTTTCAAATAAGAGCTTTTTTATAGTTTTTTTTTTTTTTTTTCAGAAATTTTTATTTCTCTGTTAGTTTGAATATATATTTTTCATATTTGAAATCTTTAGTCACGAACATCGACGACCTGTATACATACTTTTACGGTATTTTAGTACTTGTATATTCTCATTTTTAAAAAGGCCTATTTTTTATTTGTGATAAGCCCACTTGATCGAAAAACTTTTGAACGTTTTAAGAAATAATGATGTAAAAATAATATAAAATTGCCATTTATGTCATGTTTTTTATTTTTTGATAAATAAAAGAATTATTTACTTCGAAGAAAAATTATTTACATCGAAAGAAAATTATTTCCTTAGAAAAGAAATTATTTTGTTCGAAAAAAAATTATTCAGTTCGAAAGAAATATTATTTACTATAAAAAAAAAAGTAGTTTTTTTTAAATGATACTATTATTTTTTTGAAAAAAAAAGACATTTGATAACAAATGAGATGAGTAAATATCATTTGATCCGAATGTATCGAGTTCTTTATATTTTATTTGCACAATGCGTGTTCGGATCAAAAGAACGGTGAGATAGCTACCTGTGCCGTCGCAACACACAACAACGAGAGCCAATTATTTACCTTGGTCTCTTTTGTGCTTGACAGGATCCACTTGATAGGATGCGTGGGATGAAACTTGATACTTACATTTCCTCTTGTCACCCGACACTGCTAATAGAGACGCGAGTCTTTTTTTTTTTTTTATTTATTTTTTTATATAAATATATTTTCATAACATATCTATTAAAAAATATAATAATAAATAAATTCATTCATCAAACTTATTTACTGATAGCTTCATATAAATAAATAAAAAATTAATTAATAAAAATCTTGGTTATTTTAATATTTTATTAGATCAATTTAAAAACAAACACAAATTTATAAATATTTCAAAGTAAAGCAGAAATATACTTATTGATCAGACAAGTGATATTCTTCAATCAACTTGAAGTTTATAGCAATTTTTTTTTTAACTTTACACTTCATTAATATTTACCCATCGTGATTTTATTTTTACAAACTAAATTTACACATAAAGTAACTAAAAATATTATTTTTTTGACAATGAAAAATATAAATCCAGAATCATTGATCATACTGATCTATATGAAAATCTATTTTATTATTATTCTATTATTCAGTAAAAATAAATTTTAAAAATTTTTAAAAATGATTATATTTGCTCCACTTTACTTACACGTCATTTTTGAGTGCATGATTATTAGTGAAGGATATTTTCAAGCACATAAGATGGGTCTGATCCGATAATCCGATTCAGTAGCTTAACTTGGTCAGGAAATTTGTGGTTCATGCTTCTCTTATATTCCAAAAAAAAAAAAATGCTATAAGCGTTGACATTTTCAAGTGGTAACAATAGACTACGATGGCCCATACATGCCACACAAATTTAATATATATATTTTTTATTATTTTGGGATACAAACTCAAAAGCATGTTTCATCATTGAAATTTTCATTTCAATAGAAAATTCAATGTGTTCTTCTTTTATAATAAAAATACCATGTAGATAAATAAAATGCTTGAGTTAAATTTTACCTGGAAATTTATAAATATTGTCAAAAATTTACTGCAAAAAAAAAAAAAAAAAAAAGAATTATTTAACACAGTAATAAATACTTTGATTTTTATTATAATATTTTATTATTTTTTTTTTTTTAACACCTAGACGATTTCGGGTGCTTCCGGTTATGAATCGTGTGTCAACTCGACAGATGTTCAAATTTAACAACATGGCTGCTATTTGTATATGAAATTATGATTGATCGACAATATAAGCCAAAAAAAAAAAAAAAGGGCAATACGTTTTCACGTCAATAATTTAATAAATAAAAGCAAAAAAAGTAAAACTAGATTCAACAGATTTTTCTGTAAAAATAAATATCAATTGATCATATTTAAATAAAAATATAAGACAGTTGAAATTATATAAATATCCATTGATATATATTTTAATAATAAAAAATTAATTTTATTATTTAAACAAAGTGTTGTAATATAATATTTGATGGAAGTTATTGGAATTGTCTTGGGCGTTGAATAGCGGCACCTAAGGCGGCGCCATAGTGTCCATGAAACGATAATTGAAAAAAATAAAATAAAATAATAATTAAAGTGTCTTGGTGAGTTTAAATAAAAAAAAAAACAGGGTTTAATTGTGAAAGCATTCGCATTGCGTCTATATAAGTACATGAAAATTAACCTGATATTATCGGTACGCCGCATCATCATGCTTTGGCGTCATACTGTGAAACTCCAGCAAGTTTCTTTTCTTTTTTTCAAGTAGAATAATAATTTTTTTATATTTTAATTCTTGATCGTGAATTGTAAGTTAGCCTCACAGCAGTATAAATATATAAAAAAGCCACGAATAAAAGTGAAATATACAAAAGCATTCAAGGGAGAAAAAAAGACATACTAAACAAAAATTGCCTGAAGGTTAAGATTTTTTTTTTTTACTTTTTCATTCTGCATTATTGGCTGTGGCTTTATCATCGTAGCTGTTTCTTTCACTATTTTTTTATATAAATATGCATTATATATTTATTTTATACATAGATTTGTATGAAATATAAAATATAATAAAAAAAAAAATGTGTGATACACCCAGTTGGATGTCCAAGTTCCTGTGGTGCAGACCAAAACATATCACACTCTGTTGATTGCCATGATTTATTGATGCACTAATATGATCTGACTATATAAAAGCTACAATTTTTTTTTTTTTTTTTAATTTTATATTGTCATTGCTTTGAAATAAAAATTATTTATACAAAAATATTCAAGTCATGATTGTTTTAAAAATCTCTTTCGGTATAGAAACACCTCTGTTATTTGTTGGTTGAATATAATTTTATTATTATATTTATTATTTTTTTATGATACGATGTCCAATATGTTAGACCGGTTTTAGATATATAAATATAATTGCTCAAGACCTAGCTATATATGCACAAACCGGCTGGTTGAAAGTATTATTATCTACCGTTTTCTCAGTGTATACGTATTAGATGAGTTTATCGATTGAATATTTTTCAGAAGGGGAAGGTAAATGTGGTTGTGTCTCAACGGTATCAACCATTCAATCCAAAATGAAAGTTAAAAAATAAATAAATAAATAATATATACAACGATAAATCTATGTGCATTTATTGATAATAATCTCTTTCGTGTGTTGCATACTTTTTTTACAAAAAAAAAAAAAATATAATTTTTTAAACTCGGCCTTGTCAATTTTAGGTTATGTACATCATCAATGGCGCCATCTATGTTTTTATTCATGTCACATTGTTATTTATTTATTTTTTTTTTTACTGTTATTTTTTTTAAATTACAATGTTTATAAAATTTACGATACAAATATATATTCGATATTCGTGTGTCAATAAATGAATATAATATTTTATTTATTTTATATTTTTACTGATGTACGATGGAATATAAAAAAAAAAAAAAACTCATACTTCATTCTGGATAATCGTCGACAATCAGGCACTGTGCAATAATGTCTAATGCACGTATTATCGCACTGACTCTGAGCTACAATTTTATCACAATTCATCGCAATAATTCAACGTAATTGCGTACTATAATTCATATATGAAACTCAAATATAAATTGTTATTATTTTTTACTTTTTTTTTATTTTATATATTTTTATATAAGTGATATATACACGTATGAATTTATTTTTTTTTTTCTTCATATTTACTTGTATTTATTTATTTAAATATAATTTTCATTTTATCATTAATTTAATTTATCAATGTCAAATAGAAAAAAAAAAATTAAATACTTATGAATATATTAAGATTTACTTCAAAAGTGTCATTTTGTTTTTTTTTTTTTGGGAAAAAAAAATAACTTGAAATGGTAATAGTAGCCTATGAATTTTTATGGTCAATTTTTCCTAAATTTTTTGTTTTCCCCTTGCTGATGTGTGACACGAGATCATAAATTAAAAAAAAAAACTGCAGGACATTATTGTAACACGAATAATAATATAAAAATAAAAATTTATTGTTTAAAAATTCAAAATATATTTTATAAAAAAAAAAAGTAAAATAAATAAAACTTTTAGTAATAAATACAAGGTTTATTTTTATATAAGCATTTGGTCTTTGGTCTATATATATAACACTAGTAAAATCAAAACAATAAATTTCATCTGTAAAAGTCACCCCTAAGTATATACTTGCAGTAGTCTCTTATAGCCAAATGATGATGCCCTCATACACAAAACTAGGGGTTGCCTAATATGTCAAAGTCTGTTGCAGTGATCTCAAGTTTGAGAGAGATCATAGGGGAATATCACAAGAGGGTGGCTTTTATATACATTATACAATTTAGTATTTGTGTATGCTCATCTAATAGAGTGATTCAATATCAATGATCCAATAAAATTTTAAATAGAAAAAAAAAAATAAATAATTTATTTAAATATTGAATTAATTCAATGAGCTTTTATTAATTTTTTAAATTTTAAATAATTTAAATTTGTATTTTTTGTTGTTATTTTTTTATTTTTATTTCTTTAACGTATGTCTTTCCCCTTTAAAATTAACCATCTAGATATATTTTGCATATATATATCACAATGCCCAGTGTGTAGTACATGTCCAAACCAGGAAACACATTTGAGTTATCACATTCACAACACACAATACACTGGCAAAAGCACATGGTTCGATATGGCACTTGGTGATACACAAGTCAATTTGTACAATGAAACCGCATTATATTCACAAGCCAATTAGTCATAAAAATTATTTAAAAATATAAAAAAAAATTAATTTTAATAAATATATATAATAAAAAATAATTTTCTTATATTTCTTTTTTTTTTTTTTCATCAATTGATTTAATGTCATATTAGTTACAGATAAACCGTAACAAATTTAAATATAAAAGTCATTGAATTGAATAAAATTCGCGTGAGAAATTATTTTTATTTTAACTCTTTTTTTTTATTTTATTTTTATTAAAGTGTTTAAATGAAAATTTACTTGTATACTTGTAACTGATTAAAATGAAGTTCATGGTCTTGTGGTATTTTTTTTTTTTTATTTTATATATTTTTATTTTTTTTTTTAAAATGTTGATGCAATTTGATGAAACAAAGTGAAACATATATATATATACAAGAAGAGTAGCATTATTTTTTTTTTTTTTTTTTACATATATATGTAATACAATGTTTTAAGTATTGCCACAGCTGGTAAAGCCGTTTACTGTGCTACATGCACGTAATTCCTATAATCACGTTGAGTATAATTCATAGTCGCGGTAAGCATGTACTTTTCGTCTCGTTACGTGCCCGGGCGCGAACCAACTTCTGATTGTTCGTAGAAATTAAGGCCCTATATATATTTCCCCACATTTTTTTTTAATTTATTTATTTTTTTCTATTAAGTATTTATTATTAACAAGTGTTTTTTATTATTAAAATTGATGGAAAATATTTTAAATATAATTTAATTGAGTTTTAAAATGTTTTTTAAATAAATAATAATTTGATGAATGAATGAATGATTCATGAAGTATTTTTATTGAAAAAATAAAAATGTCTATTAAAATTTTCACATGATATTATGGGTATCATCATCTTGACCGTGGAAAATAACCTGATGTTTTTTTTACTAAATTTTGTTAACCCTTGTCTGTCTTCAATGAATAAGTAACAAATATAAATTATTCACTGCAATTTACGATAATAATAATCATCTAAAATACATAATTCATTTATTTTTTTATCTTTTATTCAACACTTTTCACTTCATTGATTATTATTTCCATTTTAAATGTCTCAATATCTTTCAAATTTTTTCCAACAATTACTATGATTATTTTTCAAATTATTATTATTAATTTTCATTAAATAATTAATTATTTGAGCATTAAAAAATTTTATTTACTTGTCAAATATTTTTTCTATTGACTATTTTTTTTTATTATTTTTATAAAAAAAGGAAACATAAAAAATGAATAAATTTTATAAACTAAAAAACAGTATATAAAATGAAATATAAAAAATTGATTTATCACGTTGATCATTAGATTATTATGAGGCAGGTTCTGAGAATTTGATAATTCAGTTTGTTATGGGTTAAAAATATAATAATAATTTTTTTTTTTTTATATAGATATATGTACTGAGTTCAAAGAGTTACCGAGAAGGACAACCTGACACCACCAGGATCCACTCTCACCCTATTTTTCTGTATATTATTTTTATTTTTATATTTTTTTTTTGTGTTTAAACCGGCGCCGATATTCTCTGATAGCACCTTCGTTTAAATGCTAATACCTCATCCAATTTATCTCCTTATAATATTTGGTATTTAACTTTTCTCTTAAAAAAAAAGATTCACCTTTTCTTTACTTTATTATTATTATTATTTTACTTATATTTTTATATTTTTTTCATAAAAAATCAACGACTATTTACACGTTTATATCCAAAAACCTTTGAAGATAATTGAAAGAAAGTCGCCGACTAAAAGACCACCAATATTGCTTCAATAAAATATCTAATATATATCTGTATATACAATATAGACACTTGTTAATATTAAAAATTATAAAAAAAAAAAAAAATTATAGGTATAAATTATCTGTCTTTTTAAATAGTCAATTAAAATATGAAATTACATTTATATTTTTTTTTGATATTTTATTTGTAAATTAGAAGGTTGATTAACAAGATGAGAAAAGACAAATGTATGAGTGAAAAATATATTTTGGTAATATTATATCGCAGTTTAAAATAAAAAATATAACATGATATACATTTAAAATAAACTAATAAAAATGGTCAAGTAAAATATTAAACAAAAAATTTAAAAAAAAATTGCTTCAGGGCAATTCTTTCTATATGCTAATGCACCAAGCTACCGATATACTCTTTACGCCTTTGCTTGGCTTCTGGATATTTAATTTATTTTTTTTTTTTAAATTTTATATATGTGCCCTTCACCATCACCAACTAATATTGTGCAATAATTCATGATTAATTGCTGTATATATTCCTGCCACTAATTAGCCTTTCAGAAAAATCAAAAAAAAATTTTTTAACAAAATTATAAAAATAATCATGTTGATATATTTTAAAATAAGAAAAAAATTTTTTTATTAAACGATCGTTAAATATTTTATTGTTGGTAGATGCTAAATTAATTCGATCACTATATATCCAATATTTAAATATACCAAGTCGATTATATATAGTTGAACACTTGGCTGCTAATTTGCCACAGAATTTTATGTTGTACTAAATTACTTGATGCAAATTTAACTCTCACGTTTGCATATCCTTCCAACAATATTTTAATTTTTTTTTGTATATATTTAAAAAATTATATTTTTTTTATTATTTTTCATAAATATATCTCAAAACAATCGTATGGAAATTTTTTTAAAAATTTAATATACTATTATTATTCAATAAAAAATAAATTTATAAAATTTTAAATATTAAATCAATAAATTAAAATAAATAAAAATATTTTCAATTTTTTTTTTTATTAAAAACACTCAAGTATTTATTTAAAATCAACTAAATTTATTAAAAATAATTACATTTGTTAATTAAATAATCAATACTGTTAAAATATAAAAAAATCATAATTTAAAATGTAAAAAAAAAAATTCATTTCATAGATAACTATCAAGAAAAAACTAAGTAAAAAAAAAGAAAAAAAATTGTTTTATAAATCCCACGGTATTAAAATTATAATAAGACAAAAGGGAAAAAAAAAAAAAAAAAAAAAAATAGTTAATCAACAAAGTAAGGGAGCAGAAAGCTCGATTAGTGATTGGAATAAGTCAGGGTCCCTCATTCAAGATGACCGAATAAATCTCAAGAGCTCCCTGTTGGCCTGAGGCATTGCGGCAACCAACAATATTTTTTTGGTTATATATACTTAATAATCAGAGCGTATATATACTGATATATATTTTTTTTAACACAGTGCCTTGGTTAATCTCAACCTTATTTCTATTTTCTTGTCTCTATATCACGTATAGATTTAATTAAAAAACATAATTTAACAGAGAAAGGGTAACAGGTAGCCCAATGTGCCTTCTGATGGGAACAGAGGCTCAACTTGTGCCCTCGAGTTACGTTATTTTTATATTTTATTTTTTTTTTTACTGGTGATGATGCCTGGACCCTCTACATCATTTACGTATATACCCTCCGTGATTCCCTCTCATGAATAACGAATAATTAAACTAACTAAAAAATTTTTAACTTTCGTGTTAAAAAAAAAAGAAAAAAAAAATTATATTAAAACCTTTCTTGGAAAATTAAAATTTCCGGTTTCAATGTAAACTTTTTTTTATCTTTCAAGGTTTTTTTTTTTTTACATAAGTTATTATATAGATATGTATTTTTTTTTACTTTAAATAATATATAAATTTATTTAAATTATGTTATAAAAATTGAGGAAAAATTAGAGCGTTAAATGTGTTGACGTGACTTATCAACTAAACAAAAGAAAAATTATACATAAATTTGATAAACAAATGATTAGCATTAAAATATATATACCCGCATTTATTTGTTATCTTAAAGTTGTGTATTTAAAAAAAAAATATATATTTTCCTGTACTGATTACATATTTATTTTTAAAAAAAAATTTATTTGAAAAATGGATTTTTTTTAAAGCCAGGTGAAACCAATCAAAAGCTCGTACAAAAATTTGTCGACGCAGGTGTCTATATACTTTTGTCTTTTTTATATATAACTTTTACCATGTTCTTTTTATTTCTTCTTCATCATTTAAGTTTAATATTTTTCTTTTTTGTTATTACAAGGTTCGTCATTTGACTTACCAAAGTATCTTATAAACAGAAAAATACAATTCCATGGATAATTTATTTCTGGGAAGCTTCATTTACTTGATTTTATTTTTAATTTTTATTTTTATATATATTTTAAAAAATATACTTAAAGTTTTTTTTTTTTTTTTCTTACATTTATACGCTTCAATCAATCTCAGATAAATTTTACTGTAATTTTATATTTTTTGTTGAAAATTTGTCCATTAACTTTGTCTGTATATAAATATTTTATTGAATTTATATATATTTTCTCAGCATCTGCAGGAGATATAAATAAAAATATAAAATAAAAAGAAAGACGTCAGCTGTGGTTCGTTGAACACACACATTTTTGGCCACAATTGTTTGAAAATTATGTGGCATATATAAACTCACCCTTTTATCAAAAAATTTACCTCGTTTGCACCCTCACACTGTGTGTAGTTCTGTCAGTCAGTCTGTCAAAATTTATAAAACCACCACCTTAAATCACCCACAACAGCTGTCACATATTTATATCCATGTTAAATATATATATATTATTTCTTTTGTGGTTTTGTTTTACCTATATAGTGTCACCTAACTCCTAACTCCCACCAACAATCAACAAAAATTATACTATATTGACTCACGATGGATACCATTTTTGTTTGTTCAATATTTACTCTCCATTTTAAATTTATATTTTTTTCTCTTATACTTATAAATAAAAATATAATTATAAATTAATTCAAATACTGTATAAACTTACTAGCAACACAAAAAAAAAATAATAAAAAAAATTATTACTAGATGATGTAGAAATTAAAATATGTCGACTCAAAGGCGCCAAAGATTTCTGTGATGTTATTCACGCAAGCTCATCATACAGAAGATCATTCAAGTAACGAGTCTTTTTATATTTTTATTTTTTTTTTGTACATGAAAATAATTACAGAGTAGTTTATCAAAGAGAAAGATAGATTCACAAGACACCAAAGGGAAAATTTGAACTGATCAATAATTCCTTTAACGCACATCCAACACGTTCATTTTAATTTATTCAAAAAAAAAAAAGAAATTTCAAATTAATTGATTTCAATATTTACATATCAAAACAATTAGTAATTTTTATTTTTTATTGTAACATGATTACTTTGTTAATAATAATAATTATAAAATGAATATATTATTGACATGAATTTATCGAGACTATAGTCAATAAATGAACAATGAATTTTATAAAATTTTCAAGTAAATATATAAAATGGCTAATTGAGAGATGTCGTTGTCTCCGAAGGGTACGATGTATTGTTGGTTTAGTTGGATCAATACCTTGGCTAGATGTTGTTATACTGGTATGTAAGCTACTGGAAGAATAGTTGAGCTTGAAGAGGGCGTGGTCCCTTCGTACACCAACATAGAGAGATACGCCAGAGATTCACATCTCTCTGTGTACATACTATCTACAATTCAATACTTAACAACCAACCCTCTTTTCACCTTGATTCATTTTACTGGTTCATAGGGGAAAATTTTCGCATTCGTATTGTCCAATCAAATGATTCTGTGGCTGCTGTGTACGAATATGTCTGACATAATCTTTTTGAACATTACTTGAATTTTATATCAATACTCAACACTCATGTTTGTAATAAAATTGTATGAAAAAAATTATTTAAAACAAATATATATGAAGTTGGAAAAAAAAAAAAAAAAAATATGATAAAAGAATTTTATAATCTTTTTTAAAATATTTTATTATTGTTGGAAAGGGTTATTTTTTTTTTTTTTTTCAGATAGTTGTCCTCTTTTTTAAGGTTAACTTTTGTGTTGGTTTGGTAACGGTGGACCGCGTGGGGGGCGTGTCGACTCGATGGCGCCGGCTACTAATGGCCGCGGGCCGCCAGACTTTAATTTCCTGCTGCTTCCGCGCGGACCCTTTGCCTTTTTTTTTTTTTCTTTTTTACCTTTCTCTCTGGCCAAATAAATATGTATATATATGTATATAATGTTTTGAGTTGTCTCATCTTTGTTTTTTTTTCTCAGCTCACACTCGCACATAACCTTTAATTTTTTTTGTTCTTTTTTGATTTAACTCTTTGTCTCATACTCACTAACTCTTGTATAGTCCAAAAAAAAAAAATAGTAGTAGACACTCTGATGACTCTGTCCCTGATTCTGTATATTCTCTTGCTGTATATGTACCTTTTTTTTTATAGATATATTTTTTTCTGGTTTATCTTGTTCCATGTTTATCTTTTTTTCTCTCTCACCATTTACAGGATTTTATTTATTATTTATTCTTGTTCATTTTTTTGTCTTTTGATAAAGCCGTCGCACCCTCACTGATATAACCCAAGAATTATAAATATATATGTTATATTTGACAACCCTCCTTGACAACAGTCAGGATGATTTGCATGAAACTGGCATTGATGAGACCGCTTAAATTTGCCTCGTCTGGTCTCATTATCTGTATCTCTATATTGGGTTTCTCTAGATATTCATCCTTGCCAGTCGACAGTCATTCAGTCGAATAACCATTATATTTCTAAAAAAAAAAAAAATTATTGAACCATGTCATGTTGTCATAGGGAAATATAAATTTGCATTATAAAATATTTGTACAGACAGAGTTGACTATATGCAAAAAAGAAGCATATAGGCAAATCGATATATGTATTGCCCCAATTTAGTGTAATTATTTAAAGGTGAAAAAAAAAATAATAATAAATATATAAAAAGAAACTACTTCTAGATATTACCAGGAAGGAACGGAAGCGTTGGATTATGTTAAAGATCAATTTAATAGACTTGTGATTATATATATATATATAAATATATATAAGTATAACGGGTCATGGCTGTACCTGGTTCAACCGGTTTTTATTATTATAACATTAAAACATTTGTTGATATGTATTACGATAAATCATCAAGTAGAATTAAATATATATACATAAAAATTTTTATTAGAAATATAATTATAATTGGAAATTTTTTTCATTAATGATTTTAGGATCATCCTGGTCTTCGTGGCACCCCATTGGCAATGCTTGCTGCTCAGTGTAACAAATTGAGTAGTAAAAGTCCACCGCCCTTGGCTGATGCTGCAGTTGGCAAAGGTTTTCATCCATGGAAAAAAAGTCCACAAAGTAGCGGCAGTTCACCACAACATCCTGGAGGAGGAGGAGGAGGAGGTGGAGGAGGCGGAGGATGTACAACAACTGGAGTGACGCAGAGACCAACAGCAACAAGCAGTGCAGGTAGCACCGGCGGTGGTTATGCACGAGCACCAATAACATCATGTGCATCAACAGCTCCACAATATGGTAGTGACTTGTACTTTCCTGGTACAGCATCAGCACAACCAGCTGATCCACATCATCATCAAAATAGTTTATTGGGAAAAGTTGAAGGTGCAACACTTGGTTCAGTATATGGAAGACATCCATATGAATCATGGCCTTTTAATACAATGACTGGTGCAACACACGGTGGTATTAAAGCTGGTGATGGCTGGTGGGATGTTCATAGTGCTGCTACTGGAGGTTGGCTCGATGTGAGTGGCACTGTGGGTGTTCATGCACAAATGGCAAATTATGGTGCTGATTATTCAACAAGTTTAGCATTAGCTGGTAATCATTTATTATCATCAGCAACATCAGCTGGTCATAATTTATTACAAGATACGTACAAGTCAATGTTACCTGGTGGACCACCTGGTTTTGGATTACACTCACATCATAGTCCTGGTGGTGGTGGTGGAGGAGGAGGTGGTGGTAATGGTGTTAATGGTGTTAATGGTGTTAATGGTGGTAATGGTGGTAATGGTAATAGTGGTGCAGGAAGTCCACAAGGTGGTGGAGTTGGTGGTGTCAGTCAGGCACCATCACCACGTTCACAAAGACGTTACACTGGTCGTGCAACATGTGATTGTCCAAATTGTCAAGAAGCTGAAAGACTTGGTCCCGCCGGTGTTCATTTGAGGAAGAAGAACATTCATAGCTGTCATATTCCTGGATGCGGCAAGGTCTACGGGAAAACATCACATCTGAAGGCCCACTTACGGTGGCACACTGGTGAGCGACCGTTTGTTTGCAACTGGCTTTTCTGTGGCAAGCGGTTCACACGTTCGGATGAGTTGCAGCGGCACCTTCGAACCCACACCGGCGAAAAGAGATTCGCCTGTCCGGTCTGCAACAAGCGGTTCATGCGCAGCGATCATCTCGCGAAGCACGTCAAGACCCACAGCAGCAGCAACAGCTCCAGCGGCGCCAACAAGGCCAAGGGGGGAGCGGGGAGCTCCTCAGCAGAGTCCTGCTCAGACAGCGAGGACAACGTGAGCCAGCAGAGTCCCAATTCGGTAGTCCCGGGTGTACCAGTGACACCACAGTCAGCCTCAGGCCAACAACAATTACAACAACAACAACAACAACAACAGACGGGTCAAGTGGGCCTGGCAGCGGTGTCACAGGGCTCCCAGGACACCAACGTAGTAGTAACATCACAGGTCAACAACAACAACAACAACAATGTAACTCACCATCAAACGACAACACCCATGACTCCAATGCAGATGCAACCCATGACCCCACCACCAATGACTCCACACCATCCTCACCACCCTCATCTCCCGCCTCTAATGCACCATCCACATCATCACGCAACATCCGTACAATCACATCATCCACACGCGGGGATGAGCATGCACTGAGCCCGGTGGGGCCCGGTGGAACCACAACGGGCTCCCTGGGCTCCCCATCACTATCCTCCTACTCCCTTAACATGAATAATTTTATTCATCAACATCATCTTCATCAAAATCATCAACATCATCATTCCCATCAACAGCAACAACAAATATACAATCACTATCAACAAAATCGTCAAAACAATAACAATACTTACACAATTACACAAAATCCTGGAACACCAGGCAATGCTCAGACTCCATCCCCTTCATCCCCAGCACCTGTACATAGTCTTTAAATTCCTATATTGCATCTTGCCTCCTTTTTTCCTTTCATAATATTCTGCTCCAACTGCGACACTTATATATATACATACATATTTAATATACTTGAATTCCAAGTAAGATAAAATGAAAATAATAATTAATAATAATAATTATAATAATAATATTAATAAAAAATAGGAAAATAATTATCCTTTTATCACATTACACAGCTATAATAATGCATTGACACAAATATTATACACGCATCACACATTTTACTTTGTTTATTTCTTTACTTAATTTTATCTCTTGATCTATCCATCTATCAATCTATCAATCTATCTATCTATGACTGTCTTTGTTGTCAAATTTTAATCTACTTGTAAATACTATACATAGCGCGTGAAAGATAAATATTATATTATTAGAGTGATATAATATTGTATTGAAAAATAAAAAAAAAAAATAAAAAAAAAAAAATGTTTTAATTAAAAAATAAAAATAAATAAAAAAAAACAATTACACATTACACGTACACTTATTACATATAAATATATATGCGTTCGGTTGAATCGACGCGGTTGTACGATATTATATTATATTATAAATATATAATCTCAGCCCAGATTCCACGTGTCTTTAAACTTATCAATTATTATCAGTTCAAATTAGCGACAGGTGATGGGCATAAATGTATTTGTATTGTAAAATTATTTTTCTGCAATAAGATAATATAATTACACAAATAAATATCATTTTTTAATTTTTTTTTTTTTTCTATATTTATATTTTTATTTTTATCTCTATATCAGTTCTCATCTCGTTGCAATTTTTGAAGTTAACAAGACGCGTGGAAACTTGTATAATGTGTACACTTTTCGGATGGTGCCCCATATCACGCCCACCCGTTTAAATTAATGAATAAATAAATAAAAAACTTAGTAACTTTACTACTATTAGTTATTAATTATTAATAAATTGAATTATTATTGAAGTATTATTATAAAAATGAAAAAAAAATAAAATAAACCAACAAATTATGAAATTCATTTAAAAGAGATAAAAAAAAAAAAAAAAAAAAAAATTAATAAATGATGCTTTTGTGAGTACGAAAGAAGCGTTAATGATTATTTATGATCACATATGCTTCCTAAACACACACATCCTAATTTTATTTTTTTTTTTTAACTCTTTTTATTTTAATTTTTTTCCCTTTTTGTTTTATTTTTTTTTTTTAGTATTTAATAAGTTTGATGATTGATAATTACTATTTGGTTTTTTTAATCATTGCAATTTTATTTTGAAATAAATTAGTTGTTTAAGCAACACATGATCATTTTTATCAATATTATTAATAATTTGAATGAATTAATTGTCAAAACAATTGTACAATTTATTTCGATAGAATTACATTTTTAATTATAAATTTTTTTACAACATTTCATCAAAATGATCCAGTGTTGTTGAAATTTTTCGATTGATTCAAATAATTTATTATAAATAAAATTGAAATAATTATATTTCCAATTAGTAATATTTTTAATGATGATTAATTTTTATTTAAAAAAACAAATCTCTGAGGTCTGAATGCATATATATTTCTACAATATCAACGAGTAAAAAACTTGGCTCGATAAATTTTCATTAACATAATATCATCATACTTTCCTCAGCTACCATTGACAAATTCTCGTGTCAATAAATAACATAAAATGATTGTCAAAAATTATGCTAGGGGAAATATTTGAAAAGGGTACAGAATAAAAAAAGAGCAGACCTTTTTTTGCGGCAAGTAATATCAGTATGGGTTGTTAGTTCCTGAATTTTTTGATCCATGAAATATCCCGTCATAACATAAGCTTTAGCCCTCACTATTTTTTCATGATGCACATCGTTGTTATGTATATTTACTATTTATTTTTTCCCTCAACTACACGCTAATGTGACTATTCCATTTATCGGTTAATATATTTATTTTTTTTTTATTCCATTATATATCACATCAGTATTCGCGTTGGATTTGGGGTGCACTAGGTTCAAAAAAGAAATATTTGTTTTATTATTTAAGATTGCCTCAATAAAAATTCATCAAAATAAATATTTCTTTTTATATCTAAATATAATTAATACTAATTAATAGTCAACACACAAGCACAAAAAAAAAAAAAAAAAATATAATAAAGCTTTGTTGTACTCAATGTTAATAAATTAAATTCATTTAAATTTCAATAATTGTAAATCGTTTGATGAAAAATACATAAATTTAAATGTATAAATATATCGTGCAGTCATGATGGCAAGTATTTATCATGTTTGCAGTCGCAGAAAATTTGGAAATAGCTGTTAATCAAACTTGGATAATCAATAGGAGTTTTGACTATGGAATTATTAGAGAGAATCACTTGGCTTGATCAACCCCATCAAAATCAATTGGACCAGAGTTGGATACATCAGCTAATTTTTGCAATAAAAAATTAATTAATAAAAACAATTTAAAAACAAAACAATAATCAACACAACAATCGAAATTAATTTGTTTTTTTTTTATATTTTTTGTTTAAATAATCTTTGATAAAACTTTACGTCTGGATTGAAAATATTCAGGAATAAATAATAATATCGTTATGCAAAGTAGTAAATAGATGGTTTTATTTATTTTTTTTTATATTAAGTTGGGGGTCGTGTTACGATAATTCGCGGGGGGTGCGGTTAATGTTTAGTTGTGTATGATGTTGATGCTTTCAGTGGGGTTTCCATTGCTTCTCAGTGATTTACCAACCCAAGGGTGGAGTTTCTTTTTGGTACGGTTTGTTATTCAATTTATGTTAGAACGTTATTCCCCCAGCTACTGTTCGCATGCCAAATTTATATATATAAATTTTTTTTTACAGCCACATACATTTTATACAAATGTGTGATGCTTTTATTTTTATTCACGTATAATTTTCATACCCCTCACTGTGTCACAAACCAATCGTTCTTTGTTCCATTGTCAAAAAACAAATCAATATTTAAAAAAATTTAAATTTAATTAATTTTATTTATTTAATTTTTATTATTTTGTATAATTAAGTTAATTTTAGTTAATCAATGATATTTAATGCTCTGTTTTTTCATCTGTATGTAATTATAATTTAATTTATTTCAGATTTATATATTTTTTTTTTTTTTCTAGGCTTATGATTTTAATTTATTTTTATTTTTTTCTCTTATCTATGGAGAGCATTGACCACGTGGGTGGTTTTTATTTTTTTTTTGTGACACTAAACAGCACCGCAATGACACAAGGAAATGATGTCACAAGTATTTTTTTCATTTTTTTTTTTTTAAGTTAATAAAAATTTTAAAAGGACCCTAAAATCATGTCAGATGACTTCTCATTTTACCAAAGTCCAAACCGACAGACATCACACTCTCGTATGTTTTTTTATATATATATATTTTTTTTTGAATATTATACTCTTTTATTTTTATGGTTTTTATATATTTTTTTCTAAATTTATTTATTATTATTTTTGTTTATTTACCGAAAAAAAATAAAGGAAGCAATTTTTTTTAATTTTATATTTTTGACATATTTTTTTTGAATTTATCCCACAGTTTATCTAGGATATATTTTTCACCGGATATAGTTAATTTATTATCGATAAAATGAACACAAAAATAACATTAAATTCAAAGTATATAATTATTGGTTTTTTTTTCTATTCGAAAATGAATGGGTTAAATAATATTTTGGGGTTGTTGATGACATTTTTAATCAAACAAAATGAAAAATTTTCAACTCAAAATTTTCCTAATGACTATTTATGTATTTTTTTTTTTATATTTTATTTAAATTCTCTAGTTTATGCAATCGGAATCCATAAAGAGTCACGCTAACAAGGTCCTGAGGCATATGGCCAACTTGAAGATCAGCCACACACAAATTATATTTTTTTCTTTTTTTTTTCTCTTTTTATCTTGCAGTTGATGGGAAATCTAATATTAAAAAAAAAAAAAGAAAAATAATATATTACAGTACAAGACAAACACTTGTGTTCGGTGATATCTACAAACGAAAGACGTCTGGCACGCGCATCTTATTACCAAAGTGCCGAAATTCATTTGAGATGCCTTTTAGTGGATCAACAACAACATGAAAATCATATTGTCGGCAGTATTTTGAATATCATACTTGACAAATATTTTTAAATAAAAAATCTACTTGAAAAATTTCTACATCATCGTCATCATCATCATAAAATTTTAATTATTTTTGAGCTTTTATAATACATTATATTAAACTCATTATATATTGTCTAAATAAAATTTATAAAAAAAATATTTAACTGAAAAAAAAATGCTAAAATAAATTTGTAAAAATAATAATAATAATTGAATTTTAAATAAATAAATTGTTTAATTTAAATCGAATTATTTTTGAATAAATAATATTGACAAATTTAACCTGGCATTTATAAAATTTTTATTTCCTTTTTCAAATATTATAGGCTAATTATATATAATTACATAGTGTCATTTAAATAATCAATATGGTGTCACATATACATAGACAAAAAATTTCTCATTAGGTCATTTAAAATAATTAATCATTGAACAAGTATATCACAAGGGAAAATTTGACCCAACTAATGGTCAACAAACACCACATCTAGGTTTATATTTTTAATGAATATTACATGTAGACAAAAAAAGGGGTCTATTTTCTTATTTGAAAATTATCATAAATTAATTTTGGACATTATGGTCAGTATGAATTTTATTATAACACAAGAAGGTATCATTATCACCCTGTATTTGACCAAATTGATCATCATTAAATGTCATTAAAGTATCTTATTTTATTTATCACTGTTATAATATTTCTAACAAATTTATATTTTAATTAGATTAAATTACATAAAATTAATTAAAAATATTAATTAATTTATTATTATTTTTTTAATCGAGTATATATATAGTTTTTTTTTTTTTAGTAAAAAAAGAATATTTTTTAATTTGTTATTTTTGTAACATATTTTGTTAGGATTTAACTGACAACGATTTATAGTTTTATGTCAAGTTAACCGTCGGCCAAGTGACATCAAAAGAACACTTTCAACCCTTTTTATTTTCTATAATAAAAATATGATGGAATACAAAAAATTGTAGGTAAAAAATGGCATTATGGAATTTGAAATAAAAAAAAAATATATGAATAATATTAATCAAGATTTTTTTGACATTTAAAATTTGTATTTTATTAAAATATAATTTATTTTTTATTTTTTAATTTACATTTATATCTGTTTATATTTATCTTTGATAATATTTTTAAATGATATCATGCAACGTGACGACGTTGGATTGATATCACAGTTAAAAAAAAATATAAAAATAAATAAAATTTATTTAGTGTTGAATTTAATTTGATCGTAAACATCATTCGTCATTCATTTAAAAAAAAAAAAAATTAATCTAAAAGCAACTAACCATTCTTAAATCTATGAACAATGACAAGCAAAAATCAATTCAATATTTCTTTGGTATATCTAATTTAATAATCTCAGTAAATGAGATGAAAAGAATGAATGTGTATAAATATAGTGATGTGATGAATGGACATTATAAAAAAAATATAAAAAAATTAAAAAATATAATTTTAAAATAAAAAATTAATAATTGTTAATGAAACCCACACAATTTCCGGTTGCTTGACATCTTGATCTTCTTATTCTTCATACATTTTTGAATCAAGTTCAAATAAATTTTTCATTTGTTTATTTAATTTATTGATCAATGAGTTGATAAATGTCAATTGTCATTTGAGTTTTGTTTGTTAAATAAATTATTTTATGATAAAAAAATATAAGCAATGTTTAAACTGTCAAAGTTTGTTGATTATTTGATAATTTTGTGGTTGATAAGTTGAATTAAATGACGTAAAATAATGAGATTAAATTAACCTATGGTATGGTTATATTAATCTTGGTAAATATGATATGTTTGTGGTTGATGAGTTACAAAAACAAGAGACAAAAATATGTAAAAAAAAAACTTGTTGGCCTATTTAATTTCATCATTATAACTTGTCTACTTCCTGGCTAATCTGGTTAACACACATGTACATCACTTGAAATCTACGGCTCATCAAAAAACTACCAATTTCAATCTGTTATTTTTATAACTCTCTGTTAAAAAAAAAAAATTAAAATATAAATAAAAATAAAAAATATATATTTAAAACTATTCATGTATTTAACGGAAGTACAGATAAATAATTTTGCAAATAATAATTTTTTTATTTTAAAAATTTTTTTCTAAATGTCAAAATATATTTATAATTTTTTTTAATTTTAAAATTTAATCTACAATTTTTAATTTCACAATGAAGTATATATTTTTATCTTTATTTAATTATCTATTTTTTATATATATTTTTAATCATTGATAAAATTATTATAACTAAGGCTCATATACCTTGAATGAATTGCTAATTTAGAGGCGTCAAATAAGCTTCACAAATTGAATAAAATAAATGAGAAACTATAAAGCTGTTACGTGGTTTGCCGTGGATAGAGATGTCAGACGTGAATCACGCTAATTACCAAGCATGATTAAACGTTTCATTCTTGGAATAAATATATAAATATATAAATATACATACCCTCAATGAACTTGACAACCCTATATAACATAAATGATTTTTTTTCCCTTCAAGAAATAGTCGACAAATTTATTTAAAAATTTAAAGAAACACATTCATGTGAACTATGTTATTGCACTTCTTTGACCATTCATGACATAGAATTATAGATAATTTTTTTTTATTTATAATTCTTTTGTAATATAACCCTTTTTTATATTTATTTACCTGTTCAATTGAATTGTAAACAAGAGATCAAACTGTTTAAACTTTAACAAGGAAATATATTGATATTAAACATAAATTAAACTTTAAAAATTTTTTATTTTTTTATTTTTTATTTTGTCAATTTTTTGTTTACAAAGTTTAAATATAACTATAGGAAATAAAAAAATGTTATTTAGCAATAATATCATAAATGAGAAATACTAGAAAAATATTTTATTTAATAATAAACATAAAATTATGTAAATCCATCTGCATAAAAATGTAAAAAACACACCCACGTCCGGAAAATTTTTAAATAAATCTGATAATTTATTTGGTTATATTGAATATCAATAGATTTAAACCGACTTACATATATGTAACTTGTATTTTCTGTTCTTGACACATTGTCGTTGATGGTGTCAAATAATTTTTTTGTGGGATGTCAAATACCACCGGAGGTATCCACCCACTGCTAAATACTGATTGATGTCTTAAAAAATGTAACATTGCATAATGAGCATCATATCACACTTAAAAAAAAAAATAACATAAAAATCATCAAACTTTTTTTTGTTTTAATTTTGAAAATTAGAGGTATAAATATAATGAATAATTTATTAATAAATATATTCATGTCAAACACATGCTGAACATCTGTCAATTTAACGTGAAAAATTTTAACAGAAAGAGAATTTTGCACGATGTAAATGTAAATATGAATATTATTTTCAACGAAAGCATCAATTTGTTTTTTTTTTATATATATTTATTGTTCTACAACGTATTGTTTTGATAAACAAGTAAATTAATTCTTTTATTATTTAATAATAAATTTTACTGCTTAATTAAAAATCAGTGTAACTGGTCAAGTGTAAAACTAGTGTTAATGATGTATAGAAATTAAAAATAAAAATAAAACAAAAGATTGAATTATTTAAAAACATGTGTACTAATATTAATATAAATAATAATTTTATTTATAAATTCATGTTTTTTATTTAAATAAATTAAGTGTAAAATTGCTCAATATATATTTATATTTTATTAATTAAATTAAATTATAAATAAATTTTTATGAGAAATTAAATAAAAAACAACAACAATTGATGATAATAATAATTAATGAGTATTGTTGATTACTCATGTGTTATTAATATATTAAAATAGCTAAACAATAACACAAGGTGTGGTCAAATGTACCATTGTTTTATTTGTAATTAAAAACAAGGTAATTCTGTTTATAAAAAAAATGTATATCACCTGCGTGTAAATATATATTATTTATTTATTAAAATTTAATTTAATTATATTTATTTTTTAAACATCTTTCTGTTTTATTTTTTATATTTTTTTTTTCAGTTAAATTTATATAAGCACGCGCTAAATATATTTACGTCTCGTTGAATATGTCAAGGGTGATTTGAATTGAAATTAAGATGCTGATACGTTTTGACACAAAGTGCGAAAAGAACGACGGTTGGTCCATTACCCAGGGCGTTGGTCCATGATTGTAGTTTCACGCATCGTACCCTGGGATGTCTTTTTATGAATTATTTTATTATTTTTTTTTTTTTCCATTTTACCCACAAATATTTTTATATATATATTTATAAATTTTTTTTTTTTCAACGGTTATTTTCAACTTATGAATTGCTGTCTTCCGTTCTTTTGATCCTCTTTATAAACCATCAACCACAAAAGACAATTATTTCTTAAAATTAATATTGCACATGCATAATTTATTTATTTTTTTTTTAAATTATTTTTATTATTTTATTTTGAATCATTGTTTGCATCAACTGTTGTATGTTCTCATGGTTAATTTTGATGTAATATATGTTTGATGAAAGGTATACTGATCAGACTGATGATGAATGAAAAATAAGAAAAATAAATATTGATCGAATATGGCGCCATGTTTATAACCAATCATCTTGTTTTATTTCTTGTTGAGACGTTCGATAAATTCCATCATCTTGTTGTGGAATATCTTGAGAAATTTAACATCAAGTATTTGTTATAGCTTCTGAAATAATTATCAAGAAAAGAAGAACTTCTTCTAGGTATCATCATCATCATATCAGACAACAAAAAATGCTTGAAATAAAACAAAAGTTTTGGAACAAATTTGAACATAATAATTTATTTTTTTTTCAGTTAACTTTGATCAGTAGTTTTTTAAATCCTCTACTAATTTTTTAATGATTATATATTATTTTACAATTTTTTTTTAAAATACTTATCAGTCAAAACAAAAAATCATCAAAGAAAATTAAATATTCATTTTATTTTTCTGTATACTTTTATTATCATTTAATATCATTGAAAAAAAAATTTTTTATTTAAAAGTTTTTTATTATCATTGACATATACCTAGTATTTATAATGAAAACTGAAAAAAAGGGATAAAATTAATATAACTGAGTAAAAAGAAAAATAAAAAGTCATGTGGTTTATAAATATCTTGAAAATATAAATGTACCCAGGTATTGATAGTAGTAATTTAATTTTTTCCCTTATTTAAAAAAAAATACTGGGTGGAATAAATCAAAATAAAAATCACAAGTCAATGATATTTATATATACTATCCAATGAATGTAAAATGATTTAAATTTTCCACTGAATTAGTCATGAAACTTATCAACATAATCATACAGTAAAACTTTATTATTTTATAATTTTTAATTTATAAAACTTTTCATTGAATTTTTTTTTTATTTTATACATTACTTTTATCTATAATTTTCTTTTTCATTTTTAAATAATATATTGTTTTATATTTAAAAAATTTTAATAATAAATAAATCAAATTTTAGCTGATGATTTTTCACTTGGAAATAATTTTTATTGACTATTTATTGTAGAAAAAAAAAAATATTTATAAATATGTGATTATTTGAAGAATTGTATTTACTATTATTAGTCAGCGTGATGAATTTTTAGGTCATTTATAAACGCCTACTTTTTGGTCATTAATGTTGAATAATTCTCCAAACAGCAATGATTTTAAATGTCCCAAAATTGTATATGAATTAAATATTGGTCTATAAAATTAGACCAATATTTTCCCCAATTTTCCCAGAAAATAACCAGTAAAAATTGCAACGTATCATGCCAGGGTAAAATAAATACATGAATTTGATAGAAACAGAGTTTACGAGATTTTTATATAGAAAACGAGAGTTTATTTATCACGCCTACCCTTGTGTATAACACTATTTTTATACATGAAAAGTGTGACCCCTCGTGGGACCATTACCCACGTAATCCTCTGGGATTTGTATATAAACCAAACTTTGCTATATAAAATCTACAATATTTATTTATTTATTTATTTTTTTCATAGCTTAAATACTATTTTTCATAAATGTAAATAGTCAATTTAGATGAGTAAACAAAAAAAAAAATCCCTTAAAATTATAATTTTTAAAATTTTTATTTCAACAAATACTTGAAGAGTCTTCAAAAAAAAAATATTTGACTTGTTTTGACCTTTTTCCCACTTGAAGTCAATAGAGCCAATAATATAATTCATCTATTTTTTTTTCTATTGAATTTGAAAATTTGAAAAAAAGTATTGATTTAAGATCAACATTTTAAAAAGATAAATATATATTATATAATAAAAATTTTGTGTCAAAAAAAAAAAATATATAAATAAACCACGTACTCTAAATAAAATGTATTGTTAAATATTGTCAACAATAAAAAATCATTTATATAGATCAATCGTTGATAAAACATTGTTAAAAAAATAATATATATTTCAAAAATAAATCAATAAATAAATAAAAACTGTAAATTTCTTTTTGTATATAAAAAAGTAAATATATATTTTTTTTTTTAAATCTATTGAATATATTGTCCAAGAGTGTTTGTGATGTCAATATATATATAAAGTCAATAGAATATATATAACTGTGGCTATTTTAGTCCTTCAAATTCTTTTATTATCAAAAGGACCCTCCAAGTTGAGAAGACCACCATCAGCCATATAAATTCATTTCAGTGTCTATTAAATGCATGTGACCTCTCAAATATCACTCCAAAATTCTAAAAAAAAAAAAAAAAAGAAAATATCTTGAATGAAAATCATTTTCTTGCAGACATTAACTTTATTTATTTATTTTTATTTATAAAAATTCCGTTGGCATTGACATATGTCTTATAAAAAATATAAATTCCCATCAAAAGTCAAAAAATGTCGCAATATGTTGTATAAATATTTTTTTTTATTTTGCATAACACCAGTTGGATAAAAATATATATAATAAAAAATTGCAAGATTAGCGACTTGGAACCAAGGAAATGACGTATATTGTATATATGAATATCGATGATTATAATTAACCAGTCGATATACCGGAACAGGAATTATGGAATTACGGTAATCAGTAACACGCAAGAGGGCGGTGTTTATACGATTCACATTTAGAGGAATATAAAAATACACATACACAAACTTGATAAAAAATAAATTAATATACATATATATATGAATGACATAATGATAATAATGAAAAATATAATAAAATGAATATTAAAATAATAGAAACAATGGCAAAGATTATGGGACATGAAGGGAAGAGGAGGTTACTGTCTTCACGCATGCGCGTGCATAACTCTTTTTTTTTTTTTTTTTTCATTTTTTAAATAATTTTTTTCGTGTGTAACTGTTATTATGGAGGACAAAGGTTTCCCCATATGTCGTTCATCTAATATATGTTATTAGACATATTACTCTATGATAATTAAATGTCTATACGGCATTGTTACGTGCGTACTTATGTTACATTACTAGAAATAATATGTTTCGCTACAATGACATCAACTGGTCCCAGTGTCCCCGACTTGAATTTAAAAAAAAATTATGTTCTCATACTGACAATACACAATCACCCACTTGAATTAAATTCATTGATATTTCTTTTTTTATTTTTTTAATCGCAAATAGATTTAAAATATCATGGGAAATTTGAAAAATTATATTGATCATTAGCAATTGATTTTTTTTCAAATATGTATACCATTATTTTTTTTAATTTAATACATTTCCATGGAAAATATATTTGTAATTTTCATTTATTATTTAGTTTGAAATATATATGTATTTTTTTTGATGTAGATATGAGAGTTCCAGATGGTTTGTAGAAGCGTGCCATGATTTATTTATTTTATTGAAAGTGAAATCACTGTTATTAGTTGAGAGTAAAAAAAAATATAAATTATTAATAATCAATTGATCAATCAGCTGATTTCAGTGAGTACGGAATGAGATCGTTTCCTATTTCGAAAAAAATAAAAAATAAAAGTATTGTTTTGTAAGAAAAAAAATATATATATTGAATCCAAAAATAAAAACGAATGAATGGCTTAAGTTTGCTATATTTTGCGGAAGAAAAAAAATATAAAAATAAATGAAAAATAAGGTCAGTTGTGGTAAAGAACAGAGTTTGTGGTTAAACACGTGTATATATCAATAGAGTTGTGGTTTTTTGCTTGTCGTCGTTGTTATTTTTTTTTCCTGCAATTTCAATTTTCTTATTTTTTATATTTTTTATTCATCATTTGAAAGTCTTCGTTTTTTTTTTTTATATACTAAGTATAATGTTTTTGTGTTTGTATTCAGTATATACAGTATTGATTGTCTGATGTGTATAAAACCAGGCAAAACAGTCTTTGAACACGTTCCAATAATGTCTATTGTATATTCAAAAACTAAGTCAAGTCATCCTGATGATTCCTTCTGCCAATATGAATTTTTAGAGTCATCTGGTAATAATACCACAACTCCATATGTTTGACAGATTATATTAAACATCCAAAATAAAAGTAGGTATATATAAAAGAAAAAAATTATTTTAAATAAATACAATCATAAATTTATCATAATTATTTTTATAAAGAGAACGATTACGCACCTTCGGCTCTGGATAAGATTAAACAGACAATACTCTAATTTTTCTCAAAGTCTTTTGATAATTTTCTATAAGTCGAATATCCCTTCAATCATTATATTTGCCTGATAAGATTTAAAATTTTTTTGAAAAAAAAAAAATTCAAATACCTCTTCGGTCATTATATTTGCCTAATAAAATTCAAAATTTTTTTGAAAAAAAAAAATTCAAATACCTCTTCGGTCATTATATTTGCCTAATAAAATTCAAAATTTTTTTGAAAAAAAAAAATTCAAATACCTCTTCGGTCATTATATTTGCCTAATAAAATTCAAAATTTTTTTGAAAAAAAAAAATTCAAATACCTCTTCGGTCATTATATTTGCCTAATAAAATTCAAAATTTTTTTGAAAAAAAAAAATTCAAATACCTCTTCGGTCATTATATTTGCCTAATAAAATTCAAAATTTTTTTGAAAAAAAAAAATTCAAATACCTCTTCGGTCATTATATTTCCCTAATAAAATTCAAAATTTTTTTGAAAAAAAAAAATTCAAATACCTCTTTGGTTATTATATTTGCCTAATAAAATTTAAAAATTTTTTTGAAAAAAAAAAATTCGAATACCTCTTCAGTCATTATATTTGCCTAATACAAATTAAAATTTTTTTTGAAAATTAAAAATTCAAATTGTATTGAAAATTTTTGGAAAATCTTCGATTTTTATCAGGAACATAGAATGAGCAAAGAAGTATTCCTACCTTTTTCAAAAAAAAAATTTTAAGATGTATTATTATTGATATCTCGAAAAATATCGATCGTAGAAAAAAAGTAAAAAGCGCATTGAATAGCTCTTTTCGAGCTCTAAAATATCGATATAACTCGAAATTTTTTCGATATATTTTTCGATAAGTTACTATCGATATATCGAGAAATATCGATCGTAGAAAAAATGTATAAATCGATTTGAAATCGTCTTTTCAAACTCTAAAATATCGATATAACTCGAAATTTTTTCGATATATTTTTCGATAAGTTAATATCGATATATCGAAAAATATCGATCCTAGAAAAAATGTATAAATCGATTTAAAATCGTCTTTTTGAGCTCTAAAAGTTCGATATAACTCGAAATTTTTTCGATATATTTTTCGATAAGTTAATATCGATATCTCGAAAAATATCGATCGTAGAAAAAAAGTGTAAAATGCGTCAGAAAGCTCTTTCTGAGCTCTAAAATATCGATATAACTCGAAATTTTTTCGATATATTTTTCGATAAGTTAATATCGATATATCGAAAAATATCAATCCTAGAAAAAATGTATAAATCGATTTAAAATCGTCTTTTTGAGCTATAAAATATCGATATAACTCGAAATTTTTTCAATATATTTTTCGATAAGTTACTATCGATATATCGAAAAATATCGATCGTAGAAAAAATATATAAATCGATTTGAAATCGTCTTTTCGAGCTCTAAAATATCAATATAACTCGAAATTATTTCAATATATTTTTTGATAAGTTACTATCGATATATCGAAAAATATCGATCGTAGAAAAAAAGTGTAAATCGATTTAAAATCGTCTTTTTGAGCTCTAAAATATCAATATAACTCGAAATTTTTTCGATATATTTTTCGATAAGTTAATATCGATATATCGAAAAATATCGATCCTAGAAAAAAAGTGTAAAATGCGTCGGAAAGCTCTTTTTGAGCTCTAAAATATCGATATAATTCGAAATTTTTTCGATAATGTTTTCGATAAGTTACTATTGATACACCAAAAAATATCTATTTCAGAAAAAAAGTAGAAAATACGTCGAATACCTCTTTTCAAGCCTTAAAACCCTGATATGACTCGAAATTTTTTCAAAAATAATTTTGATGAATTTTTCTAGTTTTAAAAAAATTCGAATACCTCTTCAGTTATTATATTTGCCTAATAAAAATTCAAAATTTTTTTCAAAAAAATAACAAAAAATCGATTACCTCTTCGGTCATTATATTTGCCTAATACAAAATCAAATTTTCTGGAAAAAAAAATAGAATATCTCCTTAGTCATTATATTCGCCTAATACAAAATCAAAATTTTTCAGAAAAAAAAAAACAAATACTTCTTTGGTCATTATGTTTGCCTGATACAAAATCAAAATTTTTTTCAAAAAAAAAAAATCAAATACTTCTTCGGTCATTATGTTTGCCTAATACAAAATCAGAAATATATTAAAAATTAATTGTATCGAATTGCTCAGAAAAAACAAACGTAGTAACCACACAACAACACATAATAACGTGTTCGTAAAAGAGAAAAATGTGAATTAATAATTATAAACAAATGAATATTAATTTATAACGAATAATTAGAGGATTTATCCGAAATTAGTTCTTTTCTTTTTATTTTAGAAAATATCTTGTATTTTATAACTGAGTTTTATGAGACAAGATGACCCACAATTTACAAATTATAATTGAAAAAATATAAATACATAAATTAATAATTGCCTTCAATATTCACTAATAGATTTTTTCATTCAATTAAAATACAATTTTAATAATTAAAATTAAAACGATAAAAAAACAACCGTAAAATTTTATATTCAAACACACATTTATAATAAACCAATAATATATTATATTTTTTTCATTTCCAAGTAGCCAAATATTTAAAAATTTATACAAATAGCCATATCCACCCCGAAAAATCAATGATTTCGGTTGTCGTTTTGAAGGCGTGTGCATCTTGTTTGTGATTTTAATGCATTTGTTAATATCATTCATCAAGCACGAGATCATTCTTTTTTTTTTGCTATTAAAGAAATATATATGCATCTGCTTTCCCATCCAGTCTAAAGCTACAATAAAAAAAACCTTGATAATAATAACAAACAAATGAAAAAAAAAAAAGAAAAAAAAGATGCGAATAGTCTAGATGAACACGCGTGAATATTAGGGTCGCGAATGGATGCCAAGGCGTGTCAAAATGTGTTGTCTTCTCGTATATATACATACATAAACATATTTTATTATTGTCCTAAATTTCATGTACCTACATATTGTACTTGTATGTATTTATATATATAAAATTGTATGTAGATATGCCCATGACGATTCAGAGCACCTGGGAATTGTAGGTACCACGCCCAAACATATCGCGAGCAATGTAAGAGGTCCCCTGTGTGCATCATATAACCGTGTGGGGCATATCCTGGGCACCCGGTATAAAATACATTCATATATTTTCTACAATATATTTATTCAATTCGTACATGTTAGCTTCAATCGAAATCGTATGTATAACCAAAACTTTACTCGACCCTCGATTTTAACGTATATATGAATATGACATACGGAATCATGCTAAAATACCAGATAGAGAGTATGAAGGACAATGCAATTCGACCGTTCATTACAACTGTCTATGGCTCTTTATATTTGTATGATGGTGTACATGTCTTTTGTATTGTTCAAATACATGTTGGCCGGATGTGGCCGCAAGAATATACGTCAGCAAATTCAAATCACATGGGATTGCGCCATTTGCCTTACTTTAGGTATTTTTGTTATTTATTTTTCATTTTTTTTATGAGCTAATACATTGACATTGTTCTTAAGTTAACTATCAATATATATTACTTTGAAAATTTAACAAAAAATGAGCGGCCCTCATACGCCTGGGGGCGTCCAGGGCGTACGCGATTACGCCTCCAGGTGGATCGGGGTGGTACCGAGACATTCCTCATTCTACTGCTACTTTTATTTTTTATTACATATAAATAATATATCATATCTATTTATCTAAATTTTAAATATGCTTTTTAATGTTATATATATTGTTATTTTAACTATTTAAAAAATTATTTAAAAAAAATAAAATTTTATTATTCTTTTTTTGATAAAATTTATGTAAATATAAATATTCAATTTATAAATTTACAATATCTCATTCATCTTGATAAAAGCAAACAATTGAAATTGATAAAAAAAAAAATTCAATAATAAATAATAACTGTAATTTAAAAAGAAAAAAAAAATTACTAAATATTTTTTTATATATATAATTTTAAAATACAAACAAAAGGTGGTAAAAAATATTAAACATAAAGAAAATTAATAAAATAAAAAATAATACCAAAACCATATAACGGATCATCATTTGAAAAATTCAAAAATATATTGCGTGATGCGGAACCACATGAAATTTCGATAAGATGTTTTTTAGTTTGACATATATTTTTGGTTATAGTCTGCACGCTGATCATTTTTTTACATCCAACAATATGAATGGGTAAAAAAAGAAAAAAAAAAACTTATAACGCCAATATTTTTTTACACTAAAAAAAATATATATAAACGTAACAAAAAATAAAAAATAAAAAATTACGATGGCAATAGCGCAGATGGAGAAACTTGCTTCAGGCTCTTGATACATTTTTCGTCAATACTAAATAATTTTTTTTTTATATACATTATTTTCTTGAATGCATGTCCCACATATGCTTGAATGGATAATAACATTGCGTGCAATTGCTCCTGAATAAATGTAAATTTCCATAAATTTAATTTTTTATATTCAAAAAAAAAAACATTGTACATTTAATTTTTATATATAATTTATTAAAACAAATTTATACATTGTTTATTTTTGTGTATATTATTTGTAATATTTATTATGATTATATAAAATTATAGAAATATTATATGGACATGTTTATTGTATCATCAGGTAAACCTAATAATTGATGACAAATATTGGCAGATGCTCAAAATGTTCACAAAATATAATTCCCCTCTTGGACCATTGACACATTTGGGTAACTCGTGAAAAACACCTCCTATTATACAGCCTATATTATGGCTCTTTTGCTACCGTTTACTATTTTTTTTTTTTTATTTTTTATTCAATATAAATAATAATAATAAATTGAAATAAAAATAGAATGCATAAATCAAAGTACAGAAGCACTAACCAACTCAACAATGATCATTTTGGTTTTTCTATCTGTTAAAGTATCAAAGATCCCGAGAAAATTCGGCTTCCTTTCTTTGATTCAAATAAAATAAAATAAAAAAAAAAAAGGCGCGACCACAATGCGGCTCGATGACAAATGGAACTGGACCCCAATATATACTGTTAAACTTCCCCAATATACTGTTAAAATTTTTTTAGGACTATAGAATCTATTATTTAAAGTCAAAAGAAAACCAGAGCATCCTTTAGCTATTGTCCTGAATATGAGGCGAGAAATACCAAGTTGAGTAGCCAAATTTAACGTACATTGTTGTATTTATTTATTATTATTATTTTATTTTTTTTTTTTTCAAAAAGAATATTTGTTTAATTCTTGAAATAAAATTGTCTGTATTATTTTGTATTTAATATCATAATTTTTTTGTTGAAATAAAAAAAATTTACATTGCAGAAATTTTAAGGGTTGAAAATAGAAAAAAAAAAAATTATAATAATATGAATAATAAAATAAGAGAAAATATATCTTTTGGTTAATAAAAAAAAAATATTTTTTCTCGGTGGTGACAATTCATTCGTAAAATGTCGTATATGCAAGAGTTACGAGTTCACAGGGTGATAAAGTCTCATCCTCGTTGCAACGCCCCGAGACTAAATAGAAAAAAAAATATATATAAATAATAATAATTATAATAAAAATATATTGTAGGTATAAAACGTGTGTATGTGAAAGCTATAAGACCAAAGATATCTGTCGACAGTTATTTTGTTTTATGACTAAAGTTATAAACAGTTTATACTTATTTTTTTTCTGGTTCATCTGTACTTTATAGCATTTTTAAAAAATTAAAAATGATTGATTAATATATTTTTAATAATAATAATTTTATTTCATTGAATAATAATAGAAATTATCTGCTAAAAAAATCATGTAGTTGTATTTAAAATTGATATGAATAATTGGAAAAATAATAAAAGCTTCAATCTATTCAATTTAATTATTATAAATTTCTTCATAAAATCCTTTCCTATTTTCTAGTTGTTAGTTGATATTTTAGTTAATTATATTATGGAAAAAAATATATATATAAAAAATTGAAAAAAAAACTGTAAATTAAATGTAAAAAAATTTAAAAATAAAAAAAAAATGTGTAATATCAATTTAGAGTTACAATTTAAATATCAACATGTCTTATTTTCTGATGAATTGTTCTCACTTAACCAGCGTAAGGCGTTAACAATTTAAGAATACATTGCAAACAGGGTTGAGTGTCAAATTGTCTTGTATATTTTCAAAGTAAGAAAATATTTTAAATAATTTAGTAAGATATATTACATCAATGTTTCGTTAAAGAATTAGATTCGTTTAAAGTAAATTCACTAGTAAAATATATATATACATAAAATTAAAAAAAATATTTATATTTATTTTTATTTATTTATTTTGAAAAAAAAAATATTGTATATATAGCTATATAGATATTACTTTAAAAGCATGTGCAATGGGCGTTAACCAAAACGAAAGAGATATACTGCCTTGCAAGAGTATTTATGGCATATCCGCACTTCTAATGTATATCCACATTGGAATGTCTTACGACAACTCCAAATAATTGTTTCTGGAAGTGTTAATATTGTGCTTATTAACTTGAACATTATTATTTTTGTTTATTTTTTTTAAATATTATTTTTCATTTTTGTATATATTTTTTTAAAAAAAACCTAAATGTATAATTATTTTTCCAAGCAAATGTGACACTAAATTTCTTAGTAAACATTTATTAAACATTATTTATATTTCAAATTTAGCAAACCATATAGTACAAGTTAAACATGTCAATTTAAATTATAAAATTATTATTTTTTTTATTTCATCATCTCATCAGTTTGCACAGTCGACATATTTAATGACTTCATTATGATTTTATGAACCAAGAAATTTAAGAGACTTCTAAGCATTGCTATGATCGAAAACGTGTCAAGTTTTTCTTACTAGTATACAGAAAAAAAAATAAATTTAAATCTTTTTTTTTAATTTAATAATATTCAGTTAATTGTATAAATATTTTTTTTATTTTACAACTAGTATTTAGCCTCATGAAAATTAATAGAAAACAAATTTCGATAAATTCATTTGACAGGTTTTCAATACTTTATAAAGATATATAAATAAAATAATGAAAAAATATATAAAACATATTTAATTTGATATATAAAATTAGCTGAATAATGCTTATAATAGAAAAATAAAAAAAAAGGGTGTATGAAAATTGATATGTATTTCGTATCGATAATTGACATCATAAATGAATAAATTGGCTGTATAAAAATATCAAAAGGGTATTTACTAAAATAGATGAAGATAATAATAAGTTTTTTAATATTTTTTTCTTGTTTTTTTTTTTAGTGCAGCAATAGAAGACACCTGAGAAAATAAAAATCCAGGCAATTAGTATCGGATGTCGATAAATTGGTTTCAAATATATATACATGACAACCTGTAAAAAAAAATAGCCCGTTGTGATCACAGTAGGATACAACCTGCAACTTACCGAGAATATACCTGTGATGTTTTTACAAACTATTGTGCAAAAATTATGCGAAAAAAAAAATTCATTTGTTTAATTTAAAAATAATTTAAAAAAAAAAAAATAAAACCGTCAAAAAAAAAAACATCTAAACATAGAATTTAATTAAAATTTTCATTAATTTTTTTATTGAAATATAAAAAAAAATGTATAAAATATATTTTAAAAATTAATATTATTTATTGATAGACAAACTAGTTCAGAGTCATAAAGACCACCCTTGGGATTTGAGTATATAGACTGCAGATTTTACTGGTCGATAAATATCATTCGTTCCGATACTCGAACATGAACCAGAGGGTCTTAACCATAACCAGTGATACACACTAAAATCCCCTCAAATAAAATAAATATATATATATTCATGTAACCAAACTCAAGGGGATGTTACATTTTTAAAATATCCACACACATTCATCCCATGTGTTTGTCTTGTACACTTACTATTAATCTTTTCCTTAAAAAGATCCAAAAAAATTAATGAAAAAAAAAACTATAAAAACTATAAATTTTTAATCCCATGAAATTATGATACAATTATTCTTCCACTCAGTATTTTTATTAATAAAAATTTCATTGTATTTTATTATTTAGAAATTTTTTTATTTCAAATTTTTATATTTTTCTTTAAAAACTCTGTAATTGTTAATTTGCTCTGCTAATTTTTTTTAGGACTTTTGGAAGAAAGCTTTTAAAGATTTACTGAATAAATGAAGATATTTTTAAGTAGTTATTTTAATGTATATAATAAAATTGATACCAAGAGGTATTTAGACATAATAAAACCAAGTAAAAGTGACCAACATGATAAACAAAAAATCAAAAAGAAAAATAAGCTAGTCCATTTCCGCATCATTTGAAAACACAGATTGACCATAAAGTTTAATACATCCGTAGGGGAAATTATTTATATTTTAACTCTTGAATATTTCTATAAATATATATATTTTATTTTCTAGTTTTTCTATTTTTTTCCCTGTGGACACATTGATTTACCAGATTCCTATAAATTTTATCGTCGCATCAAATAATGTTTTACTGACAAATTGGCCACGTGCTGTATTACCCTAAACTTCATTTATTCATCGGAAGGAAGTGTCATGCTTTTAGGATAAAATAAAACTATTATTATATTTTTTATGACTAACTTTAAATATTATCTCTAAGAATTATTGAAAATTCATAGCTGAAAAAAAAAAAAAGTAATTTTTATATTTTTCAACTCTTCTTGGAACACAGCTATTATATATTTAACAAAAAAAAAATAAATAAATAAAAAATTGTACGTATCCATGGAAAGTCTTAAAAAAAAATGTGTTTTAGGAATTCTTTTAAAAAATCATTTCGTTGTTGGACCTCTTTTGGCAATAAAGATAAATACTTATCCCAGTAAATTTACACAATTTTTTTTTAAAGTTAAAACATCGTCAAACTGCCTTTCACCTTTTTCAGCCTACAAATCTGGTCATGAAAAAATATAAAAAATAATATATAAATATATTTTAAATAAAAATACAAAAAATACAGACCAATCTGCGAAAATTGGCGAAAAAAAAAACAAAGCAATTTTCGAAGTTGCCTGTTCAGGTATGTACGCACTGGACAATTTCAAAAGGTTACATTTGAATGAGGGTTAATCGTTGTTAAAATGATTCTCGTTAACACTCAATTTTTTATTTTTTTTTCCACAAAAATTACTTGATTAAAATATAAAGTAATTTTTTTTATAATTAAAAATATTTATCAAAATATAAAATACAAATTAAACACTGTAAAAATTTATTTAAATTAATTATCTAAAAAAAAAATTAATAGAAAAAAATTTATCTGTATTATTAATAGATGAAAAAATTAAATAAATAATTATAAATATTAAATTTTTTTTTATAAAAATATCTAATTGTTTGAATAAACATTTGTATATTTATTTTAATTTAATTTTTTTTTTTGAGTCGAATGAAAACGTAATTTAATCCAAGACCACACCAGACGCGATATTATTATTTATTTCTCGTCTCGTCTCGAAATGACGATTAACATTCCCAAAGCAATTGCACCCACATCAAGAAGAAACCATTCAGGTAATTTCATTTGTGTTACACAAAAATCAACAACTAAAATATCAAAAAATAAATCAATTTAAACAAGGTGGCAGCACTGATCAATCATTATTTCAAACTCAATTTAACATTTTCGAATATAAAAAAAATATATTATTTTTAATATTTATAATATTATTATTTAAATTTTTAATTAATTTAAAATTAATATTATTGTTATTGATAAAATGATGTAAAATATACTTTAATTTTATTGAATGTTTAACAAATATAACATCAGTAAATGATGAAAATTATTATTAAAAATAAATGATAAATTGATTATATAAAATAAAAAATAATAATAAATAAAATAATGTAGATATTATAGCGGTTGATTTTTTTGATTCAAGTGCATTTGTCTTTTGAGTGTCGCGCGCGCGGTATCATCACAAGAATTACAGGCTTTGTAGTTGGTGTTTCGCGGTGCCTTATAGTCGCGTGGATAGGCGGAGAGTATGACCGGCTATATTCCAACGTGACTTACGTGATTTTTTTATCTTTTTTATTTTTATCATAATATTGCCGGTCTTTTTTTATATATAGGTATATATATATATATATATACACCCGCATTATGGCATTTCAAAGTATAAATAAAATAATATAAAAATTTAAAAATAAAAATACAAGAAACAAAGTCAATTTACATCAATTGAAAAAGATTAAATTAAGACCACACACAGTATATACATTACTGACATAATAAAATAAAAAATAAAAAATATAAAAAATAGTATTGTTTTTATGATGTTAATATAAAAAAATAATAGAATTTTTCATTTGTTTAAAAAAAAAATAAATAATAAATAAATAAATATAATATAAAAATAAGAAATTTGATCTGAAATTTCAAATGGCACGTCTCGATGAAATGAGGATCGACCAATGGCAAATAAATCGCCTCACCCGTGTCACGTCTACAATCTAGAGACCATACGACCGAATGTATCATGAAATTTTTATGATGGACCAGCACGAACTGTTAATATTCCTTTGATCTTTGCCGCAAATATTGCATTAAAAATAAAAATATAATAAAATATACATTTTCATGATGATCAATGTATCAAATGTAATACAAAGTATTATCAATATATTTATTGTTGAGGTATCTCAACGTTGACATTCAACAATAACTTACACTATTAGAGTAAAATTATGATGAAATATATCAATTCAATTATAATTTCATGGAATTTCTACTTGGAAAATTTTTTTAAATTAAAATGACCTATTTTCAAAAGACTGACCGTACTTGGGACATAAGAATTTGCGTCAAAGTTCAAGAAAAACTTCAAAAAGCTAGAAATAATTTATACAATGCTTAAAAACATTGTCTTCCAAGGTTGTTTACTCAATTCAATAATAATTTTATGAAATTTCAAGGCAGAAAAATTTATTTTGACTGAAATGCCCTATTTTCATAAAACCGACTCTCAGTTGAAGGTCAGAGTTTGCGTCAAAGTTCCAAGAAAACTTCAGATAACTAGAAATAATTTTTACAATGCTTGGAAACATTGTCTTTCATGGTTGTTTACTTAATTCAATAATAATCTTATAAAATTTTAACTTAGAAAAATTTATTTTAGCCAAAATGCCCTATTTTCAAAAAACCGACTTTGGTCGGGATGTCAGAGTTTGCGTCAAAGTTCGAGGAAAACTTCAGATAGCTAGAAATAATTTATACAATGCTTGGAAACATTGTCTTTCATGGTTGTTTACTTAATTCAATAATAATTTCATGAAATTTCAAGGCAGAAAAATTTATTTTGACTGAAATGCCCTATTTTCACAAAACCGACTCTCAGTTGAAGGTCAGAGTTTGCGTCAAAGTTCCAGGAAAACTTCAAATTGCTAGAAATAATTTATACAATGCTTGGAAACATTGTCTTTCATGGTTGTTTACTTAATGAAAACACTCTATTCTAGGGTTGTTTACTCATTTCAATAATAATCTTATAAAATTTTAACTCAAAAAAATTTATTTTGACTGAAAGGGCCTATTTTTAAAAAACCGACTTTGGTCGGGATGTCATAGCTTGCGTCAAAGTTCCAGGAAAACTTTAAATAGCTGGAAATAATTTATTCAATGCTTGGAAACATTGTCTTCCAGGGTTGTTTACCTATTTCAATTAAAATTTCATGAAATATCAACTCAAAAAAATTTATTTTGACTGAAAGGCCCTATTTTCCAGAGACTGACTTTGGTAGGAACGCCAGAGTTTGCGTCAAAGAATGATAAAATCTTAAAATTATTAGAAATAATTTATACAATGCTTGAAAACATTGTCTTCCAAGGTTGTTTACTCAATTCAATCATAATCTTGTGAATCTTCAACTCAGAAAAATGTTTAATATTTTTTTTATCAGTACAAATAATTGCAAAAATTATCTCTTTTATAAACATAAAATAAAAAGAGTAAGAGTTTAATTTTATTATTGTATATTATTTACAAATCAGTTGATAATTGAATTATAATAAAAATACAAAAACAATTTACAATATTACAAACAAAATATATATTTATAAAATTAGTTTGTGAAGAATATAACCTTTTGCTTACAACTGATTTAACTATAAATTTGCACATGTAAATAAAATTATCTAGTTGTGATAATTCAACATCAATTGTTTGTATATTCAATAAACATATCAATATGAGAATATTCATTTGCTATTTGTAAAAAGGTAACTAACTCTAACGATGTTGAAATTGATACGCAAAATGAGACTGGAAATATGATATAGCTCATATGTGAATATATAAATCTACTACCTGATGCGATTTAATATTTATTTATCAGTAGTGTGTGTATGCAACTAATACGTACAAATATTATTTGTATATAGAGAATTAAATTCCGGATGGTAATTGAAATTTACTCACGGACCAATCATGCAATGTAATTGCTACAGAGCATCACATATATATCCAGTTGCAAGTTGCAACATGATTGATCGCATATATATTCAAACTGCACATGCAAACATCATTTTCAACTTGTGATTTGAACATATGTTAATTTTTTTCTTTCATTTTTTTTTTATCAATGATAAATTTACAAATCTCATTAGTAATCATGAAATATATATTTTTTTTTCTTACTAACAACATTGTTGCTATGATTTATTTTATTTTTTTCGAAATTTTAAATACAATTAATTTTAAATACATCGCGTGTATTTTATGGATTTAATTTTCAGTATTATTTTTATCTTCGATAGATCGTTGCACTTCCTTCTGTTTGTATCAATATTATTTTTATTTTTTTTATCAATTTTTCATTTATTTATTTTTACATTTTTTATATTTTATTTATACTGAGAAATTATTATTTAGTATTATGATTCAATACTATTTTTTTTTTTTTTTTTTTGATGATTTTAATTTGTTAAATACAGTAGCTGTTGAAGGAAAAATACTCACGAAACTTTGATGATCAGTTTATGATTTTATATCATAAAAAAAAGGTTTAATTCAAAATTAAATATAATAAAAAAAGAAATGGAAAAATAAAATTTAAAAATATAAATAATAAAATGTTCTTTTTTTATTTCATTTTTTTTATTTTCAGTTCTTCCAGTTCTCACGATTTTATATTTTAATTTTAAAATTTTTTTTTTAAAGAAAAATATATATATTATTCATTCCTTCTGTTGATACATTTAATATAAAATTACAAAATAATATAACATTTGTCACAAAATAATAGAAAAAAAATATAGCAACACAAGTATTATTTTTTTAAATATTTTTTTGTTACGGTGGATAAATTTAAATAAAAAATATAAGTCATTAGATTCGCCATGAAAAAAAAAAAAAACACAGGCAAGTAAAATAAATAATTATAAGACAAAAATTTACTATATAAAATTAATTTAATATTCAATCAATTTAAAACAAAATCAATTAAAAATAAACAATAAAAAATGACTACACATGTAACACAAACATCACGAGTCAGATTAATTTTATAAATAAGAAAAAAAAAACTCAAAGTAATTTTTATCTTCTTGGAAAAACCCAGAAGGGAAAAAAAAAATTAGCTGACGCATAAAATCAATTCTCACGATAACCGCGTGCAAAAAGTCAATAAAATAATAATTTTTTTATTTTTATTTTGGCGAATCACATAGGCGACCTGTTGGCGCTGGAATTTATTATTATTATTTATTTTTTTATCTCACCGTAATATATAATCATATATGCAAATGAAGTCACCATAGTGATGGAGTTAAGAGTGCAATCGTCTTGGCAATCGTGACTTATTAAATTCTTTAACTATTTTTTTTTTTATTATATATTTATCATAAAATTCTTTATATCAATTTGTTATAATATACTGTATATTAATTTATTTATTCATTTGACCTTAACAAATTTATTATTTGAGTTAAAATTTTTACTGGAAATATAATGACTTTTATCAATCTATACAATAAAAAAATAATAAGAACCGTTAATTTAATACTCAATACGATGAGCATTATATTTGCGTGTTGGTACATATGTTGAATGTCATTTTTACTTTTTTATTTTTTTAAATTTTAATTTCTGTTATTATCTTTAACGACACATGTACATCAATTTTTTATTTTATATATATATTTTTTTTACCTCATTCATAATGCTTTTATAAAATTGTGGTAATTTGAAGAAAAAAAGTTTTTTTTTATTATTTTTCGATGCATTTCCCCTTCAGCTATTCATCCAGATCAAAAGTGAAAATAAAAGTAAGAAATAAATTTTTTTTTTTTTTGTAAACACCACAAATAATTCAAACGTTATTTTATTTTATTTTTTTTTTTAAATTAGCTTGTATGTAATTCAAGAATATATTTTTATATATTTTTTTATTTCCATTCAAGCATTGACTATGATGAAAAGAAAATATGACCTATTTGTTTGGTTTTTTTTTTTATAGAAAAAAAAAAAATGAATAAAGCTATAAAAAAAAAAAAAAAAACGTAAAAAAATAATTTCTAAATATAGTTTTATACTTTTAGATTGACATATAGATAAAATATTAATTTTATTGAATTGAAATATAGCTATATTTCTATGGATAACAGTTTTATAAATAACTTTTAAATATATTTTGATATTTTTTATATTTTTAAACTTTAAAAAAAAATAAATATAAAAAAATACTTTTAAATAATTTTTTTAATTAAATTTTATTTAATTGATATGATATATCAAATTTAAAAATTAAAAAATATAATCTTAACTGTTTTTGTTTATCACCGTTATATTTGTGTGAATATAATTTATATATATGTGTATTTGTATTTGATGTATATAAGGGTTTATGGGATCTATTGTATGACACCCATGCCTGAATGACGTGGGAATTATTGGGGGAGCATTTGTCACGAGTTCAATAATACTACCCCAACGATGTATAGTTAAAATATCCATGGCTAATCAGTAGATCTTTTTTCACGGGCTCGTTGACAAATTCAGCAAGATGATGACAGATATATCTACTTAACATTGACGGTAAAAATCATGTATGTTATTGTCAGTGTGAGTGTATTTATATAGACAAGTAGATGATCGAGTTATGATTGCTTTACAAATTGAAGAGCATCAATTACCTTTGACATGAGTCACATAACTATTATCATAAAACTTTTAATATTATATTTAATAAAAATAAAAGATCAAACAAATTGATAACTAATTGATTGAAAAAATAAAATTACTTATGTTATAGTTTTTTATTTTAAAGAATTTATTTATGAAATTGAATTTTTCTTTATAATTTTTTATTTTAGATAACTTGTATAAATGTCTACGTATATACTTTTTGTAAATTTACCAATAAAGCCACCGTTATATTTTACATTTAAATATGTATAAAAAAAAAATAAGCTTTTCTTATATTAAAAATAAATAAATAAATATTGAAAATTCATTTCATCACGCTTGATTAGATACTTTATCCAAAAATCGCCTTATCCAAAAGAAAAAAAAAAAAAAAATTGAGCATTCAAAGTATAAAAAGCCTTGAGGACATAGAAAAAATAAATAATAATAAAAAAAAAAAAAATAAAATCTTACAATCTCATGGCACTCGTTACATTATATAGTATGTATGAAGCTGGTTTCTCCCGTCACTTTGATATGTAAATAAAACGCACAACAGGATACCAAAACGTGCGTTCAACGACACCAAAAAAGTAAAATAAAAAATTCAATTGGAGTTTGTATACCTATATGGATTAAATAAAGCAGGGAATACCGCCTGCGATGTGCATTTGCACGAATGAACATGCCACAATGGGTGTGATCTGACTGAAGGCACCGTCAGGATGAGTATAAATCAGCCAAGGGAGAAAATTCAAAATCTATCTCTTTCTCCATATAAAAATATAAAAAAAAATTCATGTAGAAAATAAAAAAAAAAATCTACCCTTCATTCCCTTTTTACTAAACATCCAATATCACCGTTATCTACTGTCATCGTCAATATTTACTTAAACTACTGTATATTCTGTCACGCGTTTGTTAAACATTTTTCATTGAAAATTTTCATACTGATTATTGGCTATTTTAAATCCTTCACTTGAATTTTAAATATGCTATTTAATGTGTGTATCTTTTCAAATGATATAGGTATATATACTCAATATAGTTTTATGTATATATTTTCAACCCTTATTTTTCAAATGTCTATATAACATAGTAATTTTGACGATGAATGATTTATATTTATATGAACGTCATGAAATGCACGCAAGACCAATCATTCAACTGTTATATGTATATTGTCAATATTATTTTAAATTTTAAATACATTTTTATATGTCAAGACTATAGTCTCTTTGAATATGTCACTAGAATTTTATTTCATTTTTTTTTTTTTTTTTCGCATATAAAGACAAAAAACCAGTAAAAGATTTGTTTATAAATAAATTTATTGACGTAAATTGTAGAAATATATATCATCATATTGAAGGTCAACTAACTAATTTTATTACATTAATTAATTAAAAAAACAAAACAATAATAACTAAATAATCAATTGATAATAGTAAAAATTTATATAAATTAAAAAGCTCAAATAAAAATTAAAGCTCATATTTTTTATGCTAACAATTTAAAAAATACTAAAAATTAATAATTTTATAATGAGCTGTGTAAAGAAAAATATATTTATTAAAGACCATTTTTTATATTTATATTTTTTATGATTCTAATTTCAAAGTTCATGGACTCAGTATAATTTGTTATTATTTGAATATATAGCTATACTTAAACATTATAAATTTGTATTTTTATTTTGTTGTTTAATAAACATTAAAAAGTAATAAAAACTAAATTTCACAAGTTGCAATCAATTGCTCATATATATATACAAAAATATTAATGACATCGTTGGATAATCTTTGATTAATCGGTAATTTTAAATTACCGTAGCTCAGTCACACCCTGAAAAATAAAATAACTTTAAATTATAGCGGTTGTCGATTGTAGGCACAGTTGCATGCCAAACAGCAGTGAGATTTATTTTTTATTTTAAATATATATAAAGCTATTTTATTTTTTTTCTCATATTTTATTTCTTGCTAAAGCTCTTGCAAAAAGTTATATATGTACATCGCGAGAGAAATTTGTGTTAAAAGCAACATCAAGACGACCAACCCTATTTGCATGCTTATACTAATACTTATATATATATAGTTACATAATGTGTATTGCAAATTTAATGGAGGTCGTTTAATGTTAACTACGCCATTTTCTGAATATGGATATCAACCAGAATTTTAAACTCAACCACAAAGACTTTTTTCATAAAATTAAGGTAGCTTTTTTTATATACATTTATATTTTTTTAAAATTTATTATTTAAATATTTAAATTTTTAAATTTTTTAATTCAAAGATGATATCATTTCTTGGAAAAATTAATTACCAACAGTATTATTATTTTTTTTATAAAGAAAAAAATTTAAATTTATTTAAATATTTTAAAAAATATAATTATTTATATATGAAAAATAAAATGAAAAATAGCATGTAATACAAATTATTTTTGTATAAAATTTTATTAAAAAATGATAAAAAAAATTTATTGATAAATTAGTTTATTTTTTAGAAATAATAATTTTGTCAGTTTATATGCATGTGTGGCATTTATGACTTGACATGTTTATATATTTAAAGTAAAATTGATAAATAACGTCATATTTAAAATATATAAGTATTTTAGACTACAGGTTATTAAGTACATCCCACCAGGTATGTTTCACCTGAGTTAAAAGTTGCGCAGGTGAGTAGGCGTAACATCGTCTCGGCCAATAAAATTCAGAGGCGTAACTAAACCTGGACTTCACCTGGAACTTGTTCATATAATATGCTCTAAATACAAAATAACACACGAATTATAAATCATAATAAAAACATATAGATTAACAAAAAAAAATTACAAAACAATAACAAGAAAATAATTTAATTATTATTATTTATTTAACTGTTAAATTTTGTAATAAAATATAACAAATTTATGTATTTATCTGATGATTTATTGAGTGTTGATTATTCAATTTAAATTTTTAAATATTTTTTTATCTATTTAATTTTTATCAGTCTATTTAAAATGAAAATTAATATGAAAATCTAGTCAATTATATAATTTTTTTTATTACAAATAATTATGTTAAAGTTTTTGAAATTAAAATCAAGGTTCAAATTTTATCTGATATTTAAACAGTTGATGTGTTTAATACATCAAAATAATAGTTTGCAAATTCAACATAATGGGGTCCACCCATAACACGTGCTAAAAGATGAAACCCGAGTGCAGTTTCTCTTTTATTATTTTATTTTTTTCTTTATCATTGTACCACCCGCGATGATAATTTGATAGAATTTTTCACCACGACCCCCTTCATTTTGTCCCCTGGTTTCCCTGTCATCATGACCCCCTCTTATTTATTTTTTTTAATTTTTTTTTTTACTATTTGCCACTGTACAGAGACTTCAAAGTAAAAAAAAAAAAAGGTAACGCCCCTGAAATTTCAGTCGCGAAGCGGCACCCTTTAGCTTCTCTCGCGATACCAACTTTCCGGTATAATCATTTTTTTATTTATTTTATATCATCATTGTTATAACTCTATACAATTTTTTCATCTTATCCATATTCTTTTGCCTTAAAAATGGGTCTCATTGAGAAGCAGGATAAGCGAGTGAGAGACGTTACGCGATTTTTTGTATATATAAATGAACATGAACGACATAAGGGAAAAAAATATATAAAAAAAAGGGGGATAAAAAAAAATATATATATATAATCGCGAACCCGTTTTCATCAGGTTAACGCCCACCGGAAACAGCTGGGGATCAACCCCTGAATAGTCCGGTTCGCGAGACCCCGATGGATCCGATTACTTAGGTGATATAATATTAAAGAATTGAAGAACGTTGGGTGACCGTTTTACGTGGGCCATTCACAAATATTTGTGAACCCCTTCAATGTTTTTTTTTTTTTTTTAATTTTTTTATAACGTTCATAAGAGAATAAGTGAATGAATATAATAATAATAATTTACTGGGTTGCAATCCGATGCAAAAGTGTATAAATGTCATGTTTCTAACAATTGGTTTATATAGTTTTTTTTTTTTTTTTTTTTTTTTATAATGATGAACTTTTAAACTCGACATTGATTGATGTGACATGCTTAAAAATTTAACTTGAATAATTATCGAAAGGCTTACAAACAGTGACTAATTGAACGGAAGTCAACGAGAAAATGTAAAAAAAAAAAATGTATATTTATAAAAAATTATTAAATGAAAAAAAAAAAAAAAAAGAGTAACGATGAGGAAAATTCATAGCATCTGGATGATAACGGTTTTGTTCATCTTTAACTAACAGATGACGCTTTGAATATATATATTTTTTTTTTCATTTAGATTATAAATTATTATGTACAGGAAGATCAATATTCATCTAACATCTGTCAGAAAATTTTAAGACAGATGAAAATATGTTTGAGTCATTTTTGAAATTTCATTTTGATATTTGCAGAATTCAAAAAATATATTAAATTATTTTTTTTCTTACTAATCTTGATTAGATTTTCCTTTTTTACTGCGAAATATGTAGGTTATAACTGGTTAAATATAATTACGTGGAAAAAATAATATGACAGGTGGTTTTCATCTCTAAATACCATATCCACGCCCAAATATTTTCCAAAAATCAAAGAAAAACGATGTTTATCACAATGAATTTGAAAAAATAAGAGAAAAAACAGAGCGATGAAAAAAGGATCTCAGGTTGCGGTGTTTAAATTTATTTTTATATATTTCTTTCTTTTTTTTTTTCTTTTTACCGACAAAAGGAGAAAAAAATATATAAAAAAATTGGTCGTAATAACTAGCGGTAGTGGGTGGAGCGCCCCTTTCTTCATCATCAAATGCTGAGAGAATATTTCTTTGTTAAACCGCCGCATGTACATCTTGCGCGACACGATGAGATAAAAAAAAAAAAAATTAAATAAATAAATATAAATATAAATAATAAAATGAAATAATATAAAATTTAATAACATCATTATTAAGTATATATTGAAAACTGATTTATCTAAAAATGAAAATACAAGTCGACTGAATATAAAAAATGGATTCTAACAAAATATATAAAAAAAAATTTATAATTCAACATTTTTTTTATAAACCCCTATGACACTATTGTAATGTTATTTCCACAAATAATTTTATGCCCATAAAAAAATAAAATATATATTTTCATCATGAAAATTTGTACCTTGAATTTTTATAATAAACCGTTGTACATATACCAACGAGAATTTACCAGTTGCATTTTTTATTTATCATTATTATTATTATTGATATTATGATATTATTTTTATGAAGGGGTGTATTTTTAAAGGGGGGTATTTTTTGACAAGCCTGAAGCAGCATGTAACGCCCACGACCCACGTTGGGATAATTTTGGATTTTTGGTTCGACATACACATGCAGCACTGTTGTACCATGGTGCTCAAGTGCCGCGAGGGTGCAATCTTGTATATATGAATTTGAGTTTTTTTTATAAAACACGTATGTCCTACTACTGTAATATAAAATATTTGTTAAAGGGGGTTTAATGGTAAAGAGAGGCCAACCCCAGGGAGTTTCTTTAGCACGCGTTGAGGCGTTTACCAAGGGTTATTCTTAGACAATACGCCCCTGACGACCCCTAGGTGGTCCAGGGCGGCATTGGGTGGTGCATTGCTTGTCATATTTTTAAATAATACACCTTTGATATATATTTTTTTAATTTATTTATTGTTTTTTTTTATATTTAATTCTGAATTGATTCAAACTCATCATATACAATTTTATATAAAACTGTTTCATGTAAATTGATTATAAAAAAAATTAGATTAATTAATTTAAATATTTTTTTGTATAATTTATTTATAACTATATATAATGAATGTTAATATAAAAAGATGCAAAAATATTATAGAGGTGTATATATAATAAAAACCGGTAGCCAATTGGCAAGGTTATAAACCAACACACTACCTATATCATACGACTCATTAGTAAGGTAAATTAGTCTTCTAAAAGATCAACATATGTTAAAGAATAAAAAATAAATGAATAATCAATGTAAAAAAAAAATAATTAAAAAAAATCTAGTAGTTTATTTACGATCATCATCAAACTGTAATTCTGTTTTAGAATCATCATTTATAAAATAAAAATTTAAATTAATAAAAATATTTAAAAAAAAAATTATAATAGACAATAAAAAATGATGAAAAAATATTTGTTTATTTTTTTTGATTATTTATACAAAAAATGTGATGAAAAAAAATTTCTATTTTAAATATAAATTTATTCAAAACTATCATGCAAGTACATAATTATCATCAATATTATTATTCAATATTTATAAACGTAAATGGAATATTTATAACACAGTAAAATATATTATAAACATATATAAATTTAGTGACAATATTTTAGTCAGCATATTGTGTATAAGTACTATTATTTTAATGGACTTGTACATGAGTTGTAGACCTGCAAGCCAGTATATACAAAATTTCCGGAAATGATTGATGAGGGAACTCAAACTGCATACACAGTGTTTCTACATATCAAATAATTTTATGATGGTAATAATACGGTCCGTATGTACAGTGGTTTTGCTACTATTCGCATTTTCATATCACGTGAAATGATTCACTCACAAATCATAAATTATATATGATATACATGGAGACATTATGCACTCGATATTATATTCACTTGACAATTTAATGGATCTTTTGTACCACCTACACATGCAATCGTTTGTATAGACATTCAAACTGACAATTTTTTTTTGTAAATTGTAAATTCCATTGTATCATGAGCCATAATTTTATTGTCTTTTCTGAATAATAAAAAAAAAACTGTAGAAATTTCCACCAGCGATTGATTTGTTTAAATTTCTTTTAAATTATTAAGAATTTTAGCGATTAATAAATAGTAATTAAAATTGGAAATATTAATTAATATTAACAAATTAAAATTTAGAAATTAAAATGTTATTTTTTTTATTTATAAAAATGCTTAGTTTGTTGGTATAATTTTTTTATCTTCAATTCGACGATGCAGATAAAAAATTTATGTACGTAATTTGGTAGCAAGTTGTTATTGTATGTTATTCACCTTGATAATCATTAGTTGCATGTAAAAGAAAAGATTTATTAAATGATTATAAAATATAAAATTGTATTTAATAAAAAAAAAACTGTTTTTGTATTTTAAATGAAATATGATTGACTTGTTAATTTTGTTGTCTATAAAATTAAATAAAACATCAAAAGATGCCGTTTTTACTAATTACAAATATTTCATCGTGTTGGTTATGGAAATATGAAAAAAAAAAAATTAAATAAATATTATTTATTTATTTATTCTTAACTGAATGAAAATATATACCAAGATGCTGTATTTAAGTTGAGCACGAAGGCAGAACATTATATAGAATGCTGCTAATTGAATGAGATGTGTAAAAGATTTTTTTTTTTTTTTTAAAAGAAAAGGCGTCAAGGTTTATATGTAATCATAAGCTAAATAAATTTTGATTTATAAAATTTATTTATAATTATATTTTATTAAAAATAAATGATAATAATTATTTAAAATTAAAATTAATATAATTTAATTTATAAATAACAATTACAAATTAAATTTTAATTTTGTAATTCAAATTTTTTAATTTATTATAAATAAAACTATATTAATTTTAAAAAATAAAAAAAAATTATTAAAACAAGTTTATTTATTAAAATAAATAAATCATTTTTTAAATTTATTCTTTATTAAAAAGTATTTTAAAAAATTTATTCCATTTTACAGCAAATGAGCCATTAAAAAAAATATTTTTAAAATACATTTGTATTTAAGATAAGAGGTGAGAAATCTTATGTTTTTTTTTTTTTTCTATTCGTTAATAAAGTTACTAGAAGAGTCACAATGATAAACATCATTTAGATAATACGATAAAAATTAATGACGACAAGATACAAGATGAAATAATCAATGAAAATCCATGTAAGCCAATTAGTATAAAAAAAAGAAGAACAGATAATTTTTATCTCTCAAGATCAACATCCAGGATTTTTTCCAATTCATCAAGATATTTTCTCATAAGAGTATATTAAATTTGTAAATGCATATATGTGTTTGTTATTCATCGGTAAGTTTATATTTTTTTAATATATATTTAATACTCTTTTTTTTTTTTTTTTTTTTTGTTGTGAATGTGACGATGCGCTTATAGCATCAAGAAAGAAAATAAAAGGTGGTGAGATGGGTGACGGCGCCAACAAATCCTTTGAACATTTACCGTCTTCTTTAGCTTCTTTAGGTAGCCACAGACACATTAGTCACTTTTTTTTCTTTTTTTTTTTAAGTCGGCATTATAATATTTTTTTTATATTTAAAAAATTTTATTTTTTTATGCTTGTCAGATGAGTTGACTCTAAATGAGTTGCTCCGAATCGTTAATCGGTTCATGATTTTATATATGCACGTCGAATTTTTCACCTCAGAAAAATATACAAACAATTTCTTATTTAAGTTTATAAAATTAATTTTATTTATTTATATATTTCATTTACAAAATATTATTAATACAAGTGTATTATAGTCATTTATTTATTTATCAAAAAAAAATGATTAATATTTTTTTATTTTTGTTTTTTCATTTTTATAGAAGCTTATTGCTCATCATCTTCATTTTGAGGCATAATATTTTTTTTTTTTTACTGTATTCATTTTGTGGATGAGAGTGGCTTCTGGCGCCAGACCAGCTAAATCATGGTCTCATTATTAAGTAATTAAAAGTCGTTACTAGTGCTATCCTTTATTGTGCATCAATGCCGACAATGAATTGCCAAGTCAAACCCTCATCTTAATTTTACACACATACAAATATGTCCTTGCTATATAATTCTTTTTTTTTTTTTTTTTTTTTTAATAAAATATATACAAGTACTTTAACAACAAAATTTATATATTAATTTACAATTCACGCGTTTAATCTCCGGTCTAGAATGACCCTTTTATTATTGAATTAAATTTTTTTTGGAGAAAAATTATTTCAACTGGTCATTTTACTCTATAAAAACAAAATTAATATTTAATAAAAATTCAATTTTACAATTTAGTTTGATATAAAAAAATATATATATTTTTTTAAATTTATATTTGTATTTTTTAAAATAATTGATTCTTTATTTTAAAAAAAAAAATATACAAAAATGTAAATTTAATTTTAACAAATATAATTTTTAAAATACTAAAACTTGAAATTTTAAATTAAAAAAATTAAAATTAAAATACCATGACTAATCTAGCACCTATATATCAAAACTGATTAAAATTTTTTATATTTTTTTAAAAATAAATTATCAAGACAAATATAAGAAAACATATCAAGTGTATTTTTCTCTTCAAATTTTCACACAACTTTCAAAGTTAAATCAAATTAAATAAATAAAAAAATTGATTAATTGACAGATTTATAATGAAACTAACATTAAATTTCTCTGATTAATTTTTTCTTTCCCATCGCATAAAGATCAAAGTGCTCCAGATTATCTATGGGATAATTATACGCAAGAACATAAAACTATTTTTTTTAATAATTATTAATAAATGATGTCCACTTAATGGGCGTATAAAAAATCATTAAAAACTTGAATAATAATAATAACTATTTTTTGATTTTTTAAATATTTATTTTGTTAACAATATACAATATATCTTTTTTTTTTAAAAAAAAAAAAAAAGCGGCAACAAAAGGTAAACAAACGGGATGTTGGCATCATCGATCACACTAATGGCGGGAACGAATTTTACTGGCGCCTTATGGTTATATACCTTGCATAAAGGTCAGTCAATATATACAATTTTACCATGGAATAATAAAAAAATAAACAATATAAATAAAAATTGAGATTGTCTAACTTTAATAAACCATTATTCTGATTATCCTTCTGGTTGATGCACATGCACACAGTGCAATGTTAACTCAACTACATTATTAACCTTATTGCCTCTGTTCGCATATAAAAAACTTATAACTTCCACGATCTTTTTGATCCCATCATATCATGTATACACAACAATATTAATTTCTATCGTTCATAAACTTAAATTTAAAATAAAAAATATAAACACGAATGTATATTTTACGGATGCATAGACACCGAGTTATTTTATTTTTATTTTTTACAAATTCAATTGTATAATTTCAAATGAAAATAAACACACTTTGATATATATTTATACATTCGCGACTATTTTATACAGCAATTATAAAATATATCTATAAAATGGGCGTTTAGAAAAAAATAGAAATTTTATTATGTATTGCATTGAGATATAATGCTGCACCCGTAAATTTTTATTTTTTTTTATTATAACTGTTTATTATCGGAATTTTTAAATTTTTTATACCAATTTGAAATATGATTCTTGGTTATCATGCAAATTATTATCAATAAAGAATAATAGTTGCTATTGAATTCAAGTGTTGATTGTATTAAAAAATATTTAATTTATTTGTGAATTGAATTTTTTTTTTGATTCATAATTTATAAAAGGTCAATGAAATTTATTGTAATCGAAATTGATTAATATTGATGTTGCATTTTTATCAAATGCATTAATAATAAAAATAAAATTTAATTATTTATTTATAAATTTATTTATTCAATGAAAATATTATTTATTTATTTATTTAAAATGGTAATTTGATTTATTAAAAAAATCTTATCGTAGTAAAATCATAATCAACAAGTCAATAAATTTATGCAAATAATAAATTTAAAAAAAAATATATGAATATGATTTAAATCATGATTAAATTTATAATTAAATAAAATTATAATAATTAATAATAAAATTCAATAAATTATATTTTTTTAAAAATTATTTTAAAGACAAATGATATAAGCTACTTAAAATTGTTCCACCCCTTGATGAGGTGTTGATAAAATATTATCACAAAAAACGTTTACTTATAAATTTTTTATTTTTATACTTGTATATATGATTTATTGCAATTTGCTTTTTGTGTTAGTGCACAACAGTGCAGTAAAGTTTCATAAGTAAACTCCCACTGTAAGATGCAATTTATCCGACGATGCAATTTATCTGAAGCCAAACTTTTTATTATATTTTATATATATATTTATTTATAATTCAATATTTCATGTATAAAAATTTTTTTTTATTTCAATTATATTTATATTTATGATTACGATGAGTTCCATAAAGCTTATAACCATGTCCAGTATCATTTTGCTCATAAATCATAAACACAATTCATCAAATGATTTATTGATCCAAGTCCATTAAAATTTTCAAAAAATATATCTTTTATTTTTAAATAATAAAAATAAATATATCACTCATAATTTAACATACATTTGTAAAAAATATTTCTTCGTATATTTAAAAAACGATACATATTATTTTTTTTTTTTTTTTTTGGTGATAATAAAAAAGTATAAAATTTTCATCAAAAGATTCAACTTCAAAAGAACAAGAATCATAAATAAAGAGTTTTATATTTAGAACTATATATTTTATACAAAAAAAAAAAAATTCAATTGATATTTCAAATTGAAAACTTGTGAATCTTCGTCTTTTTTTTTTTTTCTATTGTTAATATTTGTTCCACTTCCGCAATATCGACTACGCCTCTTATATTGATGTTATATTGTAGAGTAAAAATAAAATAAGAAATTTAACATGGATTTTTCGTTACAATTTTTTGAAGATATATATTGTTGACACAACGCCAGTGGAAAATCAGTAATAGAAGGTTCCAAGTGTGCTAGTTAGTATCAAAAATAAAATGAGAACAGGAAACGACACAATAATATTGTAAAAAAGAAATAGAAACCGTTAAAAAGAGGATGGGCGTGGGTGCTGTATATGATTGTCCAAATCTCACAGGAAATACCTATGCAGGTATAAAATTTGCTATAAAATATGTAACTTGAAATAAAAACTGTTTGATGATTATTGATTTTGATATTAAACACGTGCCAATGATTTTACTGATGATTGTCGAAATTTAAAATATTTTCAGGGTCCAAATCTCGTGTTCATTTGCTGTTTTAAGCTTGTAGATGAACCAAATTGATTTGATATTAATGAAATCTTGTAGATGACAATGAAATCTAATTTTCGCGTACGCAAACAAGTAATACTTTGGACCAATATTTCTATCAGTAATTGTATTTTGAATTATTACCAGAAAAGTAGAAATTTAAAATATTCTCAGGGTCAAATCTCGTTTTATATTTATTGTCTCATAATTATTAACGTTTTACGTTGATTTCCCCTTGACCAAACATCTGTCGATTTAGGGTATATATTCTTGGATTTTATTCAACATTTACAAATGCACGTATGCCTATTTTATATCCGATTAATTTCATCATTTTATCATCAACATTATTATATATATTTTCAAACAAACGATTCAAATTCAATCGTTGAGGATAGAAAAAGATGTATATCGTAACGAGTTCAGATGATTGCAGTAATTATTTGATATATATATTTTTGGGTATATCATTTCTTTTTTTTTATATTTTTTTTATTTTGTTAGGATTTCATAAGAGGGTTCTGGTTAGGGTGGCAATTACTAGGTATACTCTCTGAAGCCACAGACAGTTTTAAAGTTGAAATAAAAAAAAAAAAAACGTATATATAAAATAAAAGCTCCAAATCATTGGTCGGTCAACGACATAAATACACAGATATCTGACTATAAGTATCACGTATATAACAAACGATATCAAATATAATAATAAAAAATATATTTCAATCATTTATAATAATATTTTGCTGATATAATTAATGATCACGTTTTAAAAACATTTTTTGTTTTTGTTTCTTTATTTTTTTTATCAATGAAAATTATACTTGAAATGTTTATGACATGAAATATTTTATATATTTTTTTTTTATTGTTTTTATTATTTTTTATATTGGTTAATGTGTTTGAAACACGTGACATTCAATGACACAATGACTTTGAATGACGTATGGACATAAAGAAGGGCTTGTCTGTATGTTCATGGACCACACCCCATAAGGCTAAAGAGTGTCAAAACTTCACATTCATCCCCATCCATGCGTATCATTTTATTTATTTTTTTTTTTATAATTTTATTTTAACAATGCTTCATCTTTGCATGACATTAATAAATTAATATAAAATATAAACAAATATATTTTCAAGACTTTGATAAATGAAATTATTTAAAATTTTTTATCAAAATAATAAATGATAAATTGAAAAAAAAAAAAATGAGGAAACTTAATAGAGTTGCATTCAATTAAGATGTAATCTTTTTTCTTAGGAAAAAAGAAAATTATGTAGTTTTTATTTTTTAAAGGTGGAGTAGATTTTATTGAATTTTTAGAATTTTCTTTTATTTTTTTTAATAGAAAATTTAACAAATACTTGATAGAAATTTGAAAATAATAAAAAATATAAATAGTAAGATCAAATTTCGCAACAATTTCCGGCAGAATTTTTTTTTTTTTATTTATTTTTACAATAGTCGATCACACTGTGTCAAAGTTGATTGTAATTGAAGTAATGTCAATGTATATGTTTTATTTTTTTTTCATCAACGCGTGTGCAAGACCACGAGGGCAGCTGCCACCCCACACGCCCCCGACACACCCCTTAGGGTCAGACGTGTGCCACAAATTCTTCTCAATGTTAAGTGATGAATATACATATTTTTCAAAATCCATAGTCAAATATAAACATTTTAAAAGTATTTTTTTTTTAATATATTTTAAATTTAGTATGACGAGTGAGCATCATGGTCGATATATAACCGAAAAACAAATTCTTCACAGTCAAATCATTTGGAAATAAATTATCCTAGTAAATTATTTCCTAAAAAAAACATCATAAAACACGTTTTATAGTATAAAAAATATTCAAAATTTAAATGAATCATTAGAAAAATAATACAAACATACTAAAAAATAAACAAAATAAAATAATTATTTTTACTTGCTAGTAAACATTTTTATCATGAAATATTTGCAACGTAAATGTTCAAGTAAAAAAAAAATTCATTTTTGATATTTCACCAAAATATTTAGTCATGCAATCATCGAATAACTTTATGGTCAAAATTCTTTTAAAATATAAAAAAAAAACAAATTTGTTTTTTGTCCAGTAAAATTGTCTCTAAGTGCAAAAATACTCGTGTATCTTTGCAGCCTGAAGTCATGTATATTATTAAAGAATGACTATAAAGCTTTTGTTTTTAAAAATAAAAAATCAAAAAAAAAAAAAATAGAAAGAAAGGGTAAAAAAAAAATGTACAAACTTGTGTTGGAATATATAAAGAGTACTATGTGTATACCAACCCTCCTGAGGGCACCAATCTTACATGTAGATCCGGCTTAAACGATAGGCCCGCTGAAAATACTGATTCCGCCCTCAAGAGACTCTTAATTTTGCAACTGAGTCAGTATTCAATATATACATGTATATATAAAAAAAAAAAACGTAAAAGAAGAGGCCGCAAGCCACCATCATTTTATATTATTTCTTCGAATATATTTTTTTTTTTTAGTTTTGTAAACTCTACTATGATATACACAGTGAGCTGTATTATTATCAAGAAATATTTCCATATCATGGCTAGACGGATACTAATTCTATCCTCCAACACTTGGGTGGTGCTCAGTTAAATCAAAATAAAACCGTTAAAATGGCTACTTGTCTTTTTCAAACTATGTTTATCATACATATTATACTTTTTTTTAAATTATTTATTTTGATTTTTCATTCATATATACTCAAAGTTTTGATGCACAGTAGTTTTTGATGCACAATAGTTTTTGGTGCACAGTTTTTTTGGTACAGAGTCTGCATGACAGAAATGATACTTGAAGTGCGAATATTTATAGTGTCTTTTCAATCAACATTGATGACAAATCAATTGAATAATAATGAAAATTATTGAATAAATAAATAAATAATATACATGAAAAATAAAAATATAAATTGAAAATAATATTTGCAAGGTAGAACTTTAAATTTACCCTCAGGAAAAATATATAAAACACAAGCTATAAGATATCATCGGAATTGAAATAAATACGATAAAACCATAGAAAACAATTACCCTGTCTTGTAATTTTTTTTATATTTTTTTATGTTTTTACCTCGAGTTTAAAAGGAGATGCGGCTTAATGATAAGTGGACGTTTTGCCTTTGGTCTTCGGTGCGTTTCATCCGGCATTTTTTTATATTTATTTATATATACACATTGCGCAAGATAATTCAAATTGCAATCATCATCAATTATATCTCCTTGAATCTTTCTTTTAGTAAACACACGTTAATTTTTTTTTCAAATTTTTGTAATAATAATAGTCACATCTTCATTACATATTTTTGCTGCGTTGAAAACCAATATTTTCACGGTAAATGTGTCACTTTTTTATTATTATAAATTTATTTTTTTATCACAAAATATATAATAATTTGATCAACAATTTTCAGTTTTTTTCTAAATTGTTAAGAATCAAGGAACAATTTACAGGACAATAAAATATTTTTAGGGTGTAATCTCGTGTTTCTCATTGTTATTAACTAGTAGATTAACAAAATCAATTTGATATTCATAAAATTTCATAAATCACGATGAAATTTAGTTGTCATACCCAATAACAAGTGATATTTTCGATCAGTAATTTTATTGATAATCAATTTTTACAATATTATACCAAAAAATAAAATTTTAAAAATATTATCTTTCTGTTTTATTATAAAATATTATTATTTATTATTAAAAAAATAGAATAATTATTTATTTAAACTGAGGAAAAAATTGACAGCTTCAATGAGCTGTATATAATTTATATTTTTTTTTATCAATTTTTATTTTAAAAGTTGCACATACGTGAATATCGATTGAACTTTTTTCAAGAAACAGAGGTGAGGCATGTGTCGACAGTCTGCAAACCATAATTGAGGCAACATTAGCGTGATGAAATGGTCAGTAAAGAAAATAATATAAAAAAAAAAGAAAAAAAAAAAAAAAAGGGGTAACATTGGTAGGCAACACGTACTTGTACTATGATTAGTACCTTCAACAATTTACTTCTTGGATATATCATGAATTCACTAAAAGGGCGTTACTCGAAAATTTTAATTCGTCCAAAAAGCGCACCTCATATTTCAATACTAAGGGTATCTCCTTATATATATTACACGGATTAAAATAAAAAAATAAAAAATAATAAAAATAAATATATTGATACCAGAGCTTCCATAAAACCGATACACTGAGGGAGATGTAATTCGCTGTTATATTGGCACGAAGATTCGTGTTGAATAAATGCAATACAAAATCACGGAACCGGTTTTGAAATCGCGTGATAAAAGTGATTTCCGTAATCCTTTAGAAATAAGGAAAAAAATATTAATGTTAAATAAAAAATTTAACAAAAAAAAGGGAAAAACAATATAATACATCGCAGACATTTATATATTTTTCTTTTTTTTTTTTTTTTTATCATTAAATGATGAATATAAATGAAAATTTAAATCTCAAATAAAATATATATATATATATATATATATATATATATCAGTTGGTATATATATAAATCATTCTCATTACAATTGCAAAAATGTAATGTATAAAATAAAAAATAAATAAATAAGAATAAGGGTAAATTTTAAAGTTAAAATAAATATAAAAAAAAAGCTAAAGATGCATCATTTTTTATGTGCATTAAATTATCCCAACATGGATTATTCATTTGAGGTATATCTATGTGTATTTATGCCATCAAAATCTTGTTTAAATTTTAAAGTTGATGGTATTCGCGGTTTGATAACATTACGTATGCAGTTGTTGAAGCCAGCGCCATTTTGACTCAACCATTTTTGCCGATCAAATCTTAATTGTTAGCTGGCGGCTGTCTAAAGAGGCGTGGTTAAAAATCGTGGGTCTTGCTGTCTATATATCAACATGCAAAAAACCAACCAATCTACATATATTCATATTTATACATACACTGCATGTCAATTTTAAAGTAAATAAATATATCAAAAGGCTAAGCAATCATAAAGATAGTTGCAGTTGTCAATTTTCCTTTGATAATTTTGTTCAATCAAAAAGCAAATGATGTCATTATTTATATCGAAAAAAATCAATCAAGTTTAAAAGATCATCTGATGAATTTAATATATTTAATATTAATCGCGAAAATTTGACAGAAAATAATCAAAAAAAAAAAATTCAAAGTATTTTTGTCATTTAAAAGTAAAATTGCTACTTGTAATTGACTCAAAAATTAAACAGTATACTGTTAAAACAACACAAAAAAATAACATTAAAAATTTCCACCTGTATGGTAAATAATTTTTTTGTGATTATCTTATTTTACAAAAATAAAAATATATATAAATATAACAAAATAACAGACATTAATTTAATCGATCAATTTAATATTTATGAAAAATATAATTAGCATTACCCAAAGTATCAATTGAGATAAATAAAATTTTTATATAATTCTCGTTGTTTTAATATTATACAGATATATATACAGACAATAATTATCTGGCTTCCGTTGAAAGATAAATTAAATGTTTACGACTTGACCTTGTTGATATAAATATACTCACATGTACAATAATGTCAAAGCCATAATATAATATACAATCAACTTTGTTTATTTTTTTATTTTTGCATCAAAAAAAATATATAGGTATATATAAATTAATGAAAATAAATTTTTTTTAAAAGATATTCTGACGTGAATTAATTTTTTTTTTTTTTTTTTTACAGACAGTCATTGTCATTAATGACAATAAATATATATCATTGCATACACATGCTACTGTATTTTTATGATATGGCAACAAGCACCTTAGCTTATATATAAATATAAAATATAATGACACGTATTACTTTGATTGGTAACAATTGACGGGCGGTATACCTGGTGATCCCCCAAGAGTACGTCTTTCTTTTCACTTGGAGGTTCCGCTACTTTATTTGTGTTGTTTACGACCAGAAAGTCTCAATGTTACACCTTAATTGCCATTGTCTGACATGCTTGAAAAAATTATCAAAGTTCCGCCAACATATAAATTCACATTTACATTTATGTTAACTTGTTTTTTATATTTTCATATTATTAAAAAATAAATAAATGAAAAATTTTTTATTTATATTTTTTTTGAAAAAAAATTATGCCTTGTTTCAATTAGAATAAAACAATAATATATTTACACTAACGAGTTTCCTGCCCTTATAAATAATATTATATTATATATTGAAAAAATAAAAAATGTGTGTTAAAATAAATTATATTTTATATTTTAATAAAATTTTATTTTTTTTTTTTCTACTTGTGTTATCTTTACTTAATAAGGTATTAATATTTTATTGACATTCCAATTATTTATACATTGTTATTATTATTTTTTTATGTTTAACAATAAAAAATTTTGATGGGCAGTGAAATTTTTAATAATGATATAATTTGATGCTATCATTAGGTCTTCAGTGGTGGCAATGAAAATCTATACTTGAATCGACCCGTGGTGGCACATTTTTCAAAATTCGAAAAAAAATATAATGACATGTCTAAAAAATCTGAAATTTTTACAGGGGTTAGTTATTAAACCCTTTGATATTCTCTCATTGCAAATTTTTTGAAATTATCATTTTTTCTATTTTTTTTTTGATTTTTTAAAAAAAGTGCCACCACGGTCGATTAACTCGCGTAACTTAGACAAACCCAACTATCTCATATTTTCAAAATTACTTTTTTTTAAATTGGTCCGTCCAAAAAATTTAAAATTTTTACCAGGATTAGATATCAACCCCCTTGAGACATCCTGATTGAAATTTTTTTAATTTTCAAATTTTTTTATATTTTTTTTCCATTTTCAGTGCTGCAACTAAAAAGCGTATGGCAATCAAACTTTTATTAAAATTGTACATCATGTCTCCTTGAATAGATATAATTTAAACGCATATAAGATTACATTTTATGAAAAATTTTTAATGTTTAAAATAATTTTAAAAAAATAAAAAATATATTTATACATATTTGGTATCAAGATGCTAATGTGATGGTGTTAAATATTCACTTGCGCGCAATACAAATGGTTGTAAAATATATCTCAGAAAATATAAAATCTAAAATATAAAATCGTAAAATAAAAATAAAATATATGAACCTATAAAATGCATAAAAATAATGGTTAATAAAAAATTAATAAATAAAAAAATAATTGTAAGTAAAGTCGTTTTGTATAATTGCTTATCCGATGTAAAAAAAAAAAAAAAAAAACAAATTCAAGAAAGGGTGCAATGAGGTATGAAAAAACAGACATGAAACTTTATATAATAGCATAATGAAACCAATGGAGCATTATATTTATATATTACATACATTTACTATTTAGGTTGAAGAAAAGTTATTACAACATCGTTATAAGACACTGAATTTTATTTTTGTAATGTTTCAACTTCAAGATGATCATCAAAGTGGGTGGCAGATTTTAGCTGTTGAGTTTTATGCTATTTATCTCAACATAAATGGAATTTTATTGATTTTTTATTTACCATATTGTTGATGGAAAATATCGTTACATTAAATGTAAAAAAAAATGCATAAAAACATAATTTTTTTTGGAATATTTCAAAAGGATATTGTTGATAATTTTAATCAAAGAAATTTCTAATTATTTACTTTCAGTATATAATTAATTTTTTTTATAAATTTTATTATTAATTATTAATTGATAAAATTATAATTAATTTTTATTGATTATTAATTTAAATTACTGATAATTATTGTTTATAAAAAATTACAGAAAATGATAATTTTTTTTTAAATTAGAAAAAGGTATAGTTTTGTTTGTTTATCTTGAAAAGTATTTATACAAGTCAAATGAGTATACTTAAAATACTAATAAACATATTAATCAGTGTATAAATTAATTATATGTAGTTAAAAGTTTTTATAAAAATATAATTATGAGTATATATTGTATCCGTTTTGAGATTCAATCAGTATTTATTTCAAAGTGTTGATTTATAAATAATACTCACCATTCCGTGGACAAATCAGATAATAATGTATTCAACTTTTCGCATATAAAATATAATAATTTATTTATTTTTTTTACATGAATAATACTGTAATTGAAATTTAGTTATCATAAAATTAATTTACAAATAAATAAAAAAATTTACAATATAATTTTTAACATTTTTTATTTAAAAAAAAAGATGTAAAAAATTTTTTACTTTTTATTCTACGAATCATTTAAAAAAAAAAAATTTATAAAATTATTATAAAATAAAATAGTTAATAGTATAAATAAAAAAAAAAAAAAAATTATATAAAAATATTTTTTTGATGCAGTGGTTGTGAGATGATACAAGTATACAAAAAATAAATCAAAAAAAAAAAATATTATTTTTCGATAATTCATTTGATTGAGAATAAATATTCTACGAATCATTTATAAGAAAAAAAAATTAAAAATATATACGTATTAATGTGAAATGAAATTGTTTTTAATGATGATAAAATATATATATTTTTTTGATGCACTGGTAAAATGATATGGCTTAAAAAAAACGATGACGTCAGGGTGGGTTTTTGCGGTCGCTAAATTACAATATCGTTAAATCGAGCAAATTTTTTATATATATATATAAAGTGTGGCTATGGAGAAGATGTAAAAAAGGTTTGTATCGTATTCACTTGGGGAATAGGCATGTTTGATTATATGTATTATGTGGACCAAGATTGTTGAGGTATGTAATAAAATAATTGAAATAATCACACGTCACAAGAATGTATAACGCACCATTAAAAAAAATAAGTTGACCAAACCTGAAGAGAGTATAAACCACAAACTTTTAAGTATTCACAGAAAGACAATATTCATTATTTCTATATAACTGTCATTTTAATTTTATTATTTTTTTTGTGCATATTATGACATTTTAAAATTTGATTTAGTTTTTTTTTTTTTATTTTTCTTAAATTAATACAATTTTTTTGTCGCAATAAATTTTTATAATAATTTTTTAAAAAATCCTCGGCTATCTGGCGCCACAATATTGCCAGATCATTTTTTGATTCTCTTATTTCATTCTTTGGTAATTTTTAAATTATCCCACGAATCATAAAATTCTATAAAAACCGTGCGACCTACTGCGACTACATTCTCTATACTTGCGTATATAAATAATCACCCTTAAATATAAATTTTATAAATTTTTTTAAAATTATATAAATAATAGATTTATTTTTAATAAATAAAATTTTTTAAATTAAATTATTTAACAATTCATATGTTTATAAAAGTAGGAATTTAATAATTTATTTATTATTTTTTTTTATTTTTTAATATTACTAAAATATTTTTTTAACATTAATATAGTGGGTGTTTATTGTTTCTGTGAAAACATCACAATCATCTCAATTTAATGTCTATATTTTTTTCTCCATCAATTTAGAATTTATAATTTTTTTTTAATTAAATTTAAATTATTATTAAATATATTTTCTAGAAATTTTTATGATTTATTAATTATATTAACAATTAAATTAAAAAATTATTAATTAAATAAATTTGTAAATAAATTTTATACATTTTTCTTCATTTTTATTTAGCTATAAAATTAATATATTTTTTTGTAATTAAAATTAATAATTATCACAAAAATTAAAAAATATTAAAAATACAAATTTAATTGTAAAATTCAAATTCAAATAAATATCTGTTTTACCATCAGAGTCCAACAATCGATAAGGTAACATTCGCCGCCATTACAATTCAAGACGTCATTTTTTTTTTTTAACATTTATATATTATTTGCAATTGTGTGTGTGTTTGTGGATAAATATTTTACAGTGTTAATTATTTCGACACGTTGTTGGTGAATTTACTGTGCATTTTATCCAGCTGGTATAATATATTTATTTAAGGTATTTAATTTATATATAATTAACTATAATGAAATAAACAAATAATAATTTTAAATAATCATTTGACATGTACTCATACTACTTTCCATGCTTCAACATAAACTTCATTGCAACAAAATTATTTTATTACTTGTCATTTGCTACAATCCATTATAATAAACTAAACAATTATAATAAATATTTTTAATATTCACAGTTAATTATTATTTTTTATCAATATATATCAACAGCTATTTATTTTATTAAATATAATAATTATTTAATTTATTTTTAGTTAGGTTATATACAAAAGTGCTTTGGCCAAAAAAAAAAAAATCCGGCAATTTTTTAGTAATAAAATTCACCGCTACAATTGTCAAGCGTAACAGTAGTATAAATTATTTTTCGCGGGATTATTTAATTTGGTTTAATGAAGCAATTGTGTCTTAAAATTTGACTATTATTTTTATAAATAATTTAATTAATTTTATTTTAATAAATTTAATTTATATTATTTTTTTTTTATCTATTTATAATAATTTTTATTGTAAATATTTTTCTTAGCTATCAAAACTAAGTTTATTATTAAAAAAAATTGTTAAATAATTATAAATTAATTCAATGTAATTTTTTTTTCTAGTTTTTATAATAATTAAAAAATAATATTTTAATGATAAAAACAAGTTTGATATTGAGACGTAGCAAGATTGACTGGCTGGTAGCAAATTTCTTTCTTTTTATAAATAAATAAATATATAACCACAAGTTGATGGTTAACTGTTGAAATCAGTTGTTAATAAACATAAAAATAATAAAAAATAAGACAGTAAAAACATTGTAAATAAAATGCATGGAAAAATTTAAAAATACTAAAATTAAAAAAAAATGAGATCCAACTATTGCAAAGAGATATTTTACAGAAGATGATAGTGGATTGGTGGCCTGAGGCTAAGTTTAAGATTCTTGGCGTGATGCCGGTGATTCGTGGTCTCAGTGCCCAGTAATCGGGTCCCAAATACCCGCCATACTCCTCCTGTTGAATAAACGGCTTCAAATACAACATCAACTTGGTGAATTTTTTTTTAATCTTTTTTTTGCACCTTAACTGCCAGAGGCATCAAATCATTTTTGGTTTTTATAAATTTGACTGTATATTCTATATAGATATACATATACCAAAATTTTTTAATAAAACTATTTTAAATAAAAAAAAAAAAATAATAAATAAATAAAGAGAGAAATAATTTTTTATATAAAACAAAGAAAAATAGGTGTGTTGTATACAGGTATTTTCTGGGTCGGCCATTCAACAACAACAACAACAACGGGTCCATAGGCAATCTTGTGATAAACACTGCAATCACTTCGATACCAGTTCGCATTAATATAATTAGTTACCGCGAGGCGCAGCCAAGCACTTTTTATATATACACAGGACAAAGCCTGAGGGACAATTGTATATATATATACTGTTTGTAGTATATTGAGGTGGTTCAATTAAATATTAAACAAAAAAAGGGTGGTTGAATAAGGTGGGGAAGTCAAAACACCGTTAAAATTCACCTTCCTCTTTTGAAAATTATTAGTAGGTTGATAAAAGGGCGTGATAAAAGACAACGATCATTTTCATTTTCATTCGTGCAAACCAGAAGCATAGATATACATGTGAATGTTTGATGATGACTAGTTAATATATATATACTTTTTTTTTCATTTCTAAATTTGAAAAAACAACAAAAAAAATATATATATAAATCGCATCAGTAGGAGGAGTGGACAAAACGATTTTATCCCTCAGGCTGAAGACCACTTGTTTATAAATAATTGTAAATATATCGTCACGGAAACGATTTTAACCAATTGGTTGTAATGATAAGGATGAGATATATATATATATTAACAATGACCAAGATAAAATACAATGTTTTTTTTAAAATACAGGGTTGTGTATTTTTTTTTATATACACTCATATCAATACAACTACAATTATCATCCTACAATTTTCTCTCAGTACTCAGTGTTTTATTTTAAAGAAAAAAAGAGATATATATTTTGACTACTGGAATTGATTTAAATCATTTATTTATTTTTTTTTATATGTTTTTAAATTTTTTTTAAACTCCGCCTTGATTTAAGTTACATCCCAATTCACTCGTTCATTATTCAACACATAATTTACCTTTTTTTCTTTTCATCATCGTCATCATTTTTTTTTTTATGCACTGTAATAATAATGTATATAAAAAAATATATATATATTGATATTTAATTGTATTTTAAAGTATAAAAATAATTAATAATGTTATTTAATATTACAGTATGCCACCAAAAAAAGTTGAAGAACCAGAACGTAAACCACTTATTGGAAGAGTTGGTACAAATCTTAAAGTTGGAATTGTTGGTATTCCAAATGTTGGTAAATCAACATTTTTTAATGTATTAACAAAGAGTCAAGCTGCTGCTGAAAATTTTCCATTTTGCACAATTGATCCAAATGAAAATAAGTATATTTTTATTAATAATTATATCTGATTATTATTTTAGCTATTTAACTAACTGTATTATTGTTTTTTATCAGCACGTAGAGTACCAGTTCCAGATGCAAGATTTGATTATTTATGCGAGTACTACAAACCAGCAAGGTAAATATAAAAAATAAAGATTAAATATTTACTTGAATATTTTATAATATTATCAGTAACTATTCCAGCATGATAAACTAGATGAAATGATTTGGAATAAATGATAAAATTAAAATACGTCTTTGAAATTATTTATTGATATAAAAAGAATAAAACTGAGTTGGAATAAATAAATAGTATACAAATATAAAGGATAAAATAATGTCTCTATATGTTTTATATTTGTCATACGTGATCTGCAATGCAGATGAGTTTTGAAAATTTTATTCAAGCCCCAAAATATACTGAGAGACACCAAAATATTTGACATTGCAAATTACCATTTGCCTTTTTTTTTATTTTATTTTTTCATTTGATTATCATGCAGGACATATTTTGCATCAATTTCTAGATGAAATAAATTTTACCAAGCCTTTAAAAGATATATTAATTCAATTTTTTTATTTATATTTATTTTATTTATCATTAATTAATTTATATATATTTTTTTTAAAGTTAATAACATCAAAGAGAATAATATTATTCTTTGAGAATAATTTTGCCATTCATCAAAAGTAAGATAAACATACACACACACACACTGATGTGTTAGTCTATATATTATTTTACTTTTTGGCACGTGTTGTAGAATTTAACAATCCGTAATAAAAGCTATCTAATCAGTTACAACTCCCTTTTTGTTACTTTCTATCAACGCTTCTCTTCAAAGGCATAATTATTTAATGACATATAAAATTACCATTTAAATACATTGTATGTGTCTACCCTTTTTTGATAGTTTTATTTATTCAAAAACCATATGTAATACCTTTTCACACATATTAATAAAATTGTTCTGTAAATTTAACTATTTTTTTTTTATTTAAATATTTTTAGTAAAGTACCAGCATTTTTAAATGTCACTGATATTGCTGGACTTGTTAAGGGTGCTGCTGAAGGTCAAGGATTAGGAAATGCTTTTCTTTCTCATATAAGTGCTTGTGATGCTATTTTTCATCTTTGTAGTGAGTATTTTTTTAATTAATATTCATCTTTATTTATTTTTAATAATTTAAAAAATATATATTTGTTTTTGTTTATATATTTTTATTGAATTTATTGTTTAACTAAATTTAATAGAAAAATAATTTAATGTGTTTTTGTTATTATAATAACAAAAATAGTAATTTTTTACTCTTGGAAAAAAATACAACAATGAGAGTGTTGATAGATAATTTGTTGCTAGTTAGTAATAAGATCGCGTGTCACTTTGTCACTCATTTTTTTTTTTTTTTTTAACAGCTCATAAGAGAGTTGTTATTCATTAAAATTTTTACTTAGCTAATTTAAAAAAATAAAATCTATATTGTTAGAATGATTTATGACTTGTTATATGAATTAAAAATTTTCAATATTTATTTATAGATCAAAAGACATTTGATAATAAAAATTATACTAATTAATTAGTTTTTTAAATATTTAAATTGTAAAAAATATTTTTACTTTTAGTAATTTGTTTTGATTATATTATTATGTTTTTTATTTCATTAAATGTAATTTTTAAATAATTTTTAGGAGCATTTGAGGATGATGATGTGACTCATATTGAAGGTGAGGTCAATCCAGTTAGAGATCTTGAGATAATATGTGAAGAACTTCGATTGAAAGACATTGAACGTTTAGAAGCTGCTCTTAAAAAATTAGAAACACTTGTTGTTCGTGGTAATGACAAGAAACTCAAACCTGAATATGTGAGTTTATAATTTAAAAATATATTTTTTATAAATATAAATTATTTATTGTCACTCTATAATTTTTTATTATTATAAAAATATTACACACTATTATTTTCTTAGCTACCTCTTTGTATGCATAAATTTTTTATTTTCTATTTTAATAGATTAAATAATATTTTTTTGCTTTAGTCGACAATGTTATACCATCAAACACCTCGTTGTTAAAGATAACAATCTATTCGCTTTTACGTTAACATATATTTTCTTTTTTTTTAATTTTATTTTAATCCTCCCTCGATCACCGTGTCATGCTAATTTTTTTTTTTGCGATAAAGATACTTGTTGTTATACACCTACAACTGTATCAACAATTACAGACCAATTTTTAGATCCATTGAATTGAAATAACAAAATGTTTCTTTGACACGCATCCTAACTATATTATTATGTCTAAAAATTTTTTTTCAATTCGTCATGACTAATCCATTTTAACTACTAATGGATTGAAAAAAATACTCAAATTAACAGTAGAAAAAAAAAAAAATTATATTTATCAAATCTATCACTACATATGTCTGTTTTGTTTTTTTTTTTTTTTTTTTTTTTTAAATTTTTAAAGTATCAATTGTACCAATTTTCCTTCCAGTAATTTTTAAAACTTTTAGTTTATATTTAGTCTTTAAAACTACTTGAAATTATTATTTTTTTTCAACTTAAAAATGACTTAAAAGTACTTGTAAAATATTAACATTTAAAGTTAATTTATTTTTAAATTCATCTAATAATTATTATAATTTTATTTGATATTTTTTTCAGGATACACTTATGAAAGTTAAGACTGTTCTTACTGAAGATAAAAATGATATTAGATTCCATGACTGGAGTGTAAATGAGGTAAGATACAAAAAACAAACAATCAACAAACATTTAAACAAAAATTTTAATTTAATTATTATTTCAGATTGATATACTTAATAAACATCTATTTATAACTTCAAAACCAGTTATCTATTTGGTTAATTTATCAGAAAAAGACTACATTCGCAAGAAGAACAAGTGGTGAGTAATAATAATAAAAAAAAAAAATAGCAAAATAAGATATAAAAAAAAAATGCATTCATGGAAACTATTCAATGAAAATAAAATATAAATAATAATCATAAAAATGCATGTTACCTGGAACTACATAAATTATTAGTTTTCACTGGAAAACATAAAAAAAAAAAAAAAAAATATGTGTCGTGTTTGATGGAGGACATGTAGGGTGACATTCATTTGTACCTGTTTACCTGAATTGTATTACAACTGTTGTATACTCAGATCAATCGTCATTGTATCTGTTTTCCTTTTTTTTTTTTTACATAAATTATTCATAGAAATATTGATGGATACTCATTTGCAAAATAACCTGGGAATATACAGTTGTTAAAAGCTTTTTATGTCATTTTTTTTATTTTATTTTGTAAAAAAAAATATGATAGAGTATCAATTATTTAATAATATTTATTTTTATTGTTAACAGGCTTATCAAGATTAAAGAATGGGTTGATAAACATGATCCAGGTGCAGTTTTAATTCCATTCAGTGGTGTTTTTGAAAATAAAGTATTGGATATGGATGAAACTGAACGTAAAATTTACTTTGAAGAAAGCAAAGTTACAAGGTAATTTAAATTTTAAAATGTTTAAAATTAAAAATATATATTTTTATTTAAGTATTGTTTTTTAATATTTCTGGGTTCCTATAATTTTTTTAAAATTCGTTTTATATTTTATTTTATATTTTTGAATAATAGAAGGGCTTTAAAAAATTGTCTAGACTTGAATATATTTTTTTTCTCTTTTCATTTAGTATTTTGGAAAAATACTAATGATTACTTTTGCCATAAAGAATTTTTGCATATACATTTTATTTTTTTTTCTATTTTTATTTTATTGAAATTCCTTTTTAAATTATATTTTTTAAAAATTATTTTGAATATGGGGTATAATAATGTAGCAAGTGAACTTGGCTAGTGGGTCATTCATAGCCAGAGGGTTGAAATATACTTGAGTTGTATAAGCTTGTTTTTTTTTTTTTATTTTTAATATTTAATTTTTTTTTTTCTAAAATTCTTTAAATAATAAATAATTGATTTGAAAAAAAAAATAAAATTGACTAATAAAATGAGAAAAATAAATTTTATCTATATTTGAATTGATTTTAAATTCATTCCAAGAAATAATTCTATAAATTAATAATAAAAATTCACCTGAATAATATAAAAATTGCTTCTGAATGAATATTGTGTAACATTGAATCATCTTTTAGAATATAATATAGTTTTAAAAATAAATAATATATTAGTGAATTTAATGCAATGACTATAGACAAAATAGATTTAGCAACTAACAATCAGTTACAACTTGGCTATGATTTTATTTAAAAATCAAAAATATAAGTGTTGTTATGATTCTTTAGATGTTGTCCAAGTTAAGGTTTAACTCACTTATTTGAAATGATAAAATTGCAGTATTAAGTCGTTCAGTTTATGTGTATTCTCTGAAGTCCCAAATGCTGGTGGTTCACGCCGGATGAATGTTCTTTCATTTTTGTACCCTGTCATTAGACGATGTTTGGTCCAAAACAATCATATTCCACGGTCGTGCGGTGATCGTTATTTATTTTTTATTGTCTTTCAAATTCCAAGTCTTGTCTGTTGATTACTCATTTATTTTTAATATTTTTTTTTAATCATTATATCTATAAAAGTTTTATTTTTATAAATAATATTTATCTTATTTTTTTTTTTTTTTGTAGTGCTTTGGAGAAAATCATAGTCCAAGGATATAAAGCACTTCAATTGCAATACTTTTTCACGTCTGGACCTGATGAAGTTAAAGCTTGGACCATTCAGGTAATTTTTGTTAAAAATATATCATAATTTTACTTCAAGTTAATTAAATTTAATTAAATATTTTATTTGTTTTATTTTTTTTAGAAAGGAACAAAGGCACCACAAGCTGCTGGTAAAATTCATACTGATTTTGAAAAAGGTTTTATTATGGCTGAAGTTATGAAATTTGATGATTTTAAAAGTGAAGGTTCAGAATCTGCTGTTAAGGTATAAATTTTATTAATTAATTTATTATTTTTAATTATTTATTTATTTATATTTTTAATAATAAATTTTTTTTTATTATTTAATTTTTTAGGCTGCTGGAAAATATAGACAACAAGGTCGTAATTATACTGTTGAAGATGGTGATATAATATTATTTAAATTCAATGCTGGAGCTGGATTAAAAGATCCAAAAAAAAAGTGATGTAATTTATTGTTAAAATATTATTTTCATCACAGTTACAATTATGAATTATTAACTATCAATTTACAATATTTTTTTTTTCTTGTTATATTTCAACTGGCCATTATCAAAAATAAAAAAAAAAAATCTAATTTTTTATCTTATTTTTTTTGTTAAGATAAAAAATTAATTTTTTATACTTCATATTGTGTGTAAATTAATAATGTTTTTTTCTATTGACAAACAATAATAAAATTAAATATAAAAATAAATAAAAAGAGAATATTATTTTACAAAAAATTTGATTAATTTTATTATTAAATTAATTAAAATGTATTTATTGAAAAATTATCATAAATAATAATATTAATTAATTATTATAAATAATATTTATTAATTATTAATAAATTTTATTTAAATTATTGAGTATAAATTGTTTAAATAATCCCGCCAATTATTTGTAGTCGATAATAATCGAAGCGTCATTATCGACAGTCGAGCAGACGCCACCTAGTGAAGGCTTGGCTATACTTCAGTTGGCTTGCGTTGGTTGAGCAGAGACGTAACGTCCGCTATGGTTCTCCACAAAATCATCTTAAAAAATAATTTAACATTAAAAATTAATTATTAATTAGTGTTTTTATTATTAATTAAGTTGTCAGTGATATGTAGAATGTTTTTTTGTGACATAATTTTGCCTAAAACAATGGATATTTGTGGGCTTTGTTCACGGACAAAGAGCTAGCCTAAAATGGCGTCGTGTGAGTTCTCAGAATTTTTATTTTATTTTTTATGACTATTATATGAGTGTATTATTATAAAAAAATTATTTATAATTATAAATAAATGTGTTGGTATAAATAATTAAATTGTTTAAAGTGATTCAAGACAATTTTTAATAGTGTTTTTATATAACAAAGACAAGCGTCCTTTGTGATTCGCCTCAAACCCATATATACTCAACAGCAATTTAACATTAAAAATTTATTATTATTTAGTATTTTTATTATTAATTAATTAAACAGTGATGTGTTGAGTGTATTTTTGATACATAATTTTGTTTAATTTAGTTTAAAACAGTGAATATTTGTGAGCTCAATTCTCAGAAAATGACCTTGACAAAAACGGCGTTATGTAAATTCTCAGAATTATTTTTTCTCTCTTTTGTTTTTTTTTTTTCTTTTTCTTTTGTTTTTTTTATCGTTTTTTTTTTTTTTTTATGAGTAAAAACCGGTGTTTTTTTAATAAAAAAATTGTTTATAATAATAAATAAATGTGTTGGTGTAAATAAATAAATTGTTTAAAGTATTTTAAGACAATTTTTGATAGTTTTATACAACAAAGACAAGCGTCCCCCGGGATGCGCTTCAAAGCCATCCTCGACGGTATATAGTTTAACATTAAAAATTAATTTTTATTTAATATTTTCATTATTATGTGAGTGACCAGTTATCTGTTGAGTATAATTTTGTTAAATAATTTTATTAAATTTAGTGTATTTTATATCATAAATTGGGGATAATATTTGTGAGCTCGATTCTCAGAAAAATGAAACACCTGGACAAAAATGGCGTCATGTGAGTTCTTGGAATTTATATTTTTATTTTTTTTTTTTTTTTGTGAGTGTAATAAACAAATGTTTGAGTGTTTTTTGTATAATTTTTTTTTGAGTGTTTCAAGACTATTGTTGATAATGTTTATACAACAATTACTAATTCAACAAGACCTTCAATAATGGTGAGTAAAAATTCAAGTACACATATTGTTCTTATCTGGACAAATAATTTTTAATAATAATATTGACAAACAACAATACAATAATTAATATTAACATCTTGATCATGAAATAATGATAAATAAAAAAAAAACAATCTTGATGGTTCATGTTGAATGTGTTGATGGTACTGATCTAGATCAAGTGTGTTGCTCACTCAATTCACCAAGTCAACATTTGCTTCATAATTTTAATTATTGAATTGTTATTGTCTAACAAATTTTAATTTTTCTATCTATTAAAATATAAATTATCATCCAGATAATTAATTTTATATCTTAAAAAACCAAAATTATTAAGATCTTTTTTTTGTTCTCATATATTTTTTTAAATTATAAAACAAAAATGATAATAATTTTTTTCAAGTTATCACTGAAATAATAAATACACTCAAATGTTTATAATTATAAACATAATTATTACATAAATTTTATAAACATTCATTATTCAACTTTTTTTTTTATTGCGCATGACACTGCGCATTTAGTAAAAAAAAAATTTACCAAACAGCTGTTTTTATTATCATTTATCATGTTGAATTGAATGATCATTTTAAAAAACAGCTTATCATTTATTCTCATAATAATTAGAGAGTTTCTGTACTACTTATTTTTTATCATATGACACAATGAGTTCGTCCATTTTGTCAACAAGTTGTGATTTATATTATTTTTTTAATCGTGTTGTTATAAAAATATAAATATATCAAAATAAATATCATCATGTGTTCCATAAAAAAAAACAATAATGTTAATTGGGTTTATCTTGTTATATTTTTAGTAAGTACTTAATAAAATTAAATAATTTATTAAATTTTATCACATAAATTAACATAAATACATAAATTTTTTTAAGGATTTTTTTGCTGTTAGTTTAATACTACCATCAATGTCAATGTATTTAAAAAATTTAGGAGCATCATATTCAATGATTGGTGCAATGTCATCAATATATGCATTTATGCAATTAATTAGTGGACCAATAATTGTATGTAGATGAACAATAATTTAATATTAAAATATATATATTTTAATAATTCATGAAAAAAATTTATCCAGGGTAGTTTGAGTGATAGAATGGGAAGAAAAAATATACTTTTAATATCATGTGTTATAATTGGTTGTTGTTATTCTGCTGTTGGATTATTAAGTTCATTATATTTAATATTATTATTGAGAGCAACAATTGGTGTATTTAAACATACACAAGTATTAATTCGTGCAATTATTGTTGATCAAGTAACAGAAAATAAACAATCACTTATATTTGGTCGTCTTAAATCAGTTATTGGAATTAGTTTTTCACTTGGTCCAATAATTGGTGGACATTTAACTGAAATTGATGAAGGATTTACATATATTGCATTAATTGCTGGTTTATTATTTGGTTTTAATACTGGTAATTATTTTAAATTAATATATCAATTAAAAATTTACAATTAAAATCATATAATTATATTTTAATTTCAGTTGTTGTTTATTTATTTTTTAATGAAAATTTATCTGATATTAAAATACCAAATAAACCAATTGAAAAACCACAAAGATTAATTGATGGTATGATAACTGCAATTGATGATTTAAAAAGTATTAATTGGTTAATATTTGGTGATATATTTATATTAAAATTTATGAGTAGTTTAGCAAGTGTTGCATATTATTCAAATTATAATTTAAGAATACAAGCAAGATTTGATGTATCACCAAAAATATCTGGTTATACAATTGCATTACAAAGTATGATTGGTGTATTAACTGGTTTTTTAATAAGTAAAATTAATGATAAATTTTATAAATATGATGTTAATTATAAAAAACGTAATACACATAGTTTTATGTTGATGACATTGACATATTCATTATCATATTTATCACCAAATTTAATGATATTTTTAATATCTGGTATGTTATTTCAAGTTGCACATATGATATTAAGAGTATCATTGACAAATGTTGTTATTCAAAGATCACCACCATCACAACAAGGTTCTGTTGCTGGTTTTGATCAAAGTATAATTAGTATTGCAAGAATGATGACACCATTAACAGTTGGTGTTATTGAAGATATGTTTGGTTCAAATAGTGGTATATTATTATCAATAGTATCAAGTATTGTTGGATTATTTGTATCATTTACATTTACAACATCACATATCAAAGCTACATGACAATTTTATTATATATTTAAATTATTTTATGATTAATAATTATAAATATATTGCTCAATGTTGATTATTGATAAATAAAAAAATTAAAAGACAAATATTATTTTGATGCTATAATTTTTTATAAATATTATAATAACATTCTGTACAACTTAATATAAATAGTATTATTTATTTATTTTTTATTATTTTTATCATTGAATTTTGCTTCCATTTCATTAATAGCATCTAAATCAGCTTGTCTATTAAAATCTGCTATAAAATTTTTCATCATTTGTCTTGCTTCTGGTGGTTCTTTTACACGTGTAAATTCTCTGTAATCTTTTGTATATTTTTCAAAATTTTCTGGTTGATTAAACCAGTGAAATAATGCAACTGGAAATACAATGTATCCAAACATTCTTACAACTTCAAGTTGCCAAGAACCCATTTTTTTATATCTGTTGATTCAGCTAAATGAAAATAAATTAATTAATTAATTTTGTTATTGTTTATAATTATTTATACAATAATTTTATTACCTGACAATTAAAATTTATTTGTTGTTGATTAAAATTATCAGTGATTATATTGTGTTATGACAAACTGATTGATTTTTGTAACATTGTAACTATATTTAAGTTACTTAGGTTATGGACAATATATATTTTTTTTTTATTTTTTTTATTTTACATTTTGTCATGATAATAAAGACTTGGTCGGTGAAGCAACTATCGTTTTGATCGGTACAAAAAATTTTAAATATATAAACAAATTATTATTGAAAAGTTTTAAATATTTTATACAAAAATTTTCATCGTAAAACAAATTTTAATAAATTCTAAATGAATTAAAAGCTATTTTTATATTTTTTTCTTTTATTAAAATTGATCATTCCAAGTCAGAATTTTTTCTACATCTTGAATGAAATTGTCTCCAAGATTTTGATTGATTATCCTCAAATAATTTTCCTAATTTAATAAACTTTAAATTATATTTTAATATCCAATTTATAATATTATTAAAATATCAAATCAATAATTTTTATTCATTCTCAATTTGGTTTATTAAATTCCGTTTTTATTGACACACAGTATTTTTTCATCAGTCACATAAATAAATTCACATATCATCTCTTGTTAAAAAAAATTCTTCAAAAGTACAACACTTGATAAAATTTAATCAAAGATGTCGTCGTATAAATATTAAAATACTAAAACCTAATAAAAAAATATAAATAAATAAATAATAAAAAAAATATTTACACAATTTTAAAAAAAAAATAATAAATAATTTCAAATATTAATAAATCATTAATTTAAAATTTTCATATTGCAATAATTTAAATCATCTTTGTAAACATGTGCAATACATTAATGTAAAACATCGTTGAATATACTATTAAATATATATCTTAATATAAATCAAAAATTTTTTACATTTATTATTATTTATTTATTTAATTTTATTTAAATAGTTATATTGGTTGTATAAGCCGGTATAAATATTTTTCTCACTCGACCAAATGTACTTGTTAATCCACATATCATTTGAATTATTGAGGCCAAAATTACAAACTCATCTTATATATTTATTTTATTTTTTCATCTTCACGTGATATATTCAATCTTCATATTAAAAATATATAAATATTATTATTATTATTATTTTTATTGACGCTTTTGTATCGCACGTGTGCCTCACTCGTACTTGTAATATCCGGGCACCTTTCTCAACACAAAATATAGAGAGAGATGTAATTTTTTTTTTAAAAAAAAGCAACAAGAAAAAAAAAAAATATAAATAAAAAAATTTTATATATATAGGTATATAAAATACATATAGCTGAAAGATCATCGGGTCAACGACGTTCGATAAGCAAAGCTTTGGTATACGCCGGATACGCTTCGCCAGTTAACCGAATAAATTGACTTCCTATACAAGAAATGTATAATTGAATGATTCGTACATATACATAATAATATTCAATTCAATATAAAGCATATACATACAAAACCACTATCAAATTGTCCTAAAATTTCTATTCAATTTTGATATAAAAATAGACAAAAGTTTTTTAAATATTTCTTAAGTTTTATGAATTATATATTTATTTTATTACAATTATATTTTTTTTTTAATATAAATAATTGAATTTATATATATATATTTTTATTACAATTAATTCAATTTATATACAGTTAATTATTATTTATTATTTTTGAATAATATTAGCCTTTTGCGTAATTGCAAGAAAAAAATATATTTTTTATAGTAAAATAATAAAACCTCGTGAAACTTTACCTACAAGTTTTATTTTATTTTTTTTTTATTTTACTTGCAATAAAGTTTTAAGACTTTTTTTTTTTTTTTTTTTTTTACAAATGGACACGTCAACTTTTCAACCCCTCAAATTGCTGTAAACAAAAAAAAAAAAAATACATTTTAAAATGTTATACAATGGTTGAAAGAAAATATATTTTAATTCATGTAATTATTTTTCGATACAAGTTTACTTAAATTCAATGTTGTTGTTGTTGTTTTTATTGGTAAATTTTAAAATAGAATGAAAATAATTTTAATAGAGTATGAACAAGTCTTTAATAATATTTTTTTAGATTGCTTTTCTATTTATTGTTAGTTCATCGTTTGAATCGATACAGCAATATGTTGTTTTCTCAATTATCAACTGATTGCTCAACGATTATAGGAAATTTAGTTACAGAAAATTCAAATTGTTGAGCCTTTATTTTCATTTATACAAATTTACATAAAAAATAATATTGATACATGTGTTTGATGATTAAAGATCCAGTAAATTCATTTCTGTGCATTTGGCATTTGATGTTTTTTTTTTTTTTTCAAAATATTTATATTTTTCAACAAATAAATTATTAATCAAATATATTTTTCAATTTAAATAAATGCTAATAAAAATCTTTAATGTTTTTTTCAAAATTTTATCCTAAATTATTTTGTTAATTTCAAGTGATAATTTATAATAAATTAAAATCAATTTACACAATTTTATATTAATTATAATATCTAATTTTAAATCAGCTTATTTGTAATTACATTTTATTATTATATTTTAAATATTTTTTACTTTTTATATATAACTGTAGATATAAAAGTGTGGGAAGTTCACGTCTGCTTCGATATATCGAGTATTGGTTACCCAGAACTATTCATTTATATTTTTTAAAATTTTTTTTGTTATTTATTTATTTATTTTTTATATTCATGCTGTCCATGTCTAGGCGGGTGTGTGACCCTGCGCCAAGTTTTGCCAACTTTTATGATTTTTATCTCTGTTATTTTTACCTCTACTATCTTTTACTTCTCATCATAAAATGAGATGGCATGTTCCACATGCACACACCACATTTCATCGCTAAATATATATATGATTTTTTTATTTTTTATTTTTTAAATTTATTTTATATTTTTTTTCATTTCTTTCCATTTCGATTTTTATATTTACATTGATTTTTTTTATTTTTTTTATCATTTTATTCTTTGCCATATCGTTTTAGCCACTCAGACTTTAATTAATTTCAACTGGTCCTCGGTTTTCGTACACACACATATATACATATCAACTGATTTTCCAATTTGAAATTTTCTACGACAATTGTATACGCCTCTTATTGAAATTTCCATTTCATTTAAAAAAAAATTTTTTTTTTATTTATCTATTTTTCTATATATATTTGGTGGGTAATGAAATCACGATAACAGGAACGTTTTATGTCTCGTTAAAAATCAATTATTATATATACCTTTTTATACCATAAATTTTCAAGCTTTTCTAGAATCACAAAGTTTTCATAAATAAAATTAAAAATAAATAAATAATTATTTAAATTATATATAAAATGTGAAATAAAAATTAAATATAAAAATTCACTGATAAAAATAAAATGATTACTTGCAATTTAAATAAGATATTTATATTTAATAATAATAATATTCACGCATCATTTAAATTCAATTATCAAAGATGAAAATCAATTTTGAAAATATATAATATAATTGCTTATGATATAGTGCTTGCTCACGCACATGATTCATTGATTGATCAACAATAGATTCACTAAAAGGTGTGGTGAATTAAATTTCAATAACCACATTGACACTTGTATAAAATATATATATAATGATTCAAAATAAATATATAAATTTTCAAAGTAATATATACTGCTAGTGTCTTTGGTATATAACAATTATCAAATTGGATATATATTATTTTTTTATATTATTTTTAAACTTTGTTGTCATATTTCTTTGGAATATATTTTGCTCATCCAGACACACCCAGTAAATTCATTTTAACAATAAATATATATATATATTTTTTATTGTTAAACAATTTTTTTTTTTTGCCTCAAGACAATTTACGCAGTTATCGTATTAAATTAATGGAATGCGTGGGATATTTTTTTTTGCAACAGCAAGTGCGTGGGTTTACACAAAACCACCATATATTCTTTGTGTTTATTATCATATTATATACACATATGTGGCACGCAATGTAACTATCTATATATATATACATAGTGTATAATATATGGATAAAAAATAAACATATAACTTGAGCCCATAGGGTCGTAGAATATAAAAAAAAAAAAATATTAAAAAACTATAATTTACATGAAGACATTTTCTAATATATATATAAAGATGTTTTTCATTTTTTTTTTTTTTTGCTTTTTTTTACATTTTAAAATTTATATATAATTTAATTTATATTTTTATTTAATGGAAAAAATATTTAACACGTTATAATTCAAGTCAAAGAGGTAACAAGAATATAATAAAGATAAAAAAAAAAAAAATTATTTTATGATAGATGGATTTAATGAAAATGTTTTATTATTTTTATTAATTTTTTTTATTATATAAAAAATGTCATTTTAAAATTGATATAAATTATCATTAAATAAAAAAAAATTTTAAAATAATATTATAATTAATTTAAAAATTAAAATAAATTGATAAAATTTAATTGATATAATATTTTTTTTTTTTTTTAAATAATTTATTTATCATAAAATAAATATCTAAATTTTTTTCAATTTAAATAATATTCTTCAATTGATCACTTGACTCACTTGACTCTTTGATTTTCCCGATGATTACATCTTGATTAGGTAATCATGTACTTCTTACCCGACACGTTTAAAATTAATGGCAACTGATAAAACAGTAAGGGGTTCTTGTTGATTCTTGTATAAACTCTTATATAAACTTGCGTTTATAATATCGACATTAGTTTCCATTGGGTATATCATTTTGCATTCTCATATATATATTTTTTTTTCTCTTATCATTTCTCTCTCTCATTGATTTTATTTTTTTTTTTATTCATTTGGTGCGTTGGATCTGAAGACTATTGCTATTTCTATATAAAAAATAATGTATAAAAAATAAAAACAAAACTTATAAATTTTTTATATACAAAAGTGTTTGCTGCAGGTGCAATTTGTGCTAATGTCGATTATCATGTTTGTGTTTGTATGACCTCTTTCAAAGTTGGTGGTAAAAAGTAGTAGTATCATGCTGGGAATAGCCTTATATATACTTGAATCAAGACTTACGATAATCATCGTGCAAAAGGACATTTTTTTATTTTATTTTATTTTTTTTTAAATATTACCTACATTGAATCGTTGTAACGGTTAAATAAATGCTCGTCTACAATTTATACTTACTGTTAAAGTTAAAAAATGTTTTTTTTTTTTTTTTTAAATTTTAAAATTGAGAAAATCAAGAAGAAAATAATTTTGTAAATTGTAATATACACCCCCTAAATACTTGTTAGTTCATTGCGTTATTGCTGATGATAGTCGTAGTGATTACGTGTATTAAAAATAATAAAAAAAAAAAAATATTCATGTTATGTGGTGATGGTTTTTACCGTGGGAAATATATAGCTATAATGCGTTGGCAAGGCATAAGTCATATTTTTTTTTTACCTATAACTTTTGATGTATAGAGAATATCAAGTATGAAGTAGGTAGCATTCACTTGAATTTATTTATTTATTTTAATTTTTTTTTTTTTTTTTTTTTTATTATTACTTTATTCACGATTCTCATCCTTGAGGCATTAAGATGATATTTATGCGTAAAATAATTTAGAGGTATATGATCTATCGAGATTCTTGCTATTTAACAATCCTCAATTTATTGCATATCATCACTTTTTTTTTTTTTTTTTTATTTTTATACACCAACAATATTAACATATATTTAATTATATATTTCTTGTCCCTGAATATATTTCAGTGAATTATAATTTTTTATTTGTGATATAAATTAAATTATAATATGTAAGACTTATATATATGTATCAATTATAAATTATTATTATAATTTTAATATAATAAGATTATAATATTTTATTATTTTTTATTTATTTTTTAAATTATTTATACGAAAGAGTATATGATAGAGAAAGATTGGATAATATAGACATAATATTTCTTGACTGTTTTTCCATTTAAATTATCAAAAAATATATCATTAAAATTAAAAAATAGTTTTTAGAAAAATAAATAAGACGTTTGAAATAATTAAGATAAAACTCAAAGTTATGATTTTTAAAAATCTCAAAAATTAAAATGACATTTTTTTAAATTGTAGTTAAAAAATGAAAAATTAAAAATAATAACAAAAGAGAAATAAAATATAATATTTTTTATACTGTAGAAAAAAAAAAATTATTATTATTTTATTGAATTTTTCAATTAAAGATGTTTGATCGAGTGAAAAGAAATAAAAAAAAATCAAAAAGCTCCATAAGAGTTTGAAAAAAAAAAAAAAAAACGAAAGTACAAAAAGACGATTGAACGAAGCTTTATACTGTAACAAGACGAAAGCTCAAAGTTGTTTGATTGAGTGTGTGTGTGTATATGGGTAGATGGGT
>WSYQ01000140.1:0-18085 GCA_011426435.1 Lysiphlebus fabarum
AATACCATCATCATTAGATGAACGATTAATAGATATAACATTTAAAAATTCATTAATAAATACACGTACACCACCAACAAAAAAAGCTAAAAGAATACGTTTTTATCGTAATGGTGATAAATTTTATAATGGTATTGTCATGGCTGTAACACCAGAAAGATATCGTAGTTTTGATAGTTTAACAAGTGATTTAACACGTGCATTAATGTCAAGTGTAACATTACCAAATGGTGTACGTTCAATACATACAATGGATGGTAAAAAAATACAAAATATAAATGATCTTGAAGATAATAAATCATATGTTGTATCTGGACAAGGTGAATCATTTAAAAAAGTTGAATATTCATCAACAAAAGTACGACGTGGTAATTCATTATCTGGTTTACCACAATCACCAGCATATACATCAACATCAACAACATCAACAACAACAACAACAGGATTAAATTCATTATCATCAACATTAGCAACAGCAACAACAACAATATCAACACGTCAATTAATAACCATTCCAAATTATGTTAAAGCAAGAATAATAACATTAATACGTAATGGTACAAAACCACGTAAAATAATACGTTTACTTATTAATAAAAGAAATGCACCAACATTAGAACATGTATTTGAAGCAATAACAGAAGTTGTTAAATTAGATTGTGGTGCTGTACGTAAAGTATATACATTATCTGGTAAATTAATAATTAGTTTAGAACAATTTTTTCATGATGAAGAAATTTTTTTAGCATATGGTAGTGATAAAATAAATCAAGATGATTTTGAATTAGATATTGAAGAATCAAAATATATACAAAGTTTTAAAAAAACATTACAATATTCATCAAAACAACGTAATAATATACCAATGCCAGTAATGCCACGTAAAAATGATAAAAAAATAACAGATGTACCATTAATTAAAACACCAAGTCCATCATCATTAGGTTTACCAACACCATTAAGATTTGAATATTCACTTGGACATATTATTGGTGTTGGTAATTTTGCAAAAGTACATCATTGTGTACATAGAACAACAAATATTGAATATGCTGTTAAAATTGTTAATAAAGAAATGTGTCAAGGTAAAGAAACAATGTTAGCTAGTGAAGTTGATATATTACGTCAAGTTTGTCATCCAAATATTATTAGTTTAATATCACAACAAGATACATATAATTATTTATATTTAGTTATGGAATTAATAAAAGGTGGTGATTTATTTGATGCTATTGCTGCTGTTACTAAATTTACTGAAATTGAAGCAAGTATTATGCTTGGTCATTTAACATCAGCATTAGCATATTTACATTCAAATAATATTGTACATCGTGATATTAAACCAGAAAATTTACTTGTTGAAATGGATGGTAGTCATGTTAAATGTTTAAAACTTGGTGATTTTGGTCTTGCACAATTTGTTAATGAACCACTTTATACTGTATGTGGTACACCAACATATGTTGCACCAGAAATATTAGCTGAAACTGGATATGGAGTCAAGGTAAATTAATTATTTTTTATTTATCTATATATTTTATTTATTTATTTTTTTACATTGTATTTATATTGTAGATTGATGTTTGGGCTGCTGGTGTTATACTTTATATATTATTATGTGGTTTTCCACCATTTGTATCACCTGATAATGATCAAGAAAAATTATTTGAAAGAATTTTAAGTGGTCGTTATGAATTTACACAACCATACTGGGATCCAATATCAACAACAGCCAAAGAACTTATTGCAAATATGTTACAAGCTGATCCTGAATTAAGATTTACTGCTGAAGATGTACTTGATCATCCTTGGTTAACGGTAAATTTATTATAATTATTATTTATTTATTTATTTATTTATTGCTATTGTTGGGAATATATGTGCATGGCTTTTATTTATTTTATTCTACATTGGTATTTAAATTTTATTGTATTTTTATAATTTTATTTATACACACTTGACAGAAATCTTTCCATTAAAACAAAATTTCTAATTTAATAATATTTTTATATATTTGATGATAAATATAATTAAATTAATCATTAGTCATTTATGATTATTGAAAATGAAAAAAATTCTTGATTGATATTTAATTGAAATAAACATAAATGGAGAAATTTCTTTTTAAGATATTTTTTTATTTAAAAACTGTGATTTGGTATATTTTTTTAAATAATGTAATACATTTTACAAGAAAACAATTTTTCATGTGTATTAAATAGATAAAAAAGTATTTCTTTTTAGATTGTATGTGTTATATTAAAAAAAAAGAAAAAAAATTCATAAATAGAATATGTAAATTAGATGCATGTACTTTAGTCTTGCTATCATCTTTTGAAAGCATCTAGAATATAAAAAAAAAAAAAATCTATTCACCAATTTCTACAATATATATCTTGGGTAAAAAAAAAAAACCATAAAAGGAATCATTCTGTATTTGTTAGCAAGGCTTTCTGTAGTGGTTCGTATCTGTAGCGCTTTTCTTTTTCTTTTTGTTTTTGTATCCTGCCTCTGTAAATATGCAGAGATTTTTAGGAGGTGAACAAACAACAGGAGGAATTACAACAACCAATAAATCATCGGAGCAATACAGGAATAAGCAGTGTGAGTCGATGAGGTTTATATCAAATGAAAAATATAAATACAAGAAACAACGCAGCCATAGCATCAGCAACATTGAGAATACGACAAGCAACAGCATCACGTCAATTACGTCAAGAAATTGGTGGTTCAATGTCTCGTCTAACAATGAAAATAAAAAAATCACAAAATCATCAAATAAGTTTAATGGAAATGACAAAAATAAAAAAATAAAAAAAAATTTTAATAATTTATCAATATCATTAAATAATATTAATGATTATAATAATAATAATAATAATTTAAAAAATACATCAGCTATTAACAGTATTTATAAAAAATATAATTCAATGAAAAATTTACATTCCGTTTTAAAAATTAATGACAATAAATTGTCAAATATTCATTCCAGTATTTTGAAAAATAATAAAACAATAAAAAATAATAACAAAGATAATCATAAACAACAAAAACAACAACCAAAGTCATTAAATAATAATAAAAAATTAATAAATAATTTAACAAATATTGAAACATCAGATAGTTTTATTAATATAAAATTTTCAAATGACAAAAATACAAATAATAATAAAATATATTTTAATGATTCATCAATTAATTATTATAATAATAATATTAAAATTAATTGTAATTCATTATCATCATCATTAATTGATAATAATAATCCAAAGATTATAAAAAAAAATGATACAAATATACCAAAGTTATCATCAACAAAAGTATCAATGATACCAGTTGTTAATGGACAACAATTATCATCATCAACATCATCATCAACAACAACATGTTTAAAAAATAATGATACTGTTAAATATCGTGATAAAATTAATAATAATAATAAAAATGATATTAATAATCAAATAAAATTAAATAATCGTTATAAAAGATACAGTTGTTTACCACAATATATAGGTAAAAAAATAATAACTGATAATAAATGTCGTGATGTTGTTGATAATAAATATGAAAATAAAAATAACGAGTCAAAAAAAACTTTAAAATTAAATAGACATAGTTTATATTATACACCACAATTTACAAGAAAATTATATGACAATGATGATGATGATAATAATGATGATGATGATATTGATTGTAAAAAAAATAGGCCAATTAGTTTAAAATTAAATGATCCTAATACAAGTAAATATAATAATTATAATGATAAAAATAATAAAATTAAATTTAAAAAATCTATTAATGTAAAAGCTTCAAATTCATCAACACTGCCAAGTGAAAAAATTTAATAATATTTTTCATTTATTTATGGCTTTGTTGTAATTATTAATTATTTTTTTCTTTTTGTTTTTTAATTTTTAAATTATGAGATATTGACTGAATGAGAATATCTAATAATTATTAGACTTTCAAGTTTGACAAAAAAATTATTATTTTTTTAAATATAGTTTATTAAGTAAATTATTTATATTTCATTTTAATTATATTATGTCTCTGGATTTTATTAGAAAATTATTATTATCTTTTATTTGTTATGTCAAATTTTATTTTGTTTCAACAGTAAATATCTCATATGATGTTTTTTTTTTATTGTTTTTCATTTTCTTTTTCTTTGTCATGTGTTTTTTTGTATAAAACATGATAAATTAATAATTTATTGAAAATTTTGTTTATTTTTTATTTAAAAATATTTTTTTTTGGTGTTATAATTATTTTAGTTAAATTTTTTTTTGTGAAATGTTAATAATATTAGTTTAGATAATTTTTCAAATGTAGTTTTACAATTTTTAATAAAATTTTTATTGCTTCAATGACGAAGGACAACATGTGCTAGTGTAATAAAAAAAATAAATAAATAAATAAACAAAAACAATATAAAAAAAATATATATTATAATGTCATGATTATGCAAATATTTTTGTACTATTTTTTAGTGAACAATAGAATACAGAGTGCTGCAAATTAAAAAAAAAAAAATAAATAAAATAATATTGTATAAATATTTATCTATTTTTTTGTTTTTTATTATTTATTATTTGAAAATAATTGTTCTTCGTCAGGAATTTTACAAACCAAATCCTGCCGCAGTTGTTTCAAACGCACATGCTTATAATAAATAAATAAATAAATCATATTGTAAATATATTGTTTTAAACAAATAAATGTCAAATGATTTTTATACAAATGGCAATATGTTAAAATAACTTTAAACAATTTCAATAAAATAATAATTAAAATTAAAAAAAAAAATTCCATTTAAATGACAAATTGTATACAGATTATAAATACTGTAATAACAATAATAATATTAATTATAATATAATAATAATAATTAATAATTATTTAAAAAATAAAATATATATTAAAAAATTGTGTGAATATAATCATGGTTTTTTGTAGATTTAAAATAAAGTGATTCACGCCAAATAAAAAAATTATGTTGTTTTTTTATTTAATTATTATTGTTAATTAATAAATAAAATATTAATTGTCAATTATGTTGACAGTTTGATAATATTTATTATTAAAAAATAAATGTTTAATAATATTTCAACGGTCAAAATAATTTATAATTAATAATTTAATAATTTGTTTACAATGTTTTTTTGAAATCGTCAAGATGCTAATAATTGTTTATAATTAACAATTTAGTTTAAACAAATTCTGTTAATTGTTGAATTTAGAAATGTGTTTTTTTTTTTTTTTTTTTTTTTTCAGGTACATTTATTTATTTATAAAAAACGACTAATAATTTTATAAATTCCATCAGCTTAATTTGTTATTAATTAACAAAAAATACATTTATTTATTTATGTAATTGTTTATTTAATAATAACAATCTTATATTTTATTTTATTTATAATTTTTTTTATTAATATTATTGATTAAAGTTGATAAAATTGAATTGTAGTTGATAAATTGTTGCATGTCGATAAAAAAAAGCTGGATAAAATAAATTATAAACAATTGTTATTATTTTATATTTAAAAATAAAAAATATAAAATAATAATCAGTATTAATATAATACTAATATAAATTTTAATTTACATTTCATTTTATAATTTATAATCAAATAAAATTCAATTATTAATTCTTTTTCCTAAATATTTCATTAAAACGTCAATTATTATTATTATTATTTATAAATATTATATTTTTCTTCCGCCATTTTTTATTTTTATTTTGCATATTGTTGTTTTCGTTTTCATTTGTTTTTTTTTTTTTTTTTTTTTTTCACTTGCGCAACATTCCATATTCTCATGTGTGGTTGTGCCGCTGGAGTCCTCAGTTGGGATTTGCCGCGCGACCTGAGAGGGTGACCCTTTTTATTCTCTCCGTTTTTTTTACCCTTTTTAATTATAAAATATTATTTTCAGTGTAATTATTATATTTTTAATTATTTATTAAACATCCTTACGTTAAATTGTGATAATTATTTATATTTATTATTAATTTTAATGTTAAAAATTGTTAAAAAAAAAAAAAGAGCATCAGTGATTGTCTTGATTTTCGAGTTACATTTATTTATCTTTTTTATTTATTTTTTTTTATATTAAATATAGTATCAGTGATTAGTGAATTAAAAGTGTTGATAATATGTATTTTATAATTAATAATAATTAAAATAATTTGAGAAACAAATTAATCAGGTCAGTCAATTATTATTATTATTATTATTGTAAAAAAAATTAAAACAAAATGGCGCCTTAATTTTCTTTTCTTCTTCTTCTATTTTTTGTTTTTTTTTTTCTCTCTCTCTCGACGAATCGGGGGCTATCGGAAAAAAGGGGGGCAAACGACACTCGAGTCGATGAGATATTTGACACGTGTCAGGTAAAGGGTTCAAATAAAAACAATGAAATTTTTTTTTTTTGTTTAAATAATAATAATTTGGTTTTGTATTAAAAAGTGTGTGTGAAAAAAAAAAATTGTGCGTTCAAAAGAATTATGTGAGTAATTAAATTTGTGGCTACTTTGACTTTTTTTTTCTTTTTTTTTGTAATAATTTTCTATAAAAAAAAGCTCTTTTTGTTGATAAAAAAATAATTATTTAATTTTATAAATTTTTAAAGTAAAAATAATAATAATTAAATTAAATTTTTTTCTTTAATTTTTTGTTGACATTTTTTTTTGTATTTTTTAATGACTTTTTGTGTATCTTTATTAACTCCAAATTTGGTAATTTAAAACATGTTAATTATGTAATTTGTAAATATACTCATCAACAAGCTTTCTCCCTTGAAATAATAATTTATTTTAAACGCATGTATGAAAGTCACTCAAGGGTACTTGCGTTGAAATAATTTTTTATATTTTTAAAAATAACAAATAATATATTTTTTTTAAAAATACAAATTTATATAGTTTTTTATAATAATATTTAAAATTTTAATTAAAATTTAAACAAGAGAATATAAAAATTATAATTTATTAAGTTCATTTTATATTCTCATCGGTCAAATTGTTTGTTTTTTATATTTTTTTTTTACTCCAATCGAAATATAAAGACAACGGGTGGCAGATCTTTTTAGCTGAATGAATTAAAAATAAAAAATATATATTATAATAAAGTAAATATAAAATCATGTTAAAAAATTTGAATAAAATAAAAAATATAACAAATTTTTAATTGCTTGTTATAATCATATTAAAAATCAGTGTGAAAATATTTTTAAAAATTATAAGACAAATTTTTGTACTGAAAATCAGACAAATCTATCCATCATCGTTTTAATAATTTATTTTTTATTATTTTTGTAAAATATCTATTTTTTCTTTGCGACAGATTATGAAAAATATTTTTCTTTGTCGGTTAATAATGTTGGCTCATTAAAAAGGTCAAGATAAATAAAAAAAAAATATGATTTTTTAAGGGCGTTATAAGTTTAACATTAAATCATATTTTTTTATGATGAAAAATTATAAAAAATGATAACAAAAAAATATATATATAAACGTGTTGAAATGCTCTTGTGATTTGTCAGAATATTTTTCTATTTTAAAATTTAATTTTTTGAATAATTAAAATAATTAAAATTTATTATTCAATATTTTATTATTTTTGGGTTAAAAAAAAAAAACACTTATAATATTATATTTTGATAAACAAACCAATTAGTTTGAATGAAATTAAAAATGATAAATCAACATGTGATATATATATATATTTTAAAAGTCAGTAAATCGTTGGTAGACAGTTTCGCATTTCAAAGGGCAATTCTTCCGGCTATTTTATACCAAAATGTTTAACGAATGAATGTTAATTTTCTCAGTTAAATACTGTTTAACAAACATACAGTCATAAGTGATTTAAACTTGAATGACTCTTATATCCAGTCGACCTTGCAAAGAAAAAAAAAATCCAATAAATTTCTTGTGTGTTTAGTTTTTCTACAATAAAAACAAAAAAAAAATAAATTAAATTTTTATAATTTTTAAATTAAAAAAACTTTAAATAATAAATTAAATTTTATTACATATATTTTTTAAAAATAATTAAATAAATATAACATATTTTTATTATTTTATTTACAATTAAAATTAAAGATATAAAAAAAATTATTTTTTATGTTTTTTTTTTTAAAAAAAATAAATTTTACACTTAAATTTGAGCTTTAATTTTTATAATAAATTGTTGAAAATTGAGAACATATTAAAAGCCATTATAAATTGTAATAAAAAAAAAAAATATATATTTCTTTTTTTAAATAAAAAAAATATTTAGTTGAATGTTTATTGTAGTGAGATCTCTAATAAACATGGCGTGTTATAAGTACATATTTTATCCACTTTACATGTGACATTATGAACTCATAGAGACCCGTATGATGATAAATATTGCCTGGAATAATTTAAACATATAAATGTTGTATTTTTCTTTGGCATAAATGTCATTAGACAAACCATATATTACTTAATTTAGTCAAAATGATACAACTTGAATATATATACATTTAACATTCGAAAACTTGAAAAAATAATCATAAAAATCAAAATATTTTTAACAACGTGACTCAATACTTAAACATCATCACTTGACATATATATTAATTAAAAAAAATATGTTAAATACATATATTTACTGTCACCTTTATGATCCAGCTTAATGTCGAAAAAAATATATATTTTTAAATAATTTCAACATGTCAAGATTGTCTTTGATGAAATAATATTTTAATAAACTTGTCGAACAAGTGGTTTAACTTGTAAACACATATACATAATTTCAATCATCTTTTTTCAATTAAAAGTTTACTTTAGGTAAGTGAAAATCCTCAAAATTCATATAATCTAACTTGTATTTAATTTAAAAAATTATAAAAAATTATTTTTCGATATTTTTTTTCACTATCTTGTAGAGCGTCGAAAAACAAACATTCTATGATTTTTTAGAAATTTTTCTACGATTAGTTCATGACTTTGAGACAGTGAAAATCTTTTAAATCCATATAAATTGACTTGTCATTGTATAGAAATTCTAGAGGCTTTGACTTTGGATTTTTTTTTTTTTTTATATTTTGAAACGGGATAGAAACATCATTTAAATACTTTTACAATATGCTCTGACTATTTCTACACCAATAGAAACTACCTGAAGTCGTAAAATTAAAAACGGCCACGTCCAGTTGGCCAAAGTTAGGCTATTTTTTCAGAAATAGCGTTTTTCGAAAAAAAATTATTCTTCGATATTTTTTTTCACTATCTTGTAGAGCATCAAAAAACAAACATTCTATGATTTTTTAGAAATTTTCTCACGTTTAGTTCTTGACTTTGAGGAAGTGAAAATCCTCAAAATTCATATAATCTAACTTGTAATTAATTTAAAAAATTATAAAAAATTATTTTTCGATATTTTTTTCACTATCTTGTAGAGCGTCGAAAAACAAACATTCTATGATTTTTTAGAAATTTTCCGACAATTATTTTATGACTTTGAGACAGTGAAAATCTTTTAAATCCATATAAATTGACTTGTCATTGTTATAGAAATTCTAGAGGCTTTGACTTTGGATTTTTTTTTTTTTTATATTTTGAAACGGGATAGAAACATCATTTAAATACTTTTACAATATGCTCTGACTATTTCTACACCAATAGAAACTACCTGAAGTCGTAAAATTAAAAACGGCCACGTCCAGTTGGCCAAAGTTAGGCTATTTTTTCAGAAATAGCGTTTTTCGAAAAAAAATTATTCTTCGATATTTTTTTTCACTATCTTGTAGAGCATCAAAAAACAAACATTCTATGAGTTTTTAGAAATTTTCTCACGTTTAGTTCTTGACTTTGAGGAAGTGAAAATCCTCAAAATTCATATAATCTAACTTGTAATTAATTTAAAAAATTATAAAAAATTATTTTTCGATATTTTTTTCACTATCTTGTAGAGCGTCGAAAAACAAACATTCTATGATTTTTTAGAAATTTTCCGACAATTATTTTATGACTTTGAGACAGTGAAAATCTTTTAAATCCATATAAATTGACTTGTCATTGTTATAGAAATTCTAGAGGCTTTGACTTTGGATTTTTTTTTTTTTTTTTATATTTTGAAACGGGATAGAAACATCATTTAAATACTTTCACAATATGCTCTGACTATTTCTACACCAATAGAAACTACCTGAAGTCGTAAAATTAAAAACGGCCACGTCCAGTTGGCCAAAGTTAGGCTATTTTTTCAGAAATAGCGTTTTTCGAAAAAAAATTATTCTTCGATATTTTTTTTCACTATCTTGTAGAGCATCAAAAAACAAACATTCTATGAATTTTTAGAAATTTTCTCACGTTTAGTTCTTGAGTTTGAGGAAGTGAAAATCCTCAAAATTCATATAATCTAACTTGTAATTAATTTAAAAAATTATAAAAAATTATTTTTCGATATTTTTTTCCACTATCTTGTAGAGCATCAAAAAACAAACATTCTATGATTTTTTAGAAATTTTCTCACGATTAGTTCTTGACTTTGAGGAGGTCTAGGTAGCACAACCAGTAGAAAAAAAAAATAAATAATTAATATAAGAAATAATTATTATCCGATTAGTAATATTTCATTTCTATTATTCAAAAAACACTCTAAAATATTTATCCTGTAAGTTTCAAGTAATTATTCCAAATATTTCTAATTTTTTTTCCTAATCAAATTTTTATGTAAATGTCATACCAAAAAAATTTCATACACATTTTTATTTTTTAATGAAAAAAATTAAAATAATTCTTGCATCACATTTTATCGTAATATCATTGTCATCATCATCATCATCATTGTCTTTGTTATAATTCACACATTTTTTTTTACTCAAGAAATTCAATGTTTCTCTTGTATTTTTATAAAATCATTTTGATCGTAAATTAAATTGTATTTTCTACTTTGGAGCACTTAACGAGCCAAAGAGAAATAATACTGTGGCCATCTACAAAATGTCGTATACTTAATGAGACGCATAAACAATGACCCAAGTGCATGCTGACACACTCTTGTCCAGAAGCACTATTAACACATCTATATATACCACTTTAACATTAACAGATATTATGTACAGGATATATATGTAAAAGGGTGTCCCTAAAAGTAACCAAAATTTTACGACTATCATAAAATGATAAAGAGGCATACTTATACCAGTTGGTCAAGTCCATATAAACACATATAGATATATATATATTTATTTTATATTTTTATTTAAAAGATGAACAGTTTGGTTGACCACCCGGTGATATTATCCTATTATCTCACCTGAAAGATATCTTAATGCCACTGAAATTACTAACCACATTATGTCTGTCTAGATGTTTGTGTTTGTCTTTATATACTTTCTCTCAAGTAGCTCAAAATAATTTTATATATTGTTTCTTTGTTTTTCAAATTATGAGGTTAATATCCAAATTAAATTAACTGTGTTTTCGACAATTTCATTTATACAAGTTAATTATTTTTCTTTCTTCAATTTTTTTTCATTTTAAAATAAATTACAAAAAAAAATAGATATTTAAAAAAATTATGAAATCATCAAATCATTTTATGAAACTCGTGTTAAATCTCTTGATAATATAAATAATAAAAATAATTTCAATAAATTATATCCTTTAAAAATTTGATGTGTGTATATATATTTGAAATTAATCCGTTATCTATACACCAATAATGAGTGACTGCCAAAGGGTGTTAGTAAATATATATCAAAAAGGGATCTTGATTTTTATCAGTATAAATTCATCGAGGGTGAAATTTCAGGATATATATTTATAAATATAAATCAACCCTATACCAATTGTACGATTATAATCGTTTAAATAGTCATTTTGACTACCAAATTCACATCAACCACACAAAAGATAACACAACACTAATTTACCATTCACACTTTGATCGCATCAACAATTTTTTTTTTTTTTTTTTGATATTAACCAAAAGACAAAGTCAATTTTAAGATTTTATTTGTTTTTATTTTTATTTTCGTTTTATTTCATCCCTCAATATGTACGTTTAAATTGGGGTTGTTGACCTTGTCGGAATTTTTGTCATCCGGTGTGTCCGAGTTTGTTCCGTTGAGGGTTTATTTTTCTTTTCTATTTTTTTTCTTATTTATTATATATATAGACACATCAATTGTATAAAATAATAGAAAAAAATCGAAATTTCCAAATAAAAATACTGGAATTTTGTTGAATCTCCAACTGTGCCTTTTTTTTTTTTACTAATGTCAAATCAAATTTTCTTTTTACCCTTCATTTTTATATTTTTTTTTTCCTTATTGTCAATCAAAATTTTCCATTTTATTTTATTTATTTTTCACCCTTATAAACAAATGAAATTTTCATCATAAAAAAAAAATCACGTCTTGCACATTTTTCTATCGGATTAAAGTGGTTTTGAAAAAAAAAATATATATAAAGGTGGTTAAAAAAAAAAAAAAAAAAAAAAAATGAGAAAAGATTTTGATAGGTTAAATAAAGTTCTTTTAAAAAACCAGAGGGACAAAGTTCCTCCAAGGGTCACACGTAGATAAATGGTTCTCTTTTCTGAACTTTACTGATAAAGATATTAATCTTTTCTTTTTCTTCTTGAATTTTTTTTATTTGTTTTCTTTTGACCAATATAATAATACAATTTTACTCTATATTATTTTTCATTTATCTTTTATATTTTACTATTTTTTTTTACCCTCAATTATTTCACTTGACCACATATTTCTATGATAACTATTTTTTATTTTACTATATTATTTGATTTTATATTTCATATTTTCATATTTATTTTTCCTATTTTTTCTTGTTCAAATATTTTCTACATTATCTTTTATCATCATCATATTATTTTTATTATTTCTTATATCCCTTCTCTTAATTTTTATTCTCCCTCCAAATATATATATATCAAGTTTGTTCTTTATCATAATGTGAAAAGTAGCATACCATATGTCTACGTCACAAGAGTTACCATTACTTAATATATATCAAGCCACTTGTTATTATTATTTTTTTTATATAATATATTATTATTTATACTCATTTTGATAAAAAATTATTACACAGTATTGAGAGTGTATTTATATATTTAAAAAAAAAAATAATAAAAATAAAAAGAAAAACTTTTAACAAAACAGAAAATATCCACATGTTAAATTTTCTTGATAAAAATAAGACAGATGTCTCATCATTGACTTAATTATCTATTAGTTTAATTTTAAATGCATCATTGGGCCTAAAAATTAAAAGGTCTCAATAAATTTATAAATAAATAAAATAATATATTTATGTTAATATTATTTGTACAATATATATATACGAATGGGGTGGTGTGGTTAATGTGGTTTGACTAAAAACGGAAGTGAGCATGGATCGAGAAAGGTGGCACACGAGGGAACAATATATATAAAAGTTGGTGCAACAATATTTTACTATATATATATATAAATTGTGAATGGTTGTATATGGCAAGGTATAGGGGTGCGTTAGTGCGTGGAATTCCCGGAGGTTGTGAGTGCCAAAATGAGGGGGTTGAGGGATCAGATCGATAGCATAAGGGACCGACAGACCTTATGGTGTTCACCCTCTTCTATACCTTCATCTAACAAACCATCATACCAACTACTACCATGTCCTCTCCATTTTCTTTTTATATACAAACCTTGCTCTTTTTTTTTTTTATTAATATAATTTTTTTTTTACGTACGTCATCTCAATTTTCATTAAATTTAATTTACCATAAGACCTTTTTTTTATGTGTACTCTCAAATGCATCGTTTTTTTTTTTTCAAATTTTTCACAATAAATAAATTATGGAAAAATTTAATTATTTAATAATTTATTTAAATTTAAGGGTTGGTCATGTTTGACTAATAGATAATCATAGGTTTTTTTTTTGAATAATAATAGCTTTTGAAATTGACCCTTTTTACAGTATTTTTTTTTTATTTTTAAAATTTACAAATTGATTAAAACTTAAAAGAGAAAAAAAAAATTAATATAGGTTTTATATATAGTTGTTAAAAAATTTATATGTTTATTGTTTTGAAATGTCAAAAAATAAAATAATAATAATAAAAGAGAAAAAAAAAAAAAAATTCTTTGAGATAAAATTTTTTTGAAATGTTATACTTGGGGTGTAATGCAAGTGGGTCACGCAAGGGATCATGATATATATATAAAAAAAATAAAAAATAAATAAATAAATAAAATAGAAAAATTACCACTAGAGACTCGTCGGTGTCATTAATATTATGCGTATATGTCACGTGATTACAGCCATGGAAAAAAAAAAAAAAAAATGAAAAATAAATAAATATAAATTGTTAAAAATGAAGGGAGGTTTAGTTTAGAGTTCCTTCTCTCGCGGATGTAGTGATTAAAACGATACATCCGGTTGTTGTTTGAGTTTTATCAAGAGTTTTTTTTTTTTTGATAGGATCTTGAGTTCTCGATCAATGTCACTTTGTTGAAAATCAACAAGGAGGAAGACACTGTCGCAATACAAAACTGTATAAATATATATATTTTTAAGTACACATTACACGTCAACTATATATATCCACAAGGTATTTCATGTGTCAGTTGATATATACACACTAAATTTTATGTTCACCAACCCTTATTGACCTTTAACTTGAACTTTTGTCATCGTAAATTTGACCTTATATATATACATATATAAATAGCTAATTGTTGCCAAGTCATTAATTTATTAACAGCTTTTTAATACACATATTTATTTATAAAAAATATATAAAAGTATAAATATATATGAATTATAAACCAATCATTGACATATTAAAGTGGATAATATTTTATTGACTTTTATATTTTTATCGCGTTATGAAAAATATATATATAAAAAAAATGTATTTTTTATATCTAATATATTTTTTTTTATTAGAAAAAAAATTAATTATTTTTTTTTAAATTTATACTTGTTTGGTATACATCAATAATTTGACAGTAAATAATTTTTTTTTTTTATTTTGTTTATCAAAATATATAATTTTGATGATAATGCATCTAATGGTAAACTTGTTAGATGTAATAGATACAAATATAGCTATTGTTGTTAGAGATAGTAGCAAGTAGCAACAAGGCGTGGTCCATTTGTCGTTGATTCAGAATTAGAAATACATGATCCAACTAGTACAGGGTGTGCTAATGATGATGTTGATACTATAGTTGTTACATTTGTTAAATTTTACTATCACATTTTTTTATTTTTTTCTTTATCAAATACCACTTACTCTTCTTTCATTCTCTCTACTCTTTTTCTCTTGTTATTTTATTTATTTTTTTTTTTTTTACCTCATTCCAATGCAACAATATATATATATCGTTAATCACGACAAATTCACTGTGATTAATTATGCTTTTCAGCCGATTAGCTTTCCATTATTGTCCACATTGTATTACTCTTTGTTTTTTATTTTTTTTTTTTCTAAAAAAACGTATATTTATGACAAAAATTGTTCAACTATTTGTTTTATCATTTTATGAATAAAAATTAATTAAACTTATATATATTTATTTGTAAATTTATATTTTATTTATATTTATTTTCATGTATGTTTTGATTAAAATATACGTGGACAAAATTATTATCCAGTGAAAATGTCGAAAAGCATGAAAATGCGTGAGATGTTACTGCAGTATTGAATAGAATATAAGTTGAGGGTGATAGAATGAAGAAATTTTATATGTTAAGGGGGTTGCTAAAAAAGCACCAACTGATCTTATTTTATTTTTTTTTTTACACCCTCTTTTACCCTTGTCTCACTCGATTCATGTCATTTTGTACCTGGGTCACGTACCTCCTCGTATTGACAAGCCAACCAAGCTACCCTATCGCATCAAACCGTATACTCTCTGCTATTTTTTCTTCTTTTTTTTTTTTTATTTTTTTTTCACCCTCATCCCTCAATTTTATTATATAGTATTTTTATTATTTTTTTACTTTTTCTTATTTTCCAACATCTCTTTGATTCATCGGTCATTCTTTTAGTTATAATATTTATTATTTTCATTTTATTTTTTGTACTTGAATTTATAAGAAAATTGGTAAATTATATGTTATTTTTTCTCATCATCGTCATACTCATATGATCATAAAATAATTTTATTATATATATTTAAAAAAAAATATATATATGGATATATATTTGGTAATAAAATAGGCATTGAATTTTTCATATATGGCTTTAAATAATATCATATTGCATTCACGTCATAAAATTTAATATAAAAATATATATAAAAAACAAACAGCAATAATCATATTTAAAATTTTTTATATATAAATTAATTATTATTTTATATATTTTTTTTTTTCAGGTGATTAAAAGTTTTAAGGAATGTTACAAAAATGAGTTTGCAATCCCCGGGTCCCGGGCAGCGCCCATCATCTAGATATACACCTCAAGAAACATTAAAAGTAAGTTTAAAAAAATTAATTAATATTTCATTAAATTATTATAAAATTATTACAAACAACAAGTTACAATATAAAATATTAATATTCAATAAAAATAATATATAAATAATTTTTTTAATTCTTACAAAATTAATTATTTAAGAAAATTAAAAAATAAATATTTTAAATTTTTTTTTTATTTTTATGACAAAATAAAAATAACAGTAAATATTTATAAAAATTACATTTTTTTTTTTGGCAAATATATAACGGAGTTACCTTTTGGTTGTTTTTTCCTATTACGTGAATTTTTTTTTCTCTTTTTTTACATTTATATATCCTAAAAAATTTTTCTACATCCAACCATCATTGTAATTCGGTTCGTACGTGTCTGACTATACTCATACTTGTATCACTGTTTCATCCCCTTTTATTCCATTTATTTTTTTCGTTGTATTTATTTATTTATTTTTTATACATATACATGTATAAATATTTTTTCCATTTGTTTTTCAAGTTTGAGTATCACTAGTAGTAGAGAAAAAGAAAAATAATAAAAAAATATATTAAAAAAAAAATCAAGAAGGGTGACAATTTTCCACTCTGAAGTTTGCCTTTTTTTTTTTTTTCTGTCTTAATTAATTTTGTGTTCACGTGTTTAATATTTACTTCCTTAAACTCCATCTTTGCCAACACGTCTTTTCAAATTTTTAAATTCTTATCACACTGTGTAAATAGATGTGTTAATGCCTCAATAAATCAACAAAATTTTTTGAAATGTTTACCCAATTTAATATCATCAAAAATATTAAAAATAAAAAAATTAATTATCATCATATCATCACTGTGTGTGTGTGTGTTTGTTAATTAATCTAAAAGTTTTATGTCTTTTTGAATTTTTTTTTTTGTATTTCTTTTGTATAAATAAATCGTATAATTAATTTTTTTTTCTTTTGCATAAATATAAATTAATAAACATTGTTATATTTTTGTAGTTGTAATTTAGCTGCTTGTTAATTGTCTCGATTAAAATTAAATAGTAGAAAAAAAAATTTTTAAAAGTGCTTTTGAGCACGTTGACTCTTTGATTTTGTATTGCGTGACATGGTTTTCCTTTTTTTTTTTTGCTTGTCTTGGTTATTTTTTTCTTTATTTAACCACCTTTCAACTCAACTTGTTTTTCATCAACAAAACGACATCAGACTGTCACGCAAAAAAATTTAAAAATCTCTTTAAATTGTTTATAGTTGATTATATTATTTACATGAAAATTATTTAGCTATTGATCTCATATGGAAAATTAAAAATAAATAAATAAAATATATCAATTTAAGTATGTATTTATTGAAATTTATTTATTTGTATTATTTATTTTTTTTATGATTACATTTTATTTTAGAATGAATATTTAACATAACTTTCTGTCATATTTTGTGTTACAAATTTTAATGATTTATTGAGTGAATAATATGCACTTTCCCAACAAAATTCAATATTTTTTTTTAAATTTGATTCCAATAAAATACGATTTTTTAAAGATACATTAAAAATTTTTTTCTTAACTTCAGTAATTAATTTAGTTAAATTTAATATTTTTAATTTAATATAATCTTGACATTCAATTATCAAACTTTGAA
>WSYQ01000141.1:0-27092 GCA_011426435.1 Lysiphlebus fabarum
ACATCTGATTGAGTTGAAAATATATGATCACGCATTGATTCAATTGCCATCCATTTAATTGGTAATAATGAATCACTTTTTTTTTCATAAATACCATTTTTATAAATACTTTTAGCAAGACCAAAATCACATATTTTAACAATATTGCCATCAGTTAGTAATATATTTCTAGCTGCCAAATCACCATGTAATACCTTTAAAAATAAATTAATAAATATAACAACACAGTAATCAAGAGATTTTATAAAAAACAATTTTTAAATTCTTAAAAATAACAAAAATTTTAAATATTATTATTTAAAATTACCTTTCTTTGACTTAAATATTCCATTCCTCTAGCAACTTGGAATGCCCACAATACTAAATCATCAGTACATATTGGTCTAAGATTATTATCTTTATAATCACCACGATAATTTGTTCTTCCACTGTCATTAGTTGATGATGAACTACTAGTATTCATCAATGATGTACTTTCTGAACTTGAATTTGAATATTGTACTTCATTATTATCACTATTTATTCTAGCATTGCTTCTATGAATTAACATTTCATTATACTTTGATTGATTAAAACTGTCAGATAAAATAATAAATAAGAAAAAAATTAATTAAAAATATAAAAAATAATAATGAAAATATAATAATATTTATTTAAATTAAAATAAATAACTTACGAATTTTTCGTAGCATCACTACTTGTTCTACCAATTGAACGATCAATTCTATCTTTATCATCGATTTGATTGATAAATTTGTTTCTATTACGTTGTAAATAATTATGTAAATTACCATATCGACAATACTCAACAATAACATATAATTCTTTGTTCGTTATATTTTTAGTACATGCACCAAGTAAATTAACAATATTTACATGTTTTCCAAGATGTATCATTATTTTCAATTCACTTGCAAGTGACATTACATTTGATGGATCAGTTAATTGTTTAACCATTTTAACAGCAACATTAGTTTTTTCTTCATTATCATTAATTCCATATGCTTCAGCTTTTAATACAACACCAAATGCACCACTTCCTAATTTTTTACCAAGTACTAATTTATCTGATGGAAATTCCCATCTTTTATCATATGGTAAACAATCTATTTGATCACCAAGTGTTAGTTCTGGATTTATTTCAGATAATTTACCATGTAAAAATTGTGACATATCAATTAATGATGTTAATTTTTCATTACGACGTTTAATAGATATAATGATTATCCAAAAAATTAATATTATTAAAATAAAAATAAATAATAATGATATTAATATGATTGGATAATCGTTTTTAAATTTTATTATTTGATATCTTTCTATTTTTCCAACACGATTTTCGACAACACAACTGTATGTACCAATACATTTTTTATTATATGAATATTTTATTATCAATTTTTGATTATTATCAGTCATATTGTATTCACATGTGTCATTGGTTAATGATAAAGTTTGGTGATCTTTAAACCATTTTATTGATGGTACTGGATGACCACTAGCATAACAATTAAATTCAATTGATCCAGCTGTACTGGAATCATATTCTATTGATGATCCATTCATATTAGTATCAATAAAAAATGGCAATGATGGATCATAAATAGTAATATTCATTTCAATTTTTTTATTTGTATTATTTTCCATTGTTTTACCTTCACATGTGTATACTAATGTATTTACATCTGGTACTGATTCAATGATGATTGATGATTGATGACTTAAATCAGTTGTTTTATTTGTAATAATTATATCATTATTTGATACGACTTTGGTGCCATTTTGATAGTACCAGTTAACATCATTGTATATGTAGATTGATGCTAAGCATGTAGCTTTAAATCTATCACCAACAGTTGTTGAACTGTCATTTTTTATAATTCCAAAACCATCTGATATGTCAATTAAGGATATTTTTAGTTTTTTATCTGAACAGTTGTTATTAATACATGCTTGACATGTTAGATAACCAGATGATTTTATGTTCCATTCACTTGTTGAATTTTGTTCAACTAATTTTGATTCAGTTTTTGTTTTAATTATGTCTGTAATTGATGATACGCCATTATCATATTCAAAAAACCAGTATATTTTTGGTGCTGGATATCCAATAACATAACAATACATTGTTGCAACATCGTTAATCATATAATAACTTTGTATTGAATTCATTTTTTTAATAACAGGTTGACCTATTGAAAAAATTAATTTATTAATTGATAAACATTTCAAGTATATAGTCAAATTAAAAATAATATTTAGCAAATTTATAATTACCAGAAACAACTAATGGTATACTGATGAATTTTTCCATTGTTTTGGATAAATTATTATTAGATATTGTTGCCTTCATTGTATAATTTCCAGCATCATTTATTTGAAAATTATTTATTGATAATGCAGAGTGTTGATTGTTGTTATGAATTTCATATTTATCAGCTGAATTTGATGGAAATATTTCATATCCATCTGGATGATACCATGTTATTGTTACATTTGAATATGAAATTATATTAACTTTCAAAATAACCAATTTATTAATTTTTGAGACATAAAATTGTTTGGGTGTTGTTAAATTTAATACCAATGTATCAGATTCATGTACTGCTAGGCTAACTGAAGTACTCTTTTTACCATTAAAATCTTTAACAATACATTGATATTCTCCTGCATCATTATCATTAACATTTGATAATCTCAATTCAACAGTTGTTTTCAAGTTTTCTAAAATTGAATGATATCTTTTAGATTTTAATGTTTTATTTTTATTTATTATTTTTGACCAGTAAATTATATTATTGAAATACTGTTGTGTTGAATCATAGAAAGTTGAACAATTTATACGAATATCTTTTCCTTTGATAACATTGATTACCGGTTGATTTGTATCAATCTTTGGTACACTAGCATCTAGATATTCATAAAAAAAAAAACTATGTTAATTAAGTTATTTTATAATTAAAACGTTTCAAGTAATTTTAAATGTGATTTTTAAAGACTTTAGTGTTTTTTTTTTTTAATAAATCAATAAATTAAATAATTAATTGTCATTTTTTTTTCTACTATAATTTTCTTGGTTGATAATTTAACTTACATTTTGGTTTATCTATTAAATGGTATATAATACTTTCTGTACGTCCATAATTTGTTATTGAACAAGTGAAATCAACTGCATCACGAATATTGTTTTTATTTTTTATCGAAAAACCAGCTTGAGGATCAAATTTGACATCATCAGAATCATCAATTGTAATTTCCTATACAAATAAAAGAATAAATTACAATTCAATAATATAATATAAATATTATCATAAACAATAATAAATAATATTAAAATTTAACTTTTAATTACCTCTGAGTTTATAAATAATTGAACATCATAACTTTTTGATGTTGGTATACAAGGAATAAAAAATAATGAACCAAATTGAAATTCACTTGTTACCTCAAATGTGTTGGTAACAAAAAAATGATTTATTGCTAAAAATTTTAAAAATAAATATTAAAATAATATTATTTCATTTTAAATAATTAATTAATTATTAATAATTATAAACAGCTCACATTTAACCCATATAAATATATATATTTTGTTGTCTTCACTATCAGAACATCCGTACCAACCACTGTCTCCAAAAGTTGCATTTTTTTTAATTAATGTTTTAGTATTATTGTCATTTATAATTTCATAAACTACACGGGCCTAGATACAAAAAAATAAAAATAACAATTAAATATAGTTATTATTATCAGTTTAAATATAAACAATATTATTTACTAATATTTTTTACATAAATATATCAAGTTTAAAAAAAAAATCAAGAATCATCAAAATATTTTATTCATTACTTAAAAAAAAAATTAATTAATAATTAATAAAATTTAAAAATTGCTTACATCATAAGTATTTCTCGGGTTAATAAATGAAATTCCATTGGAATTATTGTTATTAATATCATTGTTGTCAGTTGAACATGAAAATACAATTTGTTCGTTTTCATTTATTTCAGCTTCTTCTTTATTTTTTATCCCAAAATAATTCAATTGCAATCCTGAAAATATTTTTTAAAATTTAAAATAATTGTAAAAAAAATATTTGATAACCTATCTGATAGCAAGTTTAAAAATGTTTGCATCATCAAAGAAAAAAATATATATATTGATAATTAATTAATTTAAATACAATTCAATAAAATCCGATAAAATAATTTTTTAATTTTTTATAAAATATTTAATGCAGCATGTTGCTGTATTTTTTTTATTTTCCATATCTTGTTAAATATTTATTCTACACCTGGTTAAACACAACGTGTGATGATAATTAATAATTACATGAAATAACAATATTTATTTGATATTTCAATAATTTAAAATCATTTAAAAAACTTTCATTTAAAATTACTTGAAATAATGTTCACATCAAATATATTTTTTATTTTAAAAATCACTGGTTAACTTTTTAAAAATTTAACCTTTATTTTTCTCAAGAACACAATTAATTTAGGTTATTATATTTATTATTACTCAAAAAAATTAATTATATAATAAAATTTAAATATAATTTTCATGATAATATTAATAGCAAATCAAAAATAATTTCAGTTTAAAAAATAATAATAAAAACTCACCAAAACTTGCTTCCATGAGCAACAATAAAAAACACACATTTTTAAATATCCAATTCATATTAATTATGAATTATTTTGTTGATTAAAATTATCCCAATATTTTATAATATTTTCTGTACTGAATATTATATTTTTTTTCACTTTAATTCACTTTATTTAAACATGCTTATTTTTGTTTTGAAATAATTAAGATGGCGAGTACCACAAGTTGCAACAAACTGCACGTGCAAGCACAAACATGCAGTCCATTCGTTGTTCATTGAATTTGTTTTTTTTTCACACCAACAGACCAACAGTTTGGACTTTTGTGTTTTTCAATTGACGCACCTTATTTTCCGCAATGACGTGAAAAAAAAAAAAAAAAAAAAAAAAAAAAAAAAAAACATGTATAATAGACTAAAAACAGTGAGCTTATAGATTATAACTTTTAGTTTAGTTGTGACTAATTATATTATAATCACTCTATCTTTTTCATTTTCGTTAAAAACAAATTTATTTTTTTTAATCATGTTTATCGCTTCTTATCTTTATAGTTAAAAATAAATATTAAAAAAAAAAAAAAAAATAAATTATCAGTTTTATAAAATAAAATCTATCATTTTTAAAATATAAAATTTTTAAATTTTTAATTGAAATATATTTAAATGATATAAATTGTTAATCATTATTTTTAACTAACAAAAAAAATATTTAAAAAAATCTAAAAATTTTTATACACTATACAAAAAAATAATAATAAATTATTTTAAAAAAATATACAGTATATCAACATGATGAATAAAACTCATTGATCAAAAAAAAAAAAAAAATATCTTACTTTTTATAATGACGCATCATAAAAAAAAAAAATAAAAAAATAATCCAAAATTCTGGGTATTTCATTGTCCAAGTAAACACACAAAAGAACAGTAAGCTTCAACTTGCATTGTGAACATTCAATGTTTGTAACCATCATGATGAATTTCTTGCTAAATAATTGCACAAAGGTACCACATGGTTAGAGTCAGCTAGCTAATAGAACATTGATGAAATAAAACAAGCAATATTAATATTAATATGAAAAAGTTCTTGAAGTTTCTATATCTGCTATTATTTTATTTTTTTCATTTTAAATTACAAAAAATTTTTATAATAGATTGAATTTTTTCAATAAAATATTTTTATGCAAAAAAAAAAAAAAATGAATAGAGATAGAAAAATTTGTGTTATCACTGAATTAATTATATAAAGTTGGGTCCTTGACATATCCTGTGAAAAGAATAACACGTTCAGTTGCCAAAAGAACAAGAAATGGACGATTAACTTTTATTTCAAACAGCCTTTCTAACATTCTAAAGTTAACATTGACTCCTGTAAAAAAATTTACCAAGTTTATTAAATTATTTATAACAAACAAGAAAAAATTTTTGATATAAAATTGAATACCTGTTACAGCAGCAGCTTCAGTGCCATTTTCATTTACATCGATAAAAACTTGTTGTATAACATCACTGATATAAATTATATTTTTTTTAGTGATTCCTCCAAAATTGGCACTTGATGTAAACGCATCTTTGATTCCCATCTTTTACGGAAAATAATTAATACATTAATTTTTTCATGTTAAATTTAAATTTATAAAATAATAATTTATTTTTAAATAAATAGATCAAAGTTAAAAAAGAAATTAAGTATAGATTTAAACAAATAAATATACATACTTTTTTCAAGTGATCATTGAGTACTAATTTTGTTTCAATTTTAAATTTTGGTAAACTTAGAGATAATTCAATTGCATCAGTTGGATATAAAGAATCAAATGTGACAGTATTTAATTTATTTTGAATATTTTTAATTGTGTCATTTTGATCAGGTAAAATAATAATCATAGATACTGGATCACGCCCATTTTCTACCTACATATAAAAATTATAACAAAAAAAAAAAAAATAATATTAAATAATTATTTTAAATAATGATTGCTTGAATTTTACCTGGTAAGGAAGCCGAATAATTTGTGCATTAAGTTTATCATGAAATTTATAATATACATCAGTTTTATATAATTTCATTGTTGGAACTTCTTTTTGAGTATTTTCATCAACAAAAAATGTTTCATTTGTTGTTTTATCTTTATCGAATTTAACATTCCATATTCCTTTGAAATATATTGCATTGATGAGAAAAAGATAGGTATCTTGACTAATATCATCTGCAAAAAATGAATAACTTTTTAGTTAAATTATTGCTTTGGATTTTTATCGTGATTCATTGAAGTTTGTTCACCAGATTTAATAAAATTTTTGATTGTTTTATTTGTTTGATTTTCAATCCATTGATTGATAATTAATGCTGAAGAAGTAACATTTTTAAAATCAACTCGTCCAAATATTTCTGATGATTCTTTTTTATTTAAAATATCAACAACATTTTTCATAAATTTTTGACGTATTGTATAAGGAGCATTAATGTATATTTTATTTGCCATAGTTAACAAGTTTTTATCCCAATTCTATAAAAAAATTAAAAAGTTAACAAAAAAAATTGTCATTTATTGTATTTTCTTTTGTTATTTTCTATTATTAATTTTTTTTTACCGATGTAAAATCAAGACTGCCATGTTCAAAGATATCTGTTGGTTCAATATGTAATACTTTTTCAAATTCTTTTTTTGTATTAGCCAATGATCCATTGGCAAGAATCATCAACAATTGTGAAACACTGAATGGTGAAGAAATAAAATTACTCTTTGATTTTTCCAGTAAATTCTAAAAAATTCAACAATGATTATATTTTGTATCTAATCGAATATGAATAATAAATTAAATTAATATGAAATTGATTTTTAAATCAATATTTACTATAAAAAGATCAAAAGACATTTTATTTGTTGATTCTTCAAACTTATTCAACGTGGCAGTGTTGATTAGGCCATTGAAAAAACCAAAACATAATGATATAATAACAACTATAAAAAAATTGAATTAACATTTAGCTGGTATATAAAATTTATTCATTTTTATTGTACTCACATGTTTTCATTTTAGACAAGTTTTAAATAGTATAAATATTTAAAAATTAATAACTTGATCCAAAATTAAGACGTGTAACAGAACTGACTAAATAATATGATTACTTTTTTTTTATTATAAAACAAAACAATTTATACTTTTAAGGTGCATTTTGTCATTTCCTGTTTTTTAAAATTTTATATCCGTGTTTTGATAACAAAAATAAATTCCTTAGATTACAGTGGGTTTTTTTAAAAAATGCGGAATTAAGTTCATGTTTTATTGGTTTAAATAATCAAACAATATTTAAAAAAAAATATATAAATAAGTTAATAAGACAAAGATAAAATAATTACAGACATGAAAAAAAAAAAATGACACAAATAGTATGTTTATATTTTTTATTTTTTTTAATATAAATTTTTATGTATTTTTTTATTTTTTAAGTAATAACTTTTATAATGCGGAACTTGACAATATTGTGGTGTTTTATTGCTTGAAATATTTCCTTAATATATATACATAATACATGCGAGTAAAAAAAAAAAAAATTAAAACAATGTAAATTAAAACAAGATTAGAAGAATATTCTTACTTTTATTGTATATGTTTGATTGTCAAATTTTTACATTTTTATTGAAAAACAAATTATTAGTTTGATATTTTTTCTCAATTAATCTCTGCTTGAATTTGAATGTATATCATTAAAAAATGTGAAGAGTTAATTTTTAGTATTAAAATAAAACAAATAGTTAAATATCAATTGAAGTTATAGAATCACTTGAAAATGCTTAATAAGGGTAATTATTTTTGCCGATAATTTTTAAATGCGCATAATTATGGGAACGAGATGTCTCTATGTCGTACTAAACTTTTATCATTATTAATAAATCGTAATTATTTTTAACTAAAATTTCTTATGTTTATTGATATATTTGCGTTTTTTTATTTAATTATTTTTTTAATCATCATGTAAATATATACTATTCACTTTTCAATTAATCATGCTAAAATTTGAATACTGTTTTAACTTTTTTTATTCGAATTATAATATATCTCAAGTCTATACCTTCAATTTCAGACTGTGATGGGTTAAAAAAATTTCATGTCTCAATCGATCACATTGTAACAAAAAATTATGAATAAACAAACTATTTTATTTATTCACAATAATTCTGAGTATAAGTTTTCAAACTTTATTGTATTTATTTATTTTTTTTTTCTTTTTCATGAAAAATTTTTGCATATTTCCACTTGTTCATTTCCCATATAAAATAATAAAATAAAAAAAAAAAAACGAAAAACAATGGACTAACTAAATTAAAAATTAATAACGTTTTTTTTTATTCTGTTGACAAAACGTATAATTTTCTGAAATCCAAAAGCTTACACATGCACATTTATGAATTTTTAAAAATGTTCTTTTCCACGTTATCACTTTGTATTTTATTCATGTGAAAAAATCGATAGAAAAAATACTGCAATTTTTATTTTCATTGCATTGGTTTTATGAGTTGTATTATTGACGCTTAACGTATATACGTTATCATTAAAAAAAAATGTATATTCAGACAGACAAAAAAAAAACTTGGAATAAAGAAACAACATACGCGTTGATTTTATTCAAGTATCTAACAAAATGTCTTGGTAGTTGGCCACTTGACTCTAATAAAACTACTTCACTGATAACATTTTTTACAGTTATGATCATAGAAGTACGTATATATATATTTTCTTTAAATTGTGTAAAAATAAATGTATACATAAAACAGAGAAAAAAAATTTCATATGTTACGAAAAAACATGACAACAATAAAATTTTAAATTATATAAATACTATAACTATATAGTTACAGATGCAGTGATTAGTTTTTAATTATTAACTTGTTATTTGATTTAATAATCCTATTGATATATTTCTGTAAGAAAACCAATAAAGTTTTCATGACTAATTATTATGGTAATAACATTATGGTAATTTTTTTTTTCTGTATACACATAGTATTTTTTTATTTATACAAAATTATAACGGTAATATTGTTATCAGATTATTATGCTGAGTACACTAATTATTGAGATATGTTTTGTGCATGATGGAGATAACAATGAAAAAGCTCAAATGATATGTTTAACAGCATCTGTAATATTATCAATAACAAAAATATTATTTATTCGTTTAAATAGTAAAAACATATTTAAAATAATGAATATTGCTATTAATGATTGGCAATCAATATTCAATTATGAAAGTAAAACAATAATGAAAAAATTTGCTAAAAAAGCAAGAAAAATTTTAATTTATCAAATGGGATTTTCATTTATGACAATAACTATGATGGCACTTGATTCACTTCCAGTATCGAATGATAATTTAAATATAACAAATGATTCACTTTTACTAAATACATTTCCATTGAAAACAACATATTTTTTTGGCTATATAGAATTATCTTGGTACAAATATACTGCACTTTATTTACTTCAAATAATACAACTTATTTTATGTGCAATGGGTAATGTTGGTAATGACTGTTTTTTTTTTTGTATGGCAATGCATTTGTGTAGTCAATTTGTATTGTTACAATTACAAACTAAAGATTTTGAAAATGAAATTGAAAAAAATAATAATTGCACAAATTATATCAAAAATTTTGTTAAAAAACATCAACAACTTATGGATATTGCAAATTGTTTAAAAGATTCATTTAATTTCATTTTGATTATACAACTTGCAAATAATACATCTTCAATATTATTGATGGGTAAGCTTTTTATATATATTATTTGGTTTTAATTGGTACAGATACCCTTATGTTTTATGTTGAGAAGATTTTTATTAGGTTAAAATAATAAAAAAGTATAATAAAAAAATTGGGTCACCCTTCTATACTATTTTTTTTTTTTAGACTTTTTTTTTTAGTATACTATTTTATCTTTAGTGCCACTATGATCTACATGATATAATATTTATATTTTTTTTCTTTTTGTTTTAAAAAAATGAAAAAAAAAAAAGAAAGCTTTTCATTTTCATAGTATTCCATTGTTAATCTATTTATCTATAAATTCAATTGAATTAACTTAAGTTTTTGAACGATTAGTATATATTTAAAATAATATAATAATTTTTTTTTTATTTAAGGTATTCAAATGATTTTAAACATAAAATCAGGTGATAGTGTTAATACAATCAATGCTATTGTTATAATTTTGATAGTAACTCTACAATTATTTTTATATTGTCATGCTGGTGAAGAACTTAAACATCACTATGAAAACTTAAGATTTGCTTTGTTTGAATCTCCATGGTATAATATGCCAAATTATGATGTTAAAAATATTATATTTATTATGATGAGAACATATACAACATTTAATTTAACAGCTGGAAGTACTTATAATATTGATATGGATAGTTTTACAAAAATTATCAAAGGAATGGGTTCATATTTTTCAGTTTTACAAGCATTATTTATTGAATGAATTATTATTACTATAATGTCGCGTTAATGGAAGAAAGGCGTAAGTGCCATCTTTGAGAATTTCCGATTCAACAAAGGAAGAAGAGCATAAGTCCAAATTTATTAATTTTTGGATTTTTTATCCAATTTTTAGACTTAAAAAAAAAAAAAAAAAAGAAACAAGGCGTAACAAACTTTGATAAAAGTTGGGGAGGGCTCATTTTCAATTTCAAATTTATTTTAAATTTATCAAGAGACTCGGTAGAGTCTCGCCTCAAATTTTCCCCAGCGTGAGATTTACTACCGTATAAGTATTTTAAGTCAGTGATCCGCGACGTCATCAGTTTTTATTTAATTTATATCTTGCTAAATATTAGTTTAAAAAAAAAAGGAAAAATAGTTTCATAATGTAAATCTGACTCTCTTTCCAATGAGTCTACTCTCGTATTTTTCCAACAAATGTCCACTTTTCTTCGGATACGTCGCGCTAACCCCTCGCCTATCCCTTCTCCCGAGTTTTTTGTATTATATACATATACAACATGTGTGTATATCATATTGAGGCATGTGTTGGTGCACAACTACGTCCAGCAATTAGATATAGTCAAAAAAATGAAAGTTCCCGTCACACGAGAACTGCCTGCCACTTGATTTTTTTTTTTTTAAATAAAGAATAATAATTGTTTATAAATTCAGGCCATGAATTTAATGATTATTAATGAATTCTTGGTTTTATAAATTTTAATTTGATATGAATTATAATAAAAAAAAAAAACCGATTGTTTATAAAGTTTCCAAGTGAGACTAATTTTTTTTTTTTCTTGAATTGAGTTTTCTCATTTTTTTTACAATTTATATCAAATTTAAATTTGAAAAACAAAAAAGAAATCAGTAATTATTGAATTTGTGCTCCGCTATAATAAACAATTTATTATTATTTATGTAAAAAAATTAATAAAACGGGTTAGCTCAATTAAATAGAAAAAAAAAACTAATCTCGCTCTTGATGTATACACAGCTATGTTTATTTATTCAAGTACAATATTTTTATAATTTTATATATTTTATGAATTTTTACTTAATTTATATTTATATAATTTTTACTAAACAACTATACATAACTTTTTTTATTGTGAACAAAAAAAAAAAAAAACGGTACTAACATAAGTAAATGATGTAGTAAATGAAAACCCGGAGTAATTTATAGTGAAAAAATTAGAATTTATACACGGAGAGAAATTTTAAGTAAAAAATACAATCATGTTTGAGTAAAAATTACTATATTGCTTAGTAAAAATTATGTTAGTTTTGTAAGGGGCCGCAAGATATTATTTTTTACTAAAAAATATAGTAAAAATTCTTAAACTCTACAGCGCGTTGATCAGTATAGTAAATATTCGTTGCGAGTGTATTAGTATTTACTGTGATTTTAAGTAAATTTTACTATTTAGTTTAGTAAAAATTCTGGTTGAACAATACAAGATGGCCGGCTACACTGAACAAATGATGGAACTGTCACGTAATTTCAAGCTTCTCTACATCGTTAATTATTATAGATAGACATGAGGTCCAGCGAGGTTTAATATCAGAAATTTAATTCTAAACAATTTATGAAGAATCACTTTTCTTGATTTGTCAATTAGTTTTCGAGTTTTGAGCATGTAAACAAAAATGTTTTTGACAAAAATAAAAAATATAATATATTCGAGTAAAAAATACTACACAATTTAATAAATATTCCAACACAAATAACAAAAATTATTATATATATATGTATAAATTACTACAGAGTTCAGTAAATTTTACTATTTAGTTTAGTAAAAATTCTGGTTGAACGATACAAGATGGCTGGCTACACTGAAAAAATGATTGAATTGTCATAAAATTTCAAACTTTTTTACAGCTTTATCTGTTGAAGCTAGATATGGGGTTGAGTGAGGTTTATTGGTGTAAATTTAATTCTAAACAATTTATGAAGAATGACTTTTTTTGATTTGTCAATTAGTTTTCGAGTTTTCATCGTGTAAAAAAAAAAAAAAATGTTGCCGGGAATTGATTGCGATTCTCCGGCCATGTAGCACACAAACTACCTAACTTATCAGCAAAAAATGTCAAAGTTTTAAGTAAATTTTACTATAAAATTTAGTAAATTTTACTACCGCTAGATAGTATATTCTCCGTCTTCTAAATTTTACTAAGTAATATAGTAAAATTTACTCATTTTTTAAGTAAAAATTACAATAAAATGAAGTAAATTTTATGACTTAGTATATTAATTTTTCCAACGCTCAAATTTTTACTAAACTGTATAGTAAAAATTATATATCAGTATACGAATAACTACTACAAATGACAAATTTTACTATTTGTTTTGTAATTTTTACTTTTTCATTTGTAAATTTTAGTTAAAATTTCTCTCCGTGTAAATGATTATAATCCTTTTTTTTTTATTTTAATTTTAATTGTGAATACCGATCATCGTAAGGTATTAATAACTAAGAATTATAATTATTTATACAGGTTAAACAAAATAAGTGAAATAATAATCAAAACAAAATCACAGATTTATGTACCCCGAAATGCCTCAATTTTTTTTTTTTTTTTTTTTTTTTCTATCTTTAATAATCAAAAAACGTGAATTGAAAAAATATCTCAAAATTTTGGAGTATAGAGCTGCATAATTTGCTGGATAGAGGAAAAAAAAAAATGAGGCGGTTTTTATTATAATGTTATTAACACAATGCAATTGCTATTGTGAAAAAACGCCTCATTTTTTTTTTTTTTTCCTCTATCCAGCAAATTATGCAGCTCTATACTCCAAAATTTTGAGATATTTTTTCAATTCACGTTTTTTGATTATTAAAGATAGAAAAAAAAAAAAAAAAACAAAAAAATTGAGGCATTTCGGGGTACATAAATCTGTGATTTTGTTTTGATTATTATTCAAAGATATGTATAGTGTTTTTAAATTATCAATTGTTTATTATTTTATATTTAAAAAAAATAGGTGGTTTTTAAATTTATAATAATTTTATTTTTATCTTTACCTCCATCTTTTTAAATTTAATGTTCAATAGTCTGTTTTTTATTTGAATGTAGAATAATTTAAAAACAGTATACCTTTGAAAAAATTAAAAATAAAATTGGAAATACGCCCTTCTTCCATTGTCAAAAATCATTTTGATAATGGAAAAAAGGCGTAAGTCCCTGGACATACGCTCTTTATCCTTTATCAAAGGTTGTTACGGCCATTTTCCATCTTCTTTTAAAAAGGTCTTAAAATTTGATAAAAAATAAAAAATTAATAAATTTGGACTTATACGCTTTTCTTCCTTTAAAAATGAAGTTTTTGGTACTTACGCCCTTCATACTTATAAAATGTATACTCATAAATTTCATCTGTATTCAATGCAAAACTGTACTTTGATTATTTTGTTTTTCGTTTTAGTGTTAGAAATAAATTTATTTGATTTTGAAATTTAACAAATTTATTATATATTTACATTCTAGTCGTATAATTATTAGGTCAATTAAGCCAATTACTTAAAATAATTATAGTTGAATCATTATAACACCATCAACATGGTTAACACTTAAAATTTAAACTCTTTTATTTTTTTATTTTTTCTCAAAAAAAAATTAAAAATACATTGAAAGTATTTTTGGTATAAAAAATAATGATGAAAAAATATAATTACAATATTGGTCTTCAGTTTAGATATTACTAATATTAATGATCTTAGAGCCCTCAAAAAATATCTCCATCAGAAAAAAAATATATCTAGAGTTCAATTTGAATTTGATTTTGTAGCATCCATGTTACTTTACTTCTAGATCACGTGATCAAGCACGCCTACTTTGCTTTTGCCCTATCAAATTTTATCATTGACAGATGAATTCAAACTAAATATAGCAAAAGGGGATGGAGAATGTATGTACTTTCACGAAATAATAGAGAAGAGGTTTTACAAAAACTACCCTATTTACACTTTGAATTCATGGTCACTATTTTAAATATTGTCATTATTAATAACTTGATATTTTCAAATAAAATTTCTTACATTTATATATTTAGAATTGCGTTTTATTTTTTATATATTATTTTGTTCATACTAATACTAATCACTTTTGAAAATAATAGTACTTTTAATTATAATAATGCTAAAATTTGAATACTGTTTTAACTTTATTTATTCGAATAATAATATCTCAAGTCTATTAAGTCCTTTAATTTAAGACTGTGATGGGTTGAAAAAATTTCATGTCTCAATCGATCACATTGTAACAAAAAATTATGAATAAACAAACTATTTTATTTATTCACAATAATTCTGAGTATAAGTTTTCAAACTTTATTGTATTTATTTATTTTTTTTTTCTTTTTCATGTAAAATTTTTGCATATTTCCACTTGTTCATTTCCCATATGAAATAATGAAATAAAAAAAAAATCGAAAAACAATAGACTATAACTAAATTGAAAATTAATAACGTTTTTTTTTATTCTGTTGACAAAACGTATAATTTTCTGCAATCCAAAAGCTTACACATGCACATTTATGAATTTTTAAAAATGTTCTTTTCCACGTTATCACTTTGTATTTTATTCATGTGAAAAAATCGATAGAAAAAATACTGCAATTTTTATTTTCATTGCATTGGTTTTATGAGTTGTATTATTGACGCTTAACGTATATACGTTATCATTAAAAAAAAATGTATATTCAGACAGACAAAAAAAAAACTTGGAATAAAGAAACAACATACGCGTTGATTTTATTCAAGTATCTAACAAAATGTCTTGGTAGTTGGCCACTTGACTCTAATAAAACTACTTCACTGATAACATTTTTTACAGTTATGATCATAGAAGTACGTATATATATATTTTCTTTAAATTGTGTAAAAATAAATGTATACATAAAACAGAGAAAAAAAATTCTATATGCTACCAAACTTATTATTCTTTATATCATATTTGAAACGAAAACAATATTGTTTACATAAACTTAATTTAACTCTTATAATCATGATAATTTTTTTTTTCTGTATACTAGTTGTATTTTTTTTATTCATTTTTTATTTATACAAAATTATAACGGTAATATTGTTATCAGATTATTATGCTGATAACACTAATTATTGAGGTCTGTTTTGTGCATGAAGATGGAGATAACAATGAAAAAGCTCAAATGATATCTTTAACAGCAACTGTAACATTATCAATAACAAAAATATTATTTATTCGTTTGAAAAGTAAAAATATGTGTAAAATAATAGATAATGCTATCAATGATTGGCAATCAGTATTCAATGATAAAAGTAAAAAAATAATGAAAAAATTTGCTAAAAAAGCAAGAAAAATATTAATTTATCAAATGGGATTTTCATTTATGACAGTAACTATGATGGCACTTGATTCACTTCCAGTATCAAATGATAATTTAAATTTAACAAGTGATTCACTTTTACTAAATACATTTCCAATGAAAACAACATATTTTTTTGGTTATACTGAATTATCTTGGTACAAATATACTGCACTTTATGTACTTCAAATAATACAACTTATTCTATGTGTTATGGGTAATGTTGGTAATGATTGTTATTTTTTTGGTGTGGCAATGCATTTGAGCGGTCAATTTGCAGCATTACAATTACAAACTAAAGATTTTGAAAATGTAATTAGAAAAAATAACATTTGCACAAATTATATAAAAAATTTTGTTAAAAAACATCAACAACTTATGGATATTGCAAATTGTTTAAAAGATTCATTCAATTTCATTTTGATTATACAACTTGCAAATAATGCATTTTCAATATTATTAATGGGTAAGCTATTTATATACATTATATTGATTTAATTGGTACAAATATCTGTATGTTTTATGCTGAGAAGATTTATGTTGAAGAAAAAACGTTACGATTCTGATAAAAAGCTCCTCAATTGCAATAAAACTAAAAAGCTCGTAAAATAGAATTGCACCAAAATATATTCTACGTGTTTATAAAAAATAGGCAAATTTCGAGCATAAAAAACTAGAAAAAATAAGCGTTTTTATTTGAGCAAAATTTAACTCAATTGAAATCTATTTTTTCTCACTGAGCATGGAAATACAGCATTATATAATATCAAGTTTTTTTTACATAATTTTTTTATTGTTGTTTAAACAATGTAAAAGAATACTGAAAAAAAAAATAGCAAAAAAAAATTGGGTTACCCTTCTTTACTGTTTTTTTTTTTTAGACTTTTTTTTAGTATACTATTTTATATCTTTAGTGCAACGATGATGTGTATATATATATGAATAGGGTGATCAAAATAATAGCCACCTTTTCTAAAATTTAAATTTGAATAATATTAAAATATATAAAAAAAAAAAAAACTTATATTTTTTTTTTTTTTGTTTTATAAAAATAAAAAAAATAGACAGCTGTTCATTTTTATTATTATTTTTTTTTTACTCTTTTCATAGTATTATTTTCTATTGTTAAAATATTTGCATATATAAATTCAAGTTCTTGAACAATTAGTATATATTTAAAATAATATACTAATTTTTTTTTTATTTAAGGTATTCAAATGATTTTAAACATACAATCAGGTGATAGTGTTGCTACAATTAATACTATTGTTATAATTTTGATAGTAACTCTACAATTATTTTTATATTGTCATGCTGGTGAAGAACTTAAACATCACAGTGAAAACTTAAGATTTGCTGTGTTTGAATCTTCTTGGTATAATATGCCAAATTATGATGTTAAAAATATTATATTTATTATGATGAGAACATATAAAACATTTAATTTAACAGCTGGAAGTACTTATCATATTAATATGGATAGTTTTACAAAAATTATCAAAGGAATGGGTTCATATTTTTCAGTTTTACAAGCATTATTTATTAAATGAATTACTTTGAATAAAATAAAATGTATACATAAATTTGATCCATACTCAAAATAAGACTGTACTTTGATTAATTTGATTTTTGATTTTCTGTTAGAAATAAATTCATTTGACTTTAAAAGTTTTAGATATATAATCTTTTACAATTTTTATAAATTTATATCTTATATTTATCTTATTGTGCCGAACAAATTTATTATATTTTAATTTTAAAAATTAAGTAAATAATTAAGTCTTTATTCTGTCTAGAATCTACAGCTTTGATGCCAATAACAAGTGCCTATTATTTAGATGTATTGTAAATGAAAAAAATAAAAAAATATATGTGTCAATAAAAAATGCAAGATGATCATTCAATAAAGCCACTCATAAAACTTACTATACATATTCTCAACAAGAAAATGTATTTTTTTTTATATAGTTAATTGTTTTTTAAGCTCGTTTAATTGTACAACAATTACTTACCTAAAAATATACATAAATATTTAAACATAAAATGATGATTATTGGGTAAGTCCAAGAGCACGGTATAAAGTTCCTACTCATTTATATCTCCGTAGAAACTCCATACCTCGCTGCTAGATCTTTACCATGAATTTTTAAATTTAATTTGTTAAAATAAAAATTATAAATAAATTTATACATTAAAAATACATTTACATTAATTTATACAATTTTTTATAAAAATACAAACGCAATTTAACATATAAAATTGATGTTTCGAATTGTTTACACTTTTATAAACTTTAATGTTAATTTAATGCCAAGTTCATACATTGAATCATCACTAAAAACAAAAATGAAATATATTTACTGAATGTTTAACACAAATTAACACTATAATTATTAAAATATATCCAAATTAATATTAAGGTAGTAAATATTAATTTTATATATTATATAACTCAAAATTGAAATAAAAAAAAAATTAATCATTTAATTTTTTCAATATATAATATTAAAAATTTTGTAACATAATTAATTGTGTGATTGAAATAAAAAAATGTTTAAATAATTCGAGTATTTTTTTATTTTTTTTATTTTTTACATTAAACTTATTTAACTGTAAAAATTTATATCGTTGCTATTTTATTGCTGCTTTATTATATCAATGCATTTATTATAAACAAGTCTACCGCAAAAAAAAAGACTATTCTCAATGTTTTATTTTAATATACTCAAAAGTATCACTATATTTATCAGGAAAAAAATCTATCCGATCTTTTGAGATAGGCTAAGCCGATTCAACAAGGTATACTGACTTTGTATACAAGGGTCTAGATAATTTGTAGAAATTTTTTTTAAATCATAGCTGATATTCATCGGTATATAAATAAATTGCATTCAATATTATTTTTAATTTTTGCTGAATAAAAATGCATCAAAAAAATCTTGCTTTAATTTTTTTTTCTTTGCCAAAAAAAAATTATTTCTTCGTGTATTTCTTTTTTTTTTTTTTATTTTATTCATATTAAAATACTTGTAATGGATATTTTTTACGCGTTGACCGAATTAATACAGTAAAAAAAATTTATATATTAAGTGAGTCAAGATGTGTGATCACAAGAAAGTTGATGGTATTTATTATGAATTGAAGTCAAACTGAAAGAGCAAAGTTAAAAGAGAATTGGAAGCGTTGAAATAAGGTTTTTACGCATAAATATTTTGTTATTATTCACAACAACATGTTTCAGTTGAAAGTGAGAGAAAGTTTATAAATTTCATATTAAATTTTTTAAATAACATGTTAACATTCAGTACTGCATTGCTCTATACTAAAATATATTTAACATTGAGAAATATAAAAAATTGTAATTATTATTTTCTAACTCGTGAAATTTTATGTTAAAGCTGCCAGAGCTTTTCACAGTTCAATTTCTTCTTCGTGAAATTTATTCCAATTAAAATTATATTTTCAAATAATTTAAAAAATTTTTTCATTAACCAATTAATTAGCTCATAAAAAATGAACAAAAAAATGTGTTAATAAATAAAATATACTCAAATCACAGTAACTTTTATTTCACTAAAAATACTTAATATTAATTTTCATTATAAAATTTTTAAACAATTTAAATATCCACAGCTTTTTTTTAAAAATGAATTTTACTATATTTCAATTATATTTCACTATTTTTTCACATTTTTATTTGTAAATTATTCAAAATAAAATTTTTATATTTTCAAAAATAAATTGAATAAAAATTATTTATTTTTTAATTAAATATATTAATTGATTAATTAATTTTTTTTATTTTAATTTATTCAATTGGCTGTTTAACTAAATAAATGTGCACTTTGTTTTTTGGATAAAAAATTAATTAAATAAACTGACACTTTGAAAAAAAAATGAACAGATACAATATTACATTTAAATTTTGTAATAATTTTTATAAAAAAGAGTATTTTATGAAAATATTATCATCATGGTTAACTCCACATCATATACTATGGTTTATTCGTTGACAAAATTTGAACCAACACCCAACTACACAACATGCTGCGCCAGTAACTCATAAACGGCGATCTTGTAAAGCATTACCATATAGACCAAAGGGGGACCACTGGGTGAATGGTGGGACTTGAATGTTTTCTTATGCAAATAACGACAAACACCTGGAGTAGAAAGTACATGCAAATCAGGGTTCAGAACTACGATTGTTGACAACTAGGAGAAAAAAAAAAAAAAAACCTTTCGTGTCGAATCGTTGGTTTTTTTTTTGCTTATATCCTTTTTTTTTTTTTTCAATTACAACGAACAAATGCTTTGATAAATTTCTATAGCTATTTTTTTTTATCAATTTCGAATAATTGGATGAATAAAAATTTTGGTGAAAAAAAAAAAAACAAAAGCTTTTATGCAAAAAAATGAAAAATTTTAAATGGATTTTTTTTTTTTTTTTGGAAGTTTACTGGAAATTTTTAAACTTTGATTAATTTATTTTATGATATTTTACGATGAAGGTTTTTTTTTGTTGTAATTTAATTGTTTTGTTAAATTTACGTTGGAAATTTTGAAATATTAAATAGCAACTTTTTCTTTTTAATGTTTTAATGGAACACTGGTTTCATCATTCATGTTTATTGTTTTCATTGTTGGCTCATTGATAATAATTGTTTTTTGTTTTTTTTTTTTTAAACAAGTTTCTAATTATTATTTCAAATTAGTTTTTCAATCAGTTGAACTTCTTATACCTATATCCAAGAATTCGTTGACTGTTTATTTTTCAATTTGAATTTAAGTTTGAAGTTATTTCCTGAATTTTATAATCATTTACAGATAAAAAATACTCCTTGACCAATAAAAATCACAGCTAAATATAATTTTATTATTTTAAAAAAATATCTTAATAACAAAAAAATAATATCTAAAATCCAAATTTCTTTTTGTCATTGCAATTATAAGACTGGTCATTTAAAAACAATATAATATTACGATAATTATATTATTCAATTGAATCAAAATGTCACTCATTTTTTGTCATTATAATTTTGAATATTTGAAAATTCGATGTAATTAATTGAATATTTTTTAACAATACACAATACTGGCAATACTAAAAAATAAGTACTACTCAGTATGATATCGTCATCATGATGATCACATATAACTAAAACTGTCGAATATATATTAAAAAAAAAAAAAAAAAAAAAACGTTAAATTGGTCCCTGATTTTTCATATATATACATCAAACTCGACGGGTATTTTTTTTACCTGGCAAAAAAGTAAGGATTATTCATAGATATTCTGTATCTTCCGCTTCACTAAAAGTACTTTACATAGTGGAATACTGGCCCTTTTTTTGTCTTGCATGAAATAAAAAAAAAAAAAATATTTAAAAATAAAAAAAAAAGGTATAGCGATATCAATCGGTAGCTATAAAAACTACAGAAGTGAATTACTAAATAACATGGTTTACTTATGCTTAAATATGAATACTTTCCTCTACCTGGAGAAAAAAATAAAATAAAAAAATTTATGTTTCAAACTTTTTTTTATTTAAATATATATATATATATGTAGGTACATATTAATATTCACGATGGGGTTGTATGTGTTCCCGTGAGAACGTAAGTTAGGGATATTGTTGAATAAATTAACATAAAATTAATTTGAAATGGGACCAACGTGCAGATGGTATATTTATATAGAATTTTATTTTTTTTTTCACCCATAATAATGCTAATATGTAAAAAATTCTATTCATCAAACATATTGTCTCGAGCTCTCATTGGATTTTTTGATAACAAATGTAATCACTTGATTTTATCAAAATGATAGAAAATTTAAAAAAAAACTGCTTTCCATTTGGTCAAAATGTTTATATTTTTTTTGGGCATTAATAATTTTTTGTATTTGAAATTTTCATGTATATTTGTATTTCTTGAAATTACTTTATTTATTTTTAAATGATAAATTTGAAGTTGATATTTTCATCACAATTGTACTTTAAGCTTTAGAAAAATTTATCAATTTTATTAATATTTAATAATTGTTCTAAGTATATTTGTTGATAGCTTTGAACATGAACAATTGTCAAGAAGAAATATTCCAAATTAATAATTAGTTCATGCGTTTACACATATAGATATTTGTAACTGTTTTTTTTTTGGTCAAGGTTGATTAAAATGAGGACTTATTTGGGTGATGAATTCCACCACGCGTTTGTGAAATTATCAAAGTGTATAAGAAAGTCGGTCAAGACACATGGCAAATTGAAAATAAATAATTGATAATTCCATTCGAAATTTATTTAAATAAACATATTTAATTGTTTTTTTTTTTTTTTTTGACAAATCATTTGAAGTACAGATTTGTTTGTGTGACAGATTTTGATGGTTGATCTTTAAAAATGACAGAGTTATCTTTTACAATAAAAAGTGTTATTTATAAACTCAAATAGTCGTAATTATTATTTTTTTAAATGTATGTAACAATTATATCTTCATAACAATGTATAAACAAAGAATCAAATAATCAATTTGTCATTTGTTATTTCCTTTGTCATCTGGTCTGTAATATGTATACCATTTTGTACATAAACTTTTTTGAATTTCGCATTTTTATTTGTTAACTGTTCTATTCTTTAATAAATCTTATGAACATGATTTATAAATTTGTAATTTTTAATTTTATGTTTGTCATCACATTGAATCATTTGCATCAAACAATCTCAAACTTTTTTTTCCACATTTGTTTTCTATATAACATCATCTAGGTAAAAAAATGATTTACAAAGTAATATATTAACATGTGAAAATAAAAATATATTTGATAATAAAGAAAAAATAAATATATACAATAATTGTATAAACTTTTGTTATAAACATAAAAAATAATTTTTTCGACAAATTTCATTCAACAGAAAAAAAAAAAATAATAATTTTCTTGATCAAAATTATCAATATAAAACAGAGGTATAATAAATTTCTTCAACTAATTGTAAGTTTTAAAAATTGTCACAAATAAATATTAAAAATAAAACTAAACAATACAATTAAACAAATTGTTAAATGCATTGTTATTGTTGATGTTCCATTTAAAGTTGATGCTGTTCCTTTTGCACATGTTGTAACTGTACTGGTAGTTTGTAATTGTCGTCTATCTAATAAACCATGAATTCCACTTATTTGATTTTTTGGAAGATTATGTTCACGACTTAATATTACTGAGTAAAGATTAGCACCAGATGATTGTGAACAAAATGTTAAAACAAGATGATGAACAACAACTTTCATCACATGAACTGTTCCAACAAATTGAGTATAAGGTTGTTCTGTTAATGTTCCTGTATTAATTTAAAAAAAAAAAAAAAAATTAAAACAATCAATTATTAACATCATCATCAAGTTGAACAATAATATTCTCAATAAATTTATAGTCAAGGTGAATTAGTCATTTTAATGTTCATATATTTAAATAATTCTAAATGATTTTAAATAATTTTTTAATCTTTACTTATTAAATATATAAAAATATACAATCTTCTGATTAATCTAATTTAAAAATATAAATTAATTATAATGAATCAATGATGAATTAATTAATTATTAATTTATACTTGAACAATTATTATTATATATAATTAAATTATTTATTATTTGAATTAGTTAATTTATATAATTAAATTAATTAAATTATATTCAAAGCTTTATTCATTTTAAAAACTAAATGAATTGTTTTTCTTTTTTTTTAAATTTAATTGTAAATTTAATTAAATTATGGTAATAATGTTATGTAATTTTAGTAGTAATGATTAATTAATTTATATTACCATTTTGAAGACCAACTGAACGCCAAATACCAGGACTTTTTATCATATCTTCAATTTGAAATGTATAATCAAGATCACCTTTATTTTCAGTCCACAGTAATCTTAAACCACCATTATCAGTAAATCGTAAATTAATAGTTGGACATGAATCCAATGATCGTATTGGTGATTCAATTGGTGGATTTGGTGTTTTAAATTTTTGCTGCAGTACCTCAATGATGTACCATTTTCCCATTACCTAAAAAATATTTTTTATTCATATTTTTAAAGTACTACTTTAATTAATAAACATATAATTTTCTAGTTTGAGTTTATTTGTTTTATTCGCTTTTAAAAATACTTTTCAACTATTGAAACAGCCAATCGACTGGCTCTGCCATTAAATAATACTTTTGATTTCATGACACAAAAAAAAAGCTCATTTACTCGGTCTTGAACCAAACGTTCTCAGATTCAAGATTGTTATAGACATTAGATCTTTTATCTTTTTTGGTAGCTATAGCTTTACTGATTTTGTTTTTGTATTTGCAAGAAATACTTGTATTTTTTTAAAGAAAATTTATTTAATAAATCTTCAATATCAAAGTAAAGTTATATTATTTGGTGGAACAAATAACATGCAATTATCAAGTGTAAAAATATTTTTAAAAAAATAACAATTACTATTATTACTACTACTATTACTTGATTGTTTTAAAAATATTTAGGAATATTTAAATTAATATAAATTACTTGATAATATTATTTATACAAAGTCAATGGTGTCATTGAATAATCCACAGTAATCAAAATAATTTAAAACATGTTCAAAAAGTTTTTATTTTTACATCGTACAGTGTCCAACAATGTCAATTATGTACAATTAAAAATGATAGATTACATTATTGACGTTGTTAATCACTAACTTAAGAAAAATTAATTTATAATTTGATCTTGAAATGTTATATTGAAACCATCAAGATCAAATATCTAACTCGACTTTATTAAGTCATGCTGATGATGTTTTAGTTTAATTTTCGAAATATTACCTTGGTAATATCTAACGATTCCTGTGCTTTAAGTTCACGACATAATAAATCTTGAGTAATATCAGCCAAAGTTGAAGTAAGAAACACCAACAACAATGCAAAACACTTCATTTTTAAATTCTTAAAATTCAAATTTATTTACTAATTTTATTTACACACTGATTATGAAATTTTTTAAAATCAAATTTATATAATATACATTAAGAGTTATAACATTTATAAAACTTTTAAAATCTGTTACAGTATTTAATTCATTAAATATAATTTTAAAAATGATAACGGATGTTAACACACCAAAGTTGTTAAGCACTCTGAAATTTTTTTTGTTGTATAAATGCTGGACCTCCTACTATATTTTAACTCTTTTATTATTTCACGCAATTGTTTGTCGTCATCATGATGATGTCTCTTTGTATACGTAGGTCATCTTGTTTTTTTATTTCATTCAATTCAATCAATTAATAGTACAAACCAACTCTGTTATATATAATAAAATGACCTATATATATATAAAAAAGAAAAAATAATAATATCTATAAAATTTTTCTAGCATTTTATATATATTTTTTTTCTACAACAACATTTAATATTTAATGAAGAATTATATGAATTTAAAAATGTTTACATCAAATGTACATCCGATTGTAAACTATGTTGTACATATATACATGAGTGAGACAAGTTGACTCACTTATTTAATGCTGGTTGATCACATATTTCTGAGTCGGCATGTTATTTAATTAAATTTGTACCATCCACTCTTAAATTATATATATGAACGTTTAAAAAAATATGATATGTAGCAATGGCTAAACTTGAGACTCTAATTAGGGTAAACAAGGTCATTGTTAATATTATTTTTTTGGTGCAGATATATATAATTAGTTTCCTTTTTAAATTAATTTAAATTTTGTTATTACAATTTATAGTGATGTTTTAGATATAAAAATTATATTTATTTTTTTTTGATAAATAATTTTTAAGTGATGATTAAAAAAATATGAAGATTTTAAAGTTCAAAATTATTGACTGATGCGGATTAAAATAGATAAATTTTATATAGTTATTTTTCAAGCTCATGATTCATGCCTTTTTGTGTGTGTGGTAAACATAACTTCCTCAATCAAGAAGAACTTTGTATGTATGTATAGTGGACACATATCAAATATTAAAATACATTATAAGATGCCAGACATATTAGATGACACAGACAAAAAATATTATACATCATTTCTGCGTGCCCGCATATGTGATGTACACCGAGGGAGAATTCGACTTCCTAAAAATTTCTACAAATGTTAAGAACTTGTATCTAATTGAATCATTGTATTCGTTAAGCAAACAATTGTAGATGTATAGTATTTGAAAAAATAAATTCTTTTAGCAAGATTATTAATTAGAATAGTATTAAGAGAGATTTTTATAAATGAATTCACACAATGTAAATTCAAGAAATATCTGATCTGTGAAGCAGCCACTTTAATACTTGCTTGAATGTACTCTAACAAAGTCACGCCTCATTACATAATTTGTTTACTTCGGCCATGATGGTTATACGTATTGATCATTTCATGATCATGGTATCAATGCATCATGTAATGATTTGTCAAATGCTCATGTGATCATGGAAAGTGTGCAACGAGCACTCCACTGTTTGATAGTCAACGATTGTTGAATTTATAGAAATTAAAACGATACGAATCTTATGAAATAGGAGACAGTGAAATTCTTATATTAGCGAGCAACATCTTCAACAGCCTTAAGAAGTTCAATCAGCCACGTTTAAACAGTATAGAG